>BSBK01009470.1:487500-856984 GCA_027943335.1 Chamaecyparis obtusa
AGGTGCTTACAAAATGAACTTTAATATTAGAATTCAATATACCACTCCATCAATTTTATTTTAATAAATAGACCTTACTCTTAAAATAATATTTTTAAGTTAACTTACAAATTGGTCCAAAATATATACTACCATGTTAGTATTTAGGATTGAAAAATAAGAATCATTAAGTCCATGCATCATATGCAAATGTGGTAAAATCCAAGAATAAGCTTTAATGAAGAGTATAGTTGTGAAACATTGTATTAAGATATCATTCTAATATTTTTGCCAAGGATTAAATTTTTTATTTTTATTTTGTATAATATGTTAACAATAATGGACACAACAATTTAAAAGGAATCATGACTCTATTTAGCATGTTTGTATTTTATTTTTGGATTTAGGAGAAGATATAAGATTAAAGATCTACTAGGGTCTTACAATTATAAAATTTTAAGACATTAACTTATAGGAGGGTCTTAGTACTTCAATTATAAAATTTTATGGCATTAACTTAGGGGAGTTTATATCTATAAATTTATCACAATAATGAATGAGAGGATCTACTATTGATTAATGATTAATAGAAAAATTATTTTATTCTAGATCTATGTGATTTCATCTTGTGAGGATTCATAGATATTATTTTCAAAGTTCTACTAGATTTGGTTAGGATATTCATAACATAAATATGAAGATGATAATATGTTAAGTAATGTGGTCAAATGAAACATCTTAATAAACATATTATGGAAGTAATTTTCCAAGCTTAAATACCATTAATTGCTTACATGGTATATTTACTACATAATTTCATATATTAACATAGAATATAAAATATACATAGGCCTCTAGAGTCATTAAGGAGCTTGAAAAATAGTCAAATAAAGGATATATAAAGAATTGTAGGATTTTTTGTAGTATTTTGTAGGAGTCTTTAGAAGGAACAAATGATGAAAAATAGTAAACATGGGTAGCCACTATAACTTTAGAGTAAACTTGGAATTTACCTACAATGAGCAATGACTTAGTGATCCAAAATGGTGATTTCTCTTCCAAGAAACCTTAAAACTACTCTTCATGAAGTAGATGTCAAAAAATTCAAACATAAGTGAATGGAAAGAAACTTGAAAAACCTCTCTAATAACATTCCACTTCATACACGTGTGCGTGCGAACACACACACACACACACATATATATATCTGTGTGTGTGTGTGTGTGTGTGTGTGTGTGTGTGTGTGTGTGTGTGTGTGTACATGTATATATATATATGTATGTATGTATATATATGTATATATATGTGTGTGTATATATATGTATGCACACACACACACACACACACACACACACACACACACACACACACACACACACACACACACACACACACACACACACACAAACACACACACACACACATATACACACACACACACACATATATACATGTACACACACACACACACATATATACATACATACATCTCTGTGTGTTTGTGTATATACGTGTTTATGTGTGCACGTATGTATATGTATATCCTAAATGAAGAGGATTAATGACCATTATTTCTTATGAAGGTACAAGTATTAGTGAAAATCATTTAATAGACCTCAAAAATTGATTCTATATTCTACATATTAAGATGTGTAAAAAATAAAGTTTATTCTATATAGCTAAAATAATTTTTTGTTAAAGATAACTTGCTATTGACAAAATATAACCCACCCATTCCTTCCCGCACAAAAATGATGTTATAAAGAATATATCTAGTTTTTTCATATACCTAAACATTTTGGTAATTAAAAAATACATTAAGAATTTAATGACTAATCATCTAGAGGGCTAAAGTACCTTTTTTTGGGTTAGCTTATCATACATCCTAATCTACTTAATGTGATAAAATCATCCTTTTACTTAGATATAATATATATCACGAATAAATATGGATGTTAACATAATAATATTTGTTCCTCCTTAAATCCATGGTTATATGTCTATGTGTAATGTAAATACTTACACTATAGTTGTGTTTATAGGTATTAAGAGAGAGAAAAATCTTAAATTGGATACATGCTCCAAATAATTATCATAGTTTCTCTAGTTAAGTTGTACCATACACATTATATATTCTTTTTTTTTCCTTCGCATAGATCATTCTCTACCTATATAGAGTGATAGGGAAATATCAACTTCTATACAATGTTATTTGGCTCATTAACAATAATAATAATAGGTTCAAACCTTACTTTCAATACTAAAATAATAAAATATTACATCCTAACATAGAGGGCTTAATAATCAAATAAAATTTACCAAATAGGGAACTTGTAGCAGCAACATAGCGATCCTTATGGCTTGTGGTAATTATGGGGCTATTTTCCAGGTCTACTCTAAAGAAGAGTGCACTAAGAGTATTTAGAGGAAAATGATATATACCTAATTAATTTATTAAGTCACTTTTTATTATATTTATTTAAGCTTACATAGGTTATATTATTTTGGTGTTTTAAGTCATTGGATGATGACACATATCAAGATCTAGTTTTATCTTCACCTAAAGTTTATCTAGTGTTTATTTTTTATTTTTACAGTTTCCTTTTATTAAGGATTAAATATTGTATTCATAGAGAGATTTACACATACTAGTTTATTACTTTTTCTATCAACAACTCTGCTACTCCAAACTATTACTTTGTTTTGATGAATAACCATTTCCATATATATTTAATTAAAAATACATTATTCAATAAAAAAAGGAAGACGTATAGAGTCACTCCATAAGAGTCACATGATAAATTTTCAAAAATCCAAATAGAAACATAAATGTTTGCAAATCCCATAAACAACAAGAAGAAAATAAACCACTAAGAAACTAAAGCAATTCCTACAAAAGGTGGAGGATCACGATCATCCTTCTTTCCCCATACATCAACATGGTCAGAATTGGGGTATGGAAGGGACCATCCTTCCTTTTTGTTTTCTTCTTCTTCATCCTCCTTTCTAGTGGGAGAAATTTTTAGAGGCAGCTAAGGGAGCCACTTGGAAGAATTGGGCCACCTAGAACCATTGCTAGATCCTGAATAGGTAGAGCCACCAGGAGTAGAGGGATCCAAACTGTATGTAGGCCAACTAGAATTTAAGAAACCATGGGGTGACAAAGCTAAGAGGTGATTTTCAAAATCTCTTCCCTTTCTAGAAGGTCTACACGAGGCCCAGGAAAATGGAATTTGTGAGAAATGATCAGAAGAAATGAAACCATGCTGATAACCACAAGGTGGAGAAATATCGCTAGAAAGAAAAATATCTGATGACACTCTAGTAACCATACAAGGAGAATTGCCCCAATGTTGAAGTAATTCTTGTGAGTGGGCCACCTTTTTATCTTTCACTTGAATTTGCATCATGACATTATTAGATATACATGCTTTAGCACAGAAGAAAACATTAATATTGAAAGAAAGTTGAAAAAGAAAATAACACAATATTTCTATCTTTCCATAGAGTAAAAAGGATTTACATCCTAAAAGAATGCCAAATCTACATAAATATGAAGGGAATTCTGGGTGAATCTCCCAACAAACTCATATTCCAAGAGAAGGGTTCCAGTCAGAAAGGCCAAAAGAAGTCATGAATCCAAACCCATAACTACTGGTCTCTCCCACAATTCCAAAATATATATGAATGAAAGTCTTAGGTTGTCCATAGAAAGGACACCAAGGGTTTGGCATATGAAATTGCCAAAGATGAGATCCTAGAGGCAAGCCATGGAAAACAATACAACATGAAAAATCAACCAGTTTAGTCTCCACTATGACAGACCAAAGCATGAAAAATCCATGTCACTAGGTGGACTAAGAGGAATACAAGTGCCATCACTGGTTAAGAGTGGGGACCATAGGTAGATGAGGAACCAACTAGTGGTAGCCCATCTTGGGATTATATTTGCAAAAAGTACATGAAAACCATCACCAATCCTTCCACCATGGATTGGCAATATGAATGCCAATCTTGTGAAGCTATTCAGAGGAAGTACTAAGACCACTAGATCAAAAGTATATCAATCTAGGAAAGTTCAATGGAACAGGGCTTGCATATATTCCCAAGTCCAAAGATTCATAGTAGCACAAGAAAATAGGTCTTGTAGAATGCAAATATTGTGTTTGTGACAATGTAGAGCATGGAGGCCAAGAAATTTTTCTAAATAGAGCCCATGAGACTAGATAAGTGGAGACAACCAAATGTTGTGCTAGTTGAAAGAAAGGATATCACAAAAATTGGCCTCATCCCAGCAAAGCCAAAGTTTGATAGCTTTCCAGGGATGCCAAATACTTTTGGAAACAATAGTGCCCTAGATCTAGACTACTTTTTTGATAATAAGAAGGGTTTGGAAAATATCCACTTCTAGGCTAGTCTATGAACTAGGTAGTCTAAAGAAATAAAATGCCAGAGAAGAATGTTTCCTTCTTCATTTCTAGAAATGGCTTGATTAACCTATTTGGCTCAAAAAGATAGACCTTGTTTCTGGGTAGATAAGAGGCCAATGCCTCCAAACTCCCTAGGGAGAAAATAATACTCCCATTCAACTCTATAAAATCTGTGATGGTCAACTCTAGAATCCCATAAAAAGTCATGCAATATCTTTTCAAGTTTACTATAGGAGGCTTTTGAGGGAGCCCAACACAAAGAATAATACACAAGGGTGGAAGAAAAGAATTTCAAATAGATCTAGAACTTACCAGCTAATGAAAGTGGTTTGGTAATCTAGCAACCAATTTTTTTCTCTATCTAGGCTGACACCACATTCCAGAGATCAACAACAGAGCCCTAGAAATCAAAGGGGATTCCAAAGAATCTAAAATTTTTTCCATGTTGAATCCACTTCCACCCTTACTGAATAATCCATAGTGGGGTGGGAAGGAAATTTTTTCTATAACATTGGGTTTTGTGGGCCATTGAATTGATGTCCTAGAAGATTTACAAAAAGTGTCAAGATAATGAAGAGAGGCTTGGAAATTATCTTCATCCTCAATCAGCACGAGGAAAGAGTCATAAAAAAAATGACCATTGAAAAGTTGAGAAGGTGAATTAGCTAGGGAAATGTCCGTGACACAAAAAACTAAAATTGCAGTGGAAAGAAGATAGCCAAAGCCTCCAGTTGTAAGAACATAAAGACAAGGGGTGAAGGGGAAGCCCTGGCGAATAAATTTGAATAGGCCAAAAATATTGGATTGCCAAACATTAATGATGATACAAGATGAAGCATTGTCAAAAATAATGTGAACTAATTATATAAAGAAAGACCCAAACCTAAGAGATTTGAGCATCACAAGAATAAAATGCCACTTCATGCAATCATAGGCCTTGGAAAAATTTATTTTGACAAAAGCCTCTTTTTTCTTAGACCGACGAGCTCATTCCATACCTTCCTAGAAAACAACAATATTATTCAGGATGAACCTTAACTTAATAAAAGTAGTTTATTTTGGATGAAAAATAAGAGGAAGGATATGATGAATCTTAAGTGCAAGGGGTTTGGCAATGATCTTGTAGGAGAAATTGAGTAATGTAATGGGTTTCTAGTTACACATGTCCTCTAGATTCTCAACCTTAGGAATGAATTTGATATTCATTTTGTTAATGAGCCGAACCAAATATTGAGCATGAAAAGCCTCTAGGTAGACATGGATACATGGATTATTGATAGTGGTTGTACACATCACATGACCGATGATGAAGCTAAATTTGAGTATCTTGAACACTACAATGGAGGATCAGTCAAAATGGGAGATGACACACCGTGCTTAGTGAAAGGAAAAGGATCAAGCTTATTGAATAATAGGATTAGATGTGATAATGCATAATGGGTTAAAGGACTTAACTATAATCTATTGACCATTGCACAGTTGAATAAATCAGGCCACCAAGTTGCATTTGAAAGAAAGAAGGTGAAAATCTATGATGGAACTGGAAAGTTGGTTGGTACTGGAGGATAATCAAAAGGTAATTTATTCTATCTTGACAATGATGATACTACTTGTTTGTTGGAAATAATGAAGATGCATGGTTGTGGCATAAGATGTTATGTCATGTGAAATTTGATAACATGATTAAGATCAGTAAAAAGAGAAGATTTAGAGGTCTACTAAGTCTAACTAAGCCTGATCATGTTATGTGAAATCAATGTTAGAAAGAACAAATGACAAAACCTAGTTTTAAAAGTAAAGACTATTCATCTAAAGGTATTTTGGAGTTTGTGCATACTGACTTATCTGGTACTATGAGAACAAAGAGTTACTATGGTGACAACTATTTCATTCTATTTGTTGATGAGTACTCTAGGATGATGATAGTCGTGTTCTTAAAAGAAAAATCTAAGGCAATCAAATTATTTAAGTGGTATAAAGATAAAGTTGAAAAATAAATTAGGAAAGACCTTAAATGCTTGAGATCTGTGATAGAGGAGGTGAGTTTATTTCTGATGAATTCACTAACTTTTTCTTTGAGCATGGAATCAAAAGGAAATTTTTTGCATCAAGGACACCACATAGAATGGTATAGCTAAAAGAAAGAATCGATCTATTGTTGATTGTGCTAGAACATTGATTATTGAAAAGAATGTTGCACAAATGTATTGGAGAGAAGCTGTTAGTACTACTGTATAAACCTTGAACCAAGTTCAACTGAAGAAAGACACAAATAAGACACCTTATGAGTTATGGTTTGGCTACACACCAAATGTAAGTTATTTCAAGATTTTTGGAAGAAAATGTTACATTCTAAAAGATGAAAGAAATGGAAAATTTGAGTCTAAGAGTGATGAAGGAATATTTCTAGGATATTCTACTAAGAGTAAAGCTTACAAATGTTTGAACAAGGTTACTAATAAAATGATTGAAAGTACTAATGTGAAAGTTGATGAGTTTGCTGAAAAGAATGATGAAGAAACTATGAAGGAATTAGAAGACTATGGTAGGTTTACATATATTGAACATCTAGACTATTTACCAAAGCCACAGGCTAAGTCTACCAAGCATCAATAAAATGCTACCGAGAATCAACAAATACAAATTGAGAATCATGAAGAAGCTACCAAGGAACATAATGAACCTGAACTGGATGATGAGCAGAGAAGAGAACAAAAGCTGGCAAGATTTGTTAGAAGACACCATCCGTAGAACCAAATCATTGGAGACAAGAAAGCTGGCATGATGACCCAAAGTAAGTTAAGAAAAAACACATGCTTAGTTTATGAATTTGAGCCTAAGAATGTTAGAGATGCATTCAAAAATAAAGAATGGATTAAGGCTATGAATGAAGAAATTGAATAGATTGAGAAGAATAAGACATGGTCACTGGTACCCAAAACAAAAGATAAAAATGTAATTGGTACTAAGTGGATTTTCAAAAACAAGCTAAATGAAAATGGAAAAGTAACTAGGAACAAGGCTAGGCTTGTATGCAAGGGATATACACAAGAAGAAGGAATATACTATGATGAAACTTTTGCACCAGTAGAAAGACTTGAAGGAGTCTAAATATTGCTTGCATATTCTACACCTAAGAACTTCAAAGTATATCAAATGGTTGTGAAATCAGCATTTCTGAATGGAATTCTTGAGGAGGAGGTCTACATAGAATAACCTAAAGGTTTTGTTGATCCGAATCAGAAAAAAATGGTATGTAGACTGCACAAAACTTTATATGGATTGAAGCAAGCACCGAGAGCATGGTATGAACGATTGCATGCTTATCTTATTAGTATTGGATTTCTAAGGACAAATGAAAATAGTAATCTTTACATGAAAGGAGAATCTAATGATAATATTTTGATTGCTAAACTTTTTGTTGATGATAGAACCTTTGGTGGACATGATTTGATTTGCAAATCCTTTGCTGATGAAATGAAAAAAGAGTTTGAAATGTCAACGTTTGGAAAGATTAAATTCTTTCTAAGTTTGCAGATTATACAACATAATGATGGGATTTTCATCACATAATTAAAATACATTAAGGAAGTATTGAAAACTTCTGGCATGGGAGATGAAAAACTGGTAGGAACACCAATGGTGATGAGATGTAAATTGACTAAAGATGATGAATCAACCAAGGTAAATCAAACTTTGTATAGGTTAATGATTGGAAATTTGATGTATGTGGTACACAGTAGGACAAATATTTCTCATGCAGTTGGGATTGTCGCAATATTTTTTGCTAATCCTAAAGAATCACACATGGTTGCTATTAAAAGGATTCTAAGATACTTGAAGAAAAATGAGGACTATGATTTATGGTACACAAAGGAAGGTAAATTTGAACTCTAAGTTTTATTGATGTAGATTGGGCTAGAAATATTGATGACCGGAAGAGCACAACTGGCAGAGGATTATTTTTAGGAGAAAGGCTTGTAACATGGATAAGAAAGAAACAAGATTGCATTTCTCAGTCTACAGTAGAAGTGGAGTATGTTGTTGTTGTTGCTAATTGTTCAAATCTTGCTTTGATAAAGCAAGTGTTGGAAGGAATGAATGAGGTGATCACTGATCTAGTGATTATTTACTGTGACAACACCAGTGCTATAAACATTTCAAAGAATCCATTGATGCACTAAAAAACAAAGCACATATCTATTAAATATCACTATTTGAGGGAACAAGTATAGGAGAAGCAAGTCAAACTGGAATTTGTAAAATCTAAAGAACAACTTGCTGACATTTTTACCAAGCCCTTATTGAAGGACACTTTTGAGTACTTGAGGACTAGGCTAGGGGTCTGTTCCCTATTTATCGGTCACTCAGGTGGTCAAGAGGTTGCATCAGCCTATATTATTAGAAAAAAATTCATGTTGATGCACTTAGCTCACACTTTAGGATTTCTAAGGTTGTGAAAGAATGGAGAAACTAAAATAGAGGAGTGTATATCATTACATGAAGGTACTTGATCTAAACCAAACAACAAAGAATTACTTGGCTATTGAAAAGCTGTTTATTTTATTTGGCATTGTTGTCAAAGGGAGAGAGACTTCTATGAAATATCTGTTGATGAGAAAATGGAAAGGGAGAATGACTGAATTATCTATCCACTAAAGGGATAAAGAACCAAATAATTGAATATGATAAAATCCATAGGGAGAGTCCACATGTAATGTTGTTGAGATGTAACATAGTGATTAAACATATTAAATATCAAGCTAGGGAGAGATTTACCGAGCTAAAACATTTACTTATATAGTTGTAGAGTTGATGTTTGGTATGTGTATGGCATATTTCATATTGTATATGTTTCCATCAATGCCAAAGGGAGAGATTGATGAACTACAACTGATTGAATATCTTGATGAACTGAAGGAAAAATGATTAGAGATCACCGAGCTACTAAAGTGATTTTGTAAGATGTTTAAATTAGTCAATATGTTGTCATTGATGTCAACTAGTTTTGACTATACTTATCATGATAGTTACAAACATCTGAATATTTGTAGAAGGAAGAAATCATGAAGAAATGAGACATCTACATAAGGAGCAGATGGATATGATAGATAAGGATAAGGTATACATTGGGTAACTTATTGATGAGTCTATGACTTTATATTTTTTACTTGAGCATGTTACATTATTCTATTATGAAGAAGAGATTTGAATTGAACAAGTTAATGTGGTCGCTAATTGAAGAATTTCTGTATACATCGAGTGAGTCTCGTGTATATCAAGTGATAGTAATAACCAAGTTAGTTATCACTGATGCATTCAGTATTAACTGAGTATGGATGAAAACATTAAATGCTAAGTTCAGCGGACTGAAATTGATGAGCTGGAAATTGTTATGATTTTGAGGTTACATATGAAGTTAGTTATGAGATCCATGACTGACAAAATTCAAGAATGATCTAAAGGATGAGATTGAAATGAGTTATGGACACATCTGTTGAAGAAGGTTTAAGCAGAAAAATGGACAAAGAAGATTAAGAGGCAAAATCTGATGGCTGATATGAAAGTAGTTTACTTGTCTATTTAAGAGACATAGGTTTCATTGATGAAACATGCCAAAGGAAATTTATACTGCAAAAGATATCGCGTGAATATTTTTCATTCATTCCTGATCAAAACTGGTTACAGATAGAACTGAGTTGCAGACAAAACCAAGTGTTAGAGAACTATTCACTGAGTGAAGTAAGTTGAAGGAATTGAGGAAAGTGAATTGATATATTGATCAGATGAGTTTTATGGGCATAGCATAGATCTAAATATTTGCAAGTTGATTTGTATTTGAATCAGATCAACACTATATCAGTTTAACCATTGATTTAGTAAAATCTCTTAACTGAGTGGACTTAATAGTCTTATTTTATTTCAAATGACATTCCATGAATGTTGAATTGTTATCTTGATGACCCCATAGTGAATGTTGGTCATACAGTAATTTTTAGTGATAAATCCTCTAACAAGGTCACACCTAGAAGTGTGCATTGTAACCTTTAACAAGGTTGTCTCCTAATTGAGCTCACTTTAGAAGAGTGAATTTTTTGGGTCACCAATCCTAGGTGGTTTTTTGCTTTGCAGGGTTTCCATGTTAAACCATTATGTTATATATTACTTGTTATGATTGGTTTACTTTCATACTTTACATACTACATAGTTGATTTTATCGGTAATCACAGTTTGGATAATAGTTGGTAATCGGTAAAAGAATAAACAATTTGCTATTTTATGTTACTGAGTTGCAGAATAAGTTGAAATTGTACATCTTTGGGTATGGGACTATGTGATAAATGATTTAATTGATTCACCCCCCTCTCAGTTATTATAACAATTGGTATCAGAGCATATTTTGGTTTCTTAGAGGAAGTTTCGAGGACTTGAGCAAAAAGATCACAAGATGTATAAAAGAGAGGTACCTAAGTTGAACAAGGACAACTTCACAACATGGAAAAGTAGGATGAGACTTCACATATCTGGAATTGGAGAATTTGCACTATATCTACTAGACAATGGCTACTTACAACTGAATATTGGACCTTTGACAGTTGATCAGCTGAGAGATAGACATGAAAATAATATAACTATGATAGAGATTGTTGTTTCTCTAACCCATGCTGAATTTGAAGATATCAAGGGATGCACTGCAATGAAAGAAATGTTAGACAAAATTGTACTTGTTCATGGTGTTGATGTGAATGTAATGAGATCCAGAGATGAAAGCCTTAGAGGAAGATTTGATGAAATGAAGATGAAAGAAGGTGATAATATCACACAATACTCTAACTGAATCAAGTAGGTGGTCAATGCTATCTAAGGAGTAGGAGGTATTATAGCTGAAGATACTATGGTGAGTAAAATACTAAGAACTTTGTTACCTATTTATGCTATCAGAATATCTGCTATTCATGAGATGAGATATGCACCTGGAAGTACTCTTACACTTGATAGTTTGATTGGTAAGCTAACTACATTTGAGTTGAATAATTATGACAACAATATTGTACCAAGTGTTGAATCTACTTTTATATCTTCATTAAAGATTAGTGATTCTAGTAGTAAACATAACATAAGGAATAAAAGTGATAGTGATACTGAGGATGAGCTTGATGAGCTTGAAGCACTTATGGATAGAAGACTTCAGAAAGACCTGTAAATGAAGATATAAGGTAAAGTTACCTTTAGCATGCTTTAATTGTGAAGAAATTGGTCATATTGCTGCCAAATGCCCTAATAGGAAAGAGGAAGATAAAGACAATGACAAATCTAGTGATGGAAAGTTTGGTAGAATAAATCATAGAGAAGACCAACACAATGACAAAAGAAACAATTGAGATTACAAAGAAAAAGGAAAGAAGGCATGTTATCTTGTTGAATATGAAGAAGACAGTATTGACATCAACACTAATGAGGATTATGAAGTGGTATTTGTTGCAATGAAAGAAGATTCAGAAGAAGAGGAAAGGTATGTAGAAACAACACTCATATCTAAGGTTATTAAAAATGATACATGTGTTGGATATTTCTAATGCATGAGTGGTGATTGAGACATTTAATATGTTTAATCACTATGTTACTGAATGGGCACTCATACTATTGTCATTTGTGTTTTGTCACTGATGTCAACATATGCTTCTATGAAGGAATCAGACTGGTAATCACAGTGTACGACTGATGTACAGATGTTTTAGATGCTGCGAAGTTAGATGAGAACTCAAGAGGATTTTGTGATCTTATATCTAAGATTACATCATTAATTTGTGCATGTTAAGAGAGTTACAACTATTCTAGTAAAGATTGGTCACTGGACTGTGACAGTGAGAATTGACAGAGTTAGTCTCTAAGATTTTGATATATCTTTAAGAGGGATTGGATTCAAGATATGCAAACTTGAAGGAGGATGAAAGAGGTATTGGTGGATGCTCATTGGTTAGCACAAGGTACAGAGTGATTGGTGACATCATCTATGGCATGTGCTCTGGCAACGACTTATTTTGAAGCCAACTCAGGGAATGAAGCATGTGTTCTATTTGGAAAGCATAAATCAAGGATGTTGGTCCCTAATTATTGTAATGTAATCATTGTATAATTGTTATAGATACCATGTGTATCTTAGCAAGGGTTTATGTAATTCTTTGTAATTAGGAAAGCCTTATGGGTCGGTCTGATCTTGGTAAATTGTAATAAGGTATAAATGAAAGGTCTTTTCTTTGGAAAAGACATGGATGGAATATATGTGAAATAAGGAGGTTGTGAAGGTTGAAAAATTGTGTCTACTATATGTAGGGTAGAGGATTAATGGTGGACTTCATTGGAACTGATCAAGAAAAGATAGTTGCTGGTAAACAGTTCAAAGATTATGTATTTCTTTATATACACCTATTGCGAACTAGTGAGTTCTGAAGGTGGATTTAACCTTGTTTGGGTAG
Source organism: Chamaecyparis obtusa (assembly GCA_027943335.1). NCBI lineage: Eukaryota > Viridiplantae > Streptophyta > Pinopsida > Cupressales > Cupressaceae > Chamaecyparis > Chamaecyparis obtusa. The sequence continues at coordinate 500,387 of BSBK01009470.1, forward strand.
TGAGCCTTCTTTTGTTCTTGACTCCTAATAGGTTTTGTCCTCTAACAAGGACTATGTACTATAATGTTTCAATAAACTCTTAACAGGGCTATATCTTCTAACAAGGATTACTATACTCTCAATACATCATTAGTGGGTGCTAATTCCCACTGGGGTTTTTACCTTTAATAGGGTTTCCCCGTAACCAAAATATTGTGTTATTGTGTTGGCATTCATTATGTTCATTGGATCTGATATTGATGAGCTTAAAGTTTAAAGTTTAATATTCTGTCATACAACGGATTCACTCCCCCTCTCAGTTGTATTGTGGACTATTATTCCTAACAATTGGTATCAAAGCTTGTGGTCCTCAAAGATAAAGCTTAACAACATGAGGTGATCTTGGAAATGGCATTCTATAGGAAGGAAAGTCCTAAGTTTGATCCTAAAAACTTTGACAGTTGGAAGAACAAGATGCGAACACATCTATTATGCATGGGCATAGACTACTGGATGATTGTGAAGAAGAAAGAATCTTTGAAAGCTGAGAATGACTTGGAAACAACTAATGAAGATGAAAAGAAGTTATTTTCATGCAACATGGTCACAAGAGAAGAATTGATCAACGCATTATTTGAGGGTGAGTTGACTGAAATTAAAGATCTAGATTTGGCACATGAAATTTGGAATAGACTAGAGGCACTCTATGAAGGAGACAAGTATACCAAACAAGAAAAATTGCAAAACTAGAAGACAAAGATGGAGAAACTACAAATGAATGAAGATGAAAGCATTAGAGCCTATGTTCAAAGGGTTACAGAAGCTGTAGTTGGAATAAAAAATTGTGGAGGTACTTATGATGAAGATGAAGTCATTGCAAAGATTCTCAGATCTCTAATTCCTACTTACAAATTCAAGGCAATGTCAATTCAAGAAACCATACCCCTGACTCCTAACTTTAGCAGAGAGATGTTGATTGCAAATTTAACTACCTTTGAAGCTGCAGAATTAGGAGAAGTTGTTCCTAAAGTTGAATCTGCATTTAGGGCATCTGCACACAAGAAAGTATCTACACTTCTGAGCACAAGAAAAGAAGACCTAAAAGAAGAACTTGGTGAGTATGCTGAGGAATGGGAGAAGATAATGGAAGAAGAAAATAAGATGGAAGAACTTTTTGCACTAATAGCTAGAAGAGAGAAAAGAGGTAAGGGAAAATTTGAAGGCAAATTACCTTTGAAATTTTTTTCATGCAATAAGATAGGTCATTTTGCATCTAGATGTCCTACAAGAATTCCTAAGTACTAATGCAGTCAAGGATGGTGGATCCAATGAAGGACAATCAAAACCTTGGAGCCAACAGAATTACACAGTGGAATAATCAACACAATAGAAAACACCATAAATGTTTCAAGTAATTTGCATTAACATGCTTGGTTGTAAGGCCTTCCGGGTTAGGGCCAATTACAAAATGAAACAATTCTGCAAGATCCAAAACCAGATCCAACACAATCTTAGCTAGTTTAGCTCTGAAGACAATCAGAAGCTAATGGAAACCCTAAGGCAGATCTAAAATTGAACTCGCAAGCCTCCAAGAAATCTCCTTGTTCCCAAGTATCCAAACCCCTAGCTTTGCTACAAATGATTATCAGATTACAATCTGATCTGCAAGAACATCAAGAAATTTTTGACAACTTCCTCTCAAGCTATGCATCTGACATTCAAATCTTCTTTGAGGTCTAAGTCTTGATATCTCCTTCTTCTCTTCCAAGTTCTACCCCTTAATTCCCTCCAAACATCTACCCAAGCCCTCCTTAAATACTAATCATCAGCCACAAGTCAGCTGGATGAAACCCTTAACTCCCCAAAATAAATAATTAAATGCCATACAAGTTAGCTTACAAATGTATACAAACATTTAATTCTACATGTTGGCCCAAGACAATGGCTATCAATAATTAATTCACCAAGTCATCTCAACAAATCACACAGAACTCCAGTTGGTAAGTCAGAACTACCCAGTGATAGTAAAATCACCAAGCACGTCAGGCATCGCCAAACACCAGTATCAACCAAGCATCGTAGGCATGACTGAGCAACAATTTCACTGAGTACCAAAGACTACCAAGTTCCTTCAATGACCGAGCTTCCTTCAATGACTGAGACCGTTGGTCAAGGCTACAACCGAGTAAAACTGGCCAAAATAAAAACACTCCATGCAGTTTCACCGAGGACCCAAAATGCCATGCCTTAACCTTGGATTCCCCTACATCAGATACCCTAGGTTCCAAAAGATGTTCATATGTGAGAAGAACATCTTTTAGGATTCAACACATAAATCCTGAACTGGTTCTTCACATACAATTCCTCCACCTTTTCTACTTGTAAAGTCTTCGATTTCAATTTCCTCTGTCTCTTCAAGTCTTTTCTTCACAATGTATAGGTCGGTTCTTCATACTGATCATTCATTTTCTTAGGATCCACAATCTCAACTCAGCTACTAATACTTAGGCTTCTGCTACTGAGCATTGTATCCATCAAAGGCATTAGTGAAAACTTCCTGTCATTCTTCTCAATAGTAAACACATTTCTTACACAGTCATAAATAGCTTTGCAATCATATTGCCAAGGTCTACTGAGAAATACATCACAACTATTCATCTTCACAATGTCACAAAGTACAAGATCCTTGTACTGGCCAATCTGAACATCAATGAAGCATTGTTCTCTAACTTCCAAAGCATGAACATCTTGTAACCAGCCAAGCCTATAAGGACAAGGATTTTTCATTCTCTTCAAACCAAGTTTCTGAACTAGGTCCTCAGCAACAAGGTTATCAGTACTACCACTATCAACAATAACATCACAAAGTTTACCTTCAGTCTTGCATCAGGTCTTAAATAATTTATTCCTCTGACAAGGTTCATCCTTTATACCGAGCAATGTTCACTGAAGTAGCAAGTTCTTTGATTTAGGTACATTCTGAATGTTCTCATTCATCATAGTAGTTCATCGATCAACCTTCTTCTATGTAAATTCAAAAGAATGGTGTCCTTCCTATCCATAGTTATAGAAAGTACCCTTAAAGATAACTCTACCTGTCTTCTTCTTTGGTTCCACAGGTTTCTGTTCATCTTCTGCATCAGTTGGTTTCTCCTTCACCAAGTGATCAATCTTTTCTTTCCCTTGGGAGTTACTAGGTTGTTTCCTCTTCAACTTATCTTTTGCCTTTAGAGCATATTGATAAGCATCTTCAACAAAATCAATCTTTAGCATACCAATCTCATTTTGAATATCAAATCTCAGACCATTCACATACTGAGATACCTTTTCCTTACTAAGCTCTTGGTGTCTAGACTGAATAGTAAGTTTGTAAAACTCCTTAGTATAATCCTCAATAGACAAATCCTTCTATTTCAAATTTTGCAACTTCTTAAACAAGTCAAGGTCATAGTCAACCAGTATGAACTTAGCTTTCAACTTAGTCACCATCAATCTCCATCGATTGATCTTTGTCTCACCTTCATCTTCTCAGTCTCTTTGTAGTTCCTTCCACCAAAGAGCAGCATGTCCTTTCAACTTTGTTTGTGCTAATCTCACTCAAAGAGGATCTTCAATTTCTTCCACCTCAAAGAAATCTTCAAGTTCACCAATCCAATCAATCAGATTGTCGGGCTTCAAAGTACCAAAGAAAGTAAACTTCCATTCGATAATTACTAAACTGAGCAGTAGGTCTAGGCAACCGAGTAGTTCTGTCTTCACCAGATCTATTCCTCCAATCATCACCACTAGATCCAACAATTTCAAATTCTTTAGAAACTTCTTCATAGCCATCCTTAGTACCAACATTCTAAGGTATACCAACAACACTGCTCAAGATCTCCATGACCATATCATTCTTCATCAATTCCATCTTAGATCTAAAATCTAATTTCACCTTCTCTGTGATCCAGGATTCAACAGTATCACAAAAGATCAGAAATAACTTTGGGGTCCAATCTTCTTGGAGGCATCCTTAAGGATAAGAGAAACCCTCTGCAAAAAACCCTCACCAACCACCTTGTGACAATCTCCAAGTTGCAACAAGTCAGATCTCAACTTGGAATCTTGTAAACAACTAGGGCACAATTTCACAAGTTCAGTGCTTCAGATCTGCAATTTAGATTGTGCAAAATCTCTACTCCAATAAGGTCAACTTTACAAAGATTAGCCTTTCTAGGTCAACCTTCTACTTTAACAAGATCAAAATTTCACTCCAACGGGAATAAAACTTTCACTCTGATACCACCTAATGCAGTTAAGGATGGTGGATCCAATGAAGGATAGTCCAAACCTTGCAACCAACAAAATTACATAATGGAATAATCAACACAATAGACAACACTATAAATGTTTCAAGTAATTTTCATTAACATGCCCGGTTGTAAGGCCTTTTGGGTTAGGGCCAATTACAAAATGAAACAATTCTGCAAGATCCACAACCAGATCCAATACAATCCTAGCTAGTTCATCTCTAAAGACAATCAGAAGCTGATGGAAACCCTAAGGAAGATCTAAACTTGAGCTTGAAAGCCTCCAAGCAATCTCCTTGTTCCCAAGTATCCAAACCCCTAGCTTTGCTACAAATGATTATCAGATTACAATCTGATATGCAAGAACATCAAGAACTTTTCCACGACTTCACTCTCAAGCTATGCATCTGACATTTAGATCTTCTCTGAGGTCTAAGTCTTGATCTCTCCTTCTTCTCTACCAAGTTCTACCCCTTAATTCCCTCTAAACATCTACCCAGGCCCTCCTTAAATACTAATCATTAGCCACAAGTCGGCTGGATGAAACCCTTAACTCCCTAAAAAAAATAATTAAATGTCATACAAGTTGGCTTACAAATGTATACACACATTTAATTCTGCATGTTGGCCCAAGACAATGGCTACCAACAATTAATTCACCAAGTTGGCTCAATAAATCACATAGAACTCTAGTTGGTAAGTCAGAACTATCAAGCGATAGTAAAATCACTGAGCATGCCAGGCATCACCAAGCACCAACATCGACCGAGCACTACAGGCATGATTGAGAAACAATTTCATCAAGTGCCAGAGACTACCGAGTTCCTTTAGTGAACGAGCTTCCTTCAATGACCGAGACCGTTGGTCAAGGTTGCAATCAAGTAAAACTGGCAAAAATACAAACACTTCATGCAGTTTCACCAAGGACATAGGATGCCTTGCCTTAACCTTGGATGCCCCTGCATCAAGTACAAACCTGATTATGAAAATATTAGAAGAGATGATGAATGTTATTATGCTAGTGAAGGAATCTCCAATGATGATGATTTAGACAATGAAGAGATTGGATTTGTTGCTATTAAAGATGAACTAGTTCATGAGGAAAAAGCCTTAGTATCTTATGTTCACAAGAAAAATGAATGGATAATTGATAGTGGATGTTCTCATCACATGACTAGTGATAAGAAAAAGTTTGTTAAATTAGTAAATTATGATGGAGGTGTTGTAAGGTTTGGGGAAAATCTCCCAAAATCCATCATAGGAGTAGGATCCATCATTCTGGATGGAAAGACTAATAATACAGATAATGTACTACTTGTTGAAGGACTAAAACATAACTCGTTGAGTGTTGGATAGTTAATGGATAAAAACTTTCAGTTAAGTTTTGTTAATGGTAAATGCTTTATCAGAAGCAAGGAAGGAATACTGATTGCTACCGGTTCAAGATCTAGAGGTAATGTATTTGAACTAAACACATTTGGAGCCTCTTGTTTTTTTGTGAAGGTAGATGATAGTTGGTTATAGCATAAAAGATTTTTTCATGTTAACTTTGACAACATTGTGAAGTCAAGTATGGCTAATGCAGTAAGAGATCTACCGAAGGTTGTGAAACCTTCTAACACTGTATGTAGAGAATGTGTTATGGGAAAGAAAACTAAAAGCAGTCATAAAAGAAAAACATTTACATTGAAAGGAAAGTTGGATCTGGTATATACAGATTTGTGTGGGCCTACAAGAACAAAGTCATACTACGGTGAAAGGTATTTTATACTCTTTGTTGATGACTTTTCTAGAATGATGTGGGTTACTTATTTGAGAGAGAAATCATAAGCATTTGACAAATTCAAGTTGTTTAAAGAAAAGGTAGAGAATGAATCAGGACTAAAAATAAAGTGTTTAAGATTAGACAGAGATGGAGAGTTTACATCAAATTTATTCAATTCATATTGTGAAGGGCATGGGATAAAAAGACAAACATCTGCTCCTAGGACTCCACAACAAAATGGGATAGCAGAGCGAAGAAACATAACTATACTTGATGCTACTAGGATAATGTTGATTGAAGGAAATGTATCTCATGTACATTGGAGAGTGGGTATTAGAACAACAGTGTACACATTAAGCAAACTTTAAATCAGAGATGGCACAAGTAAGACTCCCTATGAACTATGGTTTGATCACACTCCTACTATAAAATATTTCAAAATTTTTGGTAGCGAATTTTATATCAAGAGGGATGATGAGTTAGGGAAATTTGATGCTAGAAGTGATGAAGGTATCTTCCTTGGTTACTCTGTTAAAAGCAAGGCATAAAAATGTTTCAATCTAAGATTAAGGAAGATGGTTGAAAGTAACAAAGTAAGAATAGATGAGAAATTTCAGATACAAGAAAGAATGTATGACATCAATCAAATATCAGAAGTGAAAGATGTTAGGAATGAATACTAAAGTGTTTGGCAGCCATTTTGTAGTAGTAGTTGTTGCATTCATGACTATGATTGTCATTGATGTCAACAAAGTGATTTACTGAAGACTTGTAGAGAAGCAGACAAAGTTTGGATTAGCACACATGGGTTATTACAGTTGGAGCTATGTGATGTTGAGGTTATACTCTTTGATATGTTATATGTCTATGGTTAAGAGCATAGATAATAATTCATTTATTCATGGAAGTTATGATCATTTTGGTGGAAGCAGTATTTAGGCAGTGTTCTTGAGTAGCGATTTGTGGAAATCGGATGATAGCTCCTAATCAGGATGGAATCTGATTTTGCACAGTTAAAGGGAAGTTGAAGACACATTGATAGTGATGTGGATGATAATGCAGACTTTGATTTCACACAAGTGAAGATTTATTATATTTGGAAGCTGATAGTTTTGTGTAATTTTGGTGTAGCGTGTGGAAACTTTTATTTTGTAATTGTATGCCGACTCATTTGTAATTATTTGAGTGTGGTATAAAGGAAGGAATGTATTTCCTTGTTGTAATGTAGTTGTATGTAGAAGTATGTATTTTTGATATGGAAGTAGCGATTGTGTGTGATGCTGTATAAATGAAGTGAAGAAAACAACTACGTATGAAAGTGAATTTGTGAAGGAAGACATGCAAAGTACAGAGATCTAAAATTGAGATCTAATGTAATAGTGAGTGTAGTTTGGCATAGTCAGAGAAGAGGTAATATATTATTCTATTGAGTAATACAAAGATTATTTGGATAGTGTGTTTAGTGATCTTACCCTGAAGCTATTTGGGTAGTGGGTCCTTCTGTCTTCCATAACTCTTAACCAGGTTAGAATCTTTTAACAGGGATTCAAAATCTCCTAACAGGGATTCATATGTATTGAATGTATTTCATAAGACTCCTAACAGAGTCCATCCTTTCGCAAGGAATATTCATATTAGTGCATCTTTTTTGAGCATCATTCCCACAGAGGTTTACTCTTTGATCAAGAGGTTCCCTAGTCAACATATCTTGTGTCATTGTGTTATTGTGTATGAATATCTTTCTATGGTTGGTAATTATATTGCTTATATGGTTTAATGTTGTTGAAGATGATAAAAGTTATAATTATCTGATAACTAATTCACCCCCCCCGCTCTCAGTTATCTTGGTGAACTTTAGTTTCTAACAATTGGTATCAGAGCAGTAGGTCATTGAAAAAGAAGTTTAACAACTTAAGGAGATCTATGGCAAATTTTAGGAAAGAAAGCCCTAAGTTTGATGATGTAAATTTTGACAGCTTGAAAGAAAAGATGAAGACACACCTACTATGTTTAGGACCAGCTTATTGGTTGATTACAAAGAATAATAAGACCATCATTGAAGAGGAAAATCTTGAAACATGTATTGCGGAAGAGAGATATCTATTCATGTGTAACATACTTGCAAGAGAAGCACTTTTGACAGACAGCACTTCTGGAGAATGAGTACCGTTAGGTAAAATGTTTGAAAAAATCTCATGAAATTTGGAATGCTTTACACTCTACTTTTGAAGGTGATGAACATGCAAAAAGAGTTAGATTACATAATTGGATATGTGCATTTGAAGATATAAGAATGTTGGAAGATGAATCTATTAGAAGTTATATTGGTAGAATGCTAGAAATCATTACAGGTATAAAATCTCATGGAGGAACAAAGAGAGAGAATGAAGTGATATGGAAAATTTTGAGGACATTGACTCTTGTATTTAAGTAGACAACACAGATGATTGTGTTAGAATAATTGAGACGGGGGTGAATCAATTATCGAGTGTCCCAAAACAAAATGTATAATCCAAAATAATTTCTTCTATTTCTACTCATCGGTAAGCAATAATAACTCTTACTATCTGTGCTTTTACCGATTACCAGCCTAATACTTATAACTATTTATCGATCAAATCTAATATGTAACATGCAAAGTATGATAACAAAAAAATATCACAATCAACACATAACATAAGAGATTTAATGTGGAAACCCTGTAAAGGGAAAAACCACCTGGGACTGGCAACCCAAAATTGTTCACTCTTCTGAAGTGAGGTTGGTTAAGACCCAACCCTGTTAAAGGTTACAAACACACTGTTAGGTGTGACCTTGTTAGAGGATTTTAGACTAGAAGTTATCATCCAACCAGCATTCACTATGGGGTTGACAAGATAAGAATGTTCATTCTATGAATGATACATCATAAGACTTTCAGAGTCCACTCGGTTAAGAGATTTAGACTGTATACAATGGTTAAATATGTAACAGTAAAATGACCTACCTTAATACAACTTCAATTGCAGATTACAAATCAATATTTAGTTCATTCAAATCCTTCTGATCAATAATTCACTTCAGATTCAATACTATATTAACTTACTGTCCGTCGATAACTTCTCTCTATAGCTTGATAATTGCTCTGCAGCTCGGTTATCACTAACCAGTATGATCAGAATGCATGAAACCTTATTCACGTATTAATCCTATAGCTTCTCCTTCTTCTCGACATTTTCATAAAGAGATTCTGTTCTCTTATATAGATGAGTAAATCATTTTCTCCTCCACCATCAGATTTTTCTGCTTAATCACATCCATAGATTTTTCCATTTAAACTTTCTCGGTACTTGTGTCAATAACACATTTCAATCTACTTCATTAGATCTTCTTTGAATTTTGTCAGTTGTTGATCTGCATAACAAACATTATCTGTTACCTTGATGTTACACTCTTGCTAGCTCATCAATCTTATCAGCTAAACTAAACATTTAATTCATTCTGTTCCACTCGGTAAACAAAGAAATACGTTGGTGAGCACTGCTCAGTTAATACTATGGTTGGTATACACTACACTCCGTCGGTGTATACTAGAAATGCTTCATTTACTGACAACATTGCTTTGTGTCTTTCAGCTCTATACTTCATTATAGATGAATGCAACATAATGAAGTCAATATCATCAAGTCATAGACTCATCAAAAAGTTACTCAATGTGTTCCTTATCCTCATCTATCATGTACATCTTTCCTCATGTATATTTCTCTGTTCTTCATCTCTTTTCCACTTTTCTTTAGATGTCTCGGTGTAGTAACTTACAAGATAAGTGTTGTCAAACTAGTTGACATCAATGACAACATAATACTGATTTAATCATATTACATATCTAATCAAAAAATTCTTAGTGATCTTGTAATCACATATCCTTCAATCAAATTCCAAATCAGTTGTAGTCCAACAATCTCTCCCTTTAGCATTGATGGCAACTTCAAGTAATATGAAATGTACCATATACATACCAAACATACATTCTACAACTTTGTGAAAAAATGTTGTAAGTGGAATAGACTTAATATGTTTAATCACTATGTTACTAAACCAACATTTAGTAATACAACTTTACCTTTCTGTAGTTGTGATCTTTTCAATTCTCATGTTCCTAATTTTGTTCTTTGTAACTGATCTTCAATACTCTCCCTTAGATAATTGTCATCGGTGCTTGTTCCTTTTTATTTCATATGTTTATCTCTCCCCTTTTCATTTCATATTTTTATCTCTCCCTTTGACAGAAATGCCAAAGAAACAAATAAACAATCAGCTTTGTAGTAGCCAAGTAACTCTTTGTGATGTTCAGTACTTCCTCTGTATCACTGTATATTGATTTCTCATCGGTTCAAGTTATCAAACTTAATCACAACCTTGAACATGATTCAAAGTGTGAACTATGTTGCATCAACATGAATGATCTTCTAATAAAAATTGGCTGATGCAACATCTAGATCACCTTAGTGACTGATAGACAAGGGATGGACCCCAAGTCTAGTCCTCAAGTATTCAAATGTGTCCTTCGGTAGGGGCTTTGTAAAAATATCTACAAGTTGTTTTTTAGATGTAACAAATTCCAACTTTACTTGCTTCTCTTGCACTTGTTCTCTTAAGTAATGATACTTAATAGATATATGCTTTGTCTTAGAGTGCATCATAGGATTCTTTGAAATATTAATAGCACTAGTGTTGTCACAATATATAATCACTGAGTCAGTGATTACCTCATTCATTCCTTCCAACACTTGTTTGATATATGCAATGTTTGAATAGTTGGTAGCAGAAGCAACATACTTTTCTTTAGTTGTAGACTAAGAAATACAAGCCTTCTTTTTACTTGTCCAGGTTACAAGTCTTTCACCAAAGAAAAATGCTCCTCCGATGGTGCTTTTTCTATCATCCACATTTCCAGCCCAATCAGCATCGGTGTAAACTTTCAGTTCAAACTTCCCTTCCTTAGAATACCATAATCCATAATTTTCTATTTTCTTCATGTATCTTAAGATCCTTTTTGTAGCAATCATGTGTGATTCTCTAGGGTTAGAAGAAAATCTTGCAACAATTCCCACAGCATGTGCTATATCTGGCCTATTGTGAACTACGTACATTAACTTGCCAATCATAGATCGGTAAAGTGTCTGATTTACCTTAGTAGTTTCATCCTCCTTTGTCAATTTTCATCTAGTAGCCATCGGTGTTCCCATAGGTTTAGCATCTTCCATGCCAAATGTCTTTAGTACTTCCTTTATGTATTTAGATTGTGTGATGAATATGCCATCACTCTGCTGAATCACTTGAAGTCCAAGAAAGAACTTAATCTCTCCGAACATAGACATCTCAAATTCCTTTTGCATTTCATCAGCAAATTCCTTGCAGACAAGATCTGAGCCACCAAAGATAATATCACCAACAAAAATTTCAGCAATGATAATAGTATCATCAGTATCACCTTTCACATACAGATTGTTATTTTCACTTGTTCTAACAAATCCAATACTTAACAAGTAAGTATGTAGTCTTTCATACCATACTATCAATGCTTGCTTTAGTCCATATAAGGCTTTATGTAATCTACATACCATGTCTTTATTGTCGGGATCAACAAATCCTTTAGGTTGTTCAATGTAGACTTCTTCAAGTATACCATTCAAAAATGCTGACTTCACATCCATTTGATAGACTTTGAATTTCTTATGTGTAGCATATGCAAGTAGCATTCTAACTCCTAATCTAGCAACTAGTGCAAATGTCTCACCATAGTTAATGCCTTCTTCCTGTGCATATCCCTTGCATACTAATCTAGCTTTATTTCTTGTGACTTCACCATTTTCATTCAATTTATTCCTGTATATCCACTTAGTACCGATAACATTCTTATCTTTTGGTTAAGGTACTAAGGACTAGGTTTTGTTCTTTTCTATTTGCTCTATTTCCTCCTTCATTGCATTAACCCATTCTTCATTCTCTAATGCAACTTTCACAGTTTTAGGTTCAAATTCACAAATTAGACAAGTACCTTATCTTGTTTTGCTTCTGGTTTGCATTCTAGCATATCTGTCTCCAATGATTTGTGTTTCAAGATGATGTCTCCTAACAAAATTAGCCAAGACTTGATTTCTTCTTTCTTGTTCATCCTACTCAGGGTCATTTCCTTGCTCGGTAGCTTCTTCATGTTCATCGGTTTTTGGTGTTTGTTGTACTGCATTATTTCCCTACTGACTGGTTGATACAGCTTGCGATGTTGGTAGATACTCTGGATGTTCAATGTAAGTGAATCTACCATAGTCTTTTGGTTCCTTTATACTTTCCTCTATGTACTTGTCATCAAACTCATCAACATGAACATTAGTACTTTCAACAATTTTATTTGTGGCCTTATTCAAACATTTTTATGCTTTACTTGTAGTGGAATATCCAAGAAATATTCCTTCATCTCCTTTAGAATCAAATTTGCCATTTCTCTCATCTTTCAAGATAAAGCATTTACTTCCAAAAATTCTAAAATAACTCACAGTAGGTTTGTGTCCAAACCATAGTTCATAAGGTGTTTAGTTGGAGTCCTTCTTCAATTATACTCGGTTAAGAACATATACAGTTGTGTTGACAGCTTCCCTCCAATATGTTTGAGCAACATTCTTCTGTATCATCAAAGTTATAGCATAGTCAATTATAGACCTATTGCTTCTTTCAAAAATGCCATTTTGCTGAGGTGTCCTCAGTGCACATACCTGCCTCTTGATTCCATGCTCATTGCAAAATTTAGTAAATTCATTAGAGATAAATTCACCTCCTCTATCATATCTTAAGCACTTTATTTCCTTACCGGTTTCTTTTTCTACCTTAGCTTTATACCACTTAAACATTTTGAACACTTTAGATTTCTCTTTTAAGAACATATCAGTCATCAGTCTAGTATAATCATCAACAAAAAAAATAAAATATCTATCACTAGAACAGCTCTGAGTTCTCATAGGACCACACAGGTCGGTATGAACCAACTCAAGTATCTTCTTTGTTGAATAGTCCTTGCTTTTAAAACTAGACTTAGTCATCTTTCCTTTCTGACATTCATGGCACATGGCATGATCAGGTTTTGTCAAGTTAGGCAATCCTCTAACTCTTTTCTTTCTACTAATCTTGATCATGTTGTCAAAGTTCACATGGCATAACCTTCAGTGCCACAACCAAGCATCTTCATCCTTTATTAACAAACAAGAAGAATGATCTATATCAAGATAGAATAGATTACCTCTGGATTGTGTACCAATTCTGACAAGTCTTCCTCCATCATCATAAATCTTCACCTTTTTTCTCTCAAAAGCCAGTCGATGGCCTAAATTGTTTAGCTGAGCCACACTTATCAGATTATAGTTCAATCCATCTACCCAATATGCATTTTCACATTGTAATCTGTCATTGATCATCAGTGAGCCTTTACCTCTTACCATACAAGGTGCATCATTTCCCTTCTCACAGATCCTCCATTATCTTCAACAAGATGATCAAACTTCTCTACATCACCAGTCATATGATGTGTGCAGCCATTGTCTATGATCCATGTATCATTTATGCTTACTTTAGAGATCAGTGTTGTCTCTTCATGTTTCTCTTCCTCTTCTGAGTCATCTTTCATAGAAACAAATACAACTTCTATATCATCATCAGAATCATATTCAGTTTCATTATCTTTGGCTATGTAACATACCTTCTTGCCTTTTTCATCTCGGTTGTCTCTATTGTTGTGTTGGTAACCTATATTGACTCTTCTTCCATAGCTTCCTTCAGATCGGTCTTTGGATCTATCATCATCTTTCTTCTCTGGACATCTAGCAGTGATGTGACCAACTTCCTTACAATTGAAGCATGCTAAAGGTAGCTTACCTCTATACCTTCCTTTTCCTTTGGGCAATCTTTTGGCCATAAGTGCTTCAAGCTCATCAAGTTCATCATTGGTATTGTCATCACTATCACAATTCTTACTATTCCTGCCAGACTTTCCAGTCTTCAGAGAAGACATGAAAGTGGATTCAATAGAAGGAACAAAACTATTATCAAAATTATTTAATTCAAAGGTTGTAAGTTTACCAATCAGAGTGTCAAGAGTGAGGTTGGATGTAGCTCTTATTTCATGAATTATAGAAATCCTGATTGCATAAACTGGTAGCAAAGTTCTGAGAATCTTGCTTATCACTGTTTCATCATCAATTACTCCATTAGATGCTCTAATAGCATGTACCACTTCTTTAAGTCTATTTGAATATTAGACAATGTTTTCACCTTCTTTCATTCTCATTTCATCAAATTTGCCTCTCAGACTTTCAGCTCGGGCTCTTTTGACATTCAAATCTCCATTGTAGATTTGTGCTAATTTATCCCAAATTCCTTTGGTAGTTGTGCATGTCTTGATATCTTCAAATTCAGCACTGGTATAGGCAACAACAAGTTCCATCATAGTAACATTATGTTCATGCTTATCCTTCAGTTGATCAACATTTAGGGGACTAGTGGGTGGTTGTATGTAGCCATTTTTCATCAGATCTAGTGTTGAGTTCCCAATTTCAGATATGTGCAGCTTCATTTTGCTTTGCCATACTACGAAGTTCTCTTTATTCAGTTTTGGTACTTCCCTCTTATACATCTTGAGACCTTTATGCTTAAGTCTTTAAAACTCTGTTCCAAGAAATGCAGCTCTGATACCAATTGTTAGAATAACTAAGAGGGGGGTGAATCAGTTATCCAGTGTCCCAAAACAAAATGTATAATCCAAAACAATTTCTTCTATTTTAGCTTGTCGGTAAGCAATAATAACTCTTACTGTCTATGCTTTTACCAATTACCAGTCTAATACTTATAACTGTTTATCGATCAAATCTAATATGTAACATGCAAGGTATGATAACAAACAAATATCACAATCAACACATAACACAAGAGATTTAACGTGGAAACCTTGTAAAGGGAAAAACCACCTGGGACCAGCAACCCAAAATTGTTCACTCTTTTAAAGTGAGGTCGGTTAAGATCCAACCCTATTAAAGGTTACAAACACACTGTCAGGTGTGACCTTGTTAGAGTATTTTAGATTAGAAGTTATCATCCAACCAGCATTCACTATGGTGTTGACAGGATAACAATGTTCATTCTATGAATGATACATCATAAGACTTTTAGAGTCCACTCGGTTAAGAGATTTAGACTATATACAATGGTTAAATATGTAACAGTAAAATGACCTTCCTTAATACAACTTCAATTACAGATTACAGATCAATATTTAGTTCATTCAAATCCTTCTGATCAATAATTCACTTCAGATTCAATACTATATTAACTTATTGTCTATCGGTAACTATTCTCTGTAGCTCGGTAATTTCTCTGCAGCTCGGTTCTCACTAACTAGTATGATCAAAATGCATGAAACCTTATTCACGCGATAATCTTGCAGCTTCTCCTTCTTCTCGACATTTTCATAAAGAGATTTTGTTCTCTTACAGAGATGAGTAAATCATTTTCTTCTCCACCATCAGATTTTTCCACTTAATCACATTCATAGATTTTTCCATTTAAACTTTCTTGGTACTTGTGTCAATAACACATTTCAATCTACTTCGTTAGATCTTCTTTGAATTTTGTCAGCCGTTGATTTGCATAACAAAAATTATCTGTTACCTTGATGTTATACTCTTGCCATCTCATCAATCTTATCAGCTAATATAAATATTTAATTCATTCTGTTCCACTTGGTAAACAAAGAAATGTGTCGATGAGCACTGCTTAGTTAATATTGTGGCTGGTATACACTACAGTCCATCAGTGTATAGTGGAAATGCTTCATTTACTGACAACACTACTTTGTGTCTTTCAACTCTATACTTCATTATAGATGAGTGCAACATAATGAAATCAATATCATCAAGTCATAGACTCATCAAAAAGTTACTTAATGTGTTTCTTATCCTCATCTGTCATGTACATCTTTCCTCATGTAGATTTCTCTATTCTTCATCTCTTTTCCACTTTTCTTCAGATGTCTCGGTGTAGTAACTTACAAGATAAGTGCTATCAAACTAGTTGACATCAATGACAACATAATACTGATTTAATCATATTACAAATCTAATCAGAAACTTCTCAGTGATCTTTTAATCACAGATCCTTCAATCAAATTCCAAATCAGTTGTAGTTGAACAAATTGAACAAGTGATGCCTTGTACAACAAACTTTACAAGAGAAACTCTTCTTGGAAGATTAGAAGTAGTAGAAATGAACCTGAGATTATCAGGAGACTTACCTAGAATGGAGACAACATTTAGTGCTCTTAGTGTTCGCCCTACTTTGTCAAGAAGCATCAGTGTGAATGGAGAATATGCTGGCAGTAGCAGATCTAGAAATGAAGAAGAAAAGAAGATTGAAGAAGGTGTTGCCTTGCTTGTGAAAAGAGAACCAGATGGTAAGAAAATATTTAAATGTTGGACTTGTCAAGAATATGGTCATTTTGCATCTAAATGTCCTAAGAGAGTTGAAAAGTACAGAAGCAATTTTAAACCTAGAAGATCTAAGGAATGTTATTATGCTAATGATGAAGATCTTGAAGCTAGTATAGAAAGAACTTTAAGTGAAAGTGATACTAAAAATAATGAGGACATAGGATTTGTAGCAATTAAAGAAGAGAATCCTAAAACTGGTGTTAAGGAAGAAAAAGCCTTATTTTCTCAAGTTGAAAAGAAAGCTGATTGGATTATAGATAGTGTTTGTTCACATCATATGACTAGAGACATGAAAAAGTTCATAAAGTTGAATGAATATGATGGAGGAGTTGTTAGAGTTGGAAACAATGCACCTTGTTTGATTAAAGGTATAGGATCTATTACTCTTGATGGAAAGACTAATATTGATGATGTTTATTTTTTGGATGGATTGAAACATAATCTTTTGAGGGTTGGACAGTTAGTTGATAAGGGATATCAAGTTTGGTTTACTGAGAAAACTTGTGTGATAAAGGATAAAGATGGAAATCTGATTGGAACTGGATCTAGAACAAGAGGTAATGTATTTCAGTTGAATCCTACTGAGATGACATGTTTGATTACAAGGATTGATGATAGTTGGTTATGGCATACAAGGTTCTATCATATAAAATTTGATAACATTGTAAAAGTAACTACTACACTTGCAGTAAGAGATTTACCTAAAATTATGAAGCCTACTAACATGATTTGCAAAAAATGTGTAATGGCTAAACAGAAAAGAAGTTATTTTCCTAGTAAGAAGTTTACATCTACAAAAAAGCTAGAGATTGTTCATATAGATTTGAGTGGTCCTACCAGGACTAGAGGATTCTATGGAGAAAGGTATCTTATGATTCTTGTTGATGATTTTACAAGAATGATGTGGATTGCATTTCTTAAAGAAAAATCTGAAGCATTTGATAAGTTTAAGATTGTTAAGAGTAAAGTTGAGAATGAATCTCGAATGAAGATTAAATGTTTGAGATCTAATAGAGGTGCAAAATTTACTTCTAGAGAGTTTAACACCTTTTGCGAAGAAAATGACATTAAAAGATAGTATTCAGCCCCTAGAACACTTGAACAAAATGGCATTGTAGAAAGAAGAAATAGATCAATGACTGAAGCATCAAGAGCTATGTTGTTTGAAAATGATTTGGTGAAGATATTTTGGAGAGAAGCAGTGAACACAATAGTGTATACAATGAACAAAGTACAAATCAGAGAAGACACAGACAAGACACCTTATGAATTATGGTTTGGACATGCACCCTCTATTAAGTATTTTAGAATTTTTGGAAGAAAATGTTATATAAAGAGAGATGATGATATTGGAAAGTTTGATCCTAGAAGTGATGAAGGTATATTTCTTGGATATTCTTTGAAAAGCAAAGCATATAGATGTTTCAATAAAAGAACTAAGACTATTGTTGAAAGCGCAAATGTTAAAGTTGATGAAAAGTTCAAAATTCAGGAAAGAATGCTTGATTATGAATCTGATGAAGAAGCTCATCCTAAACCTAACACTGGATCTATTGAATTGTTTTATAAAACTGATAGTGATTTGTTGAATGAAAGCCACAGTGAAGTTTGTTAGGTATTTTTCTTGTGGGTCAAACTTGGCAAGGACATTGGCCTGATTATCAGTAAAAAGGTTTCCAAGTTTGCAAGAAAAGCCTAATTGATGAGGATTGGATAAGATCCTCCATCTATTTTGACTTCCACAGGACTCAGGTAGGTATTTCCTACAAATAGGTTACTATATTTCAAGTAAACTACGGAATGGTGGATTAGGTTTTCATTGTCATGCTATTTAGTTTCATAGAGGTATTTTTATGGAAGATAATCCTGAAAATAGCTGAGAACAACCTGTTGTAGGATATGACTAATGAAACTCCTAGGATGATAACATGAACAATGGCATAAGGGTGATGAGTCCTTTTTATGAGTAAAACTCAAGGAAGGCTAACCTTTGATTCACTCTTCAAGGAATCAACAACTATGGAATGTAAACCATCAGGGACAGTCCTATTTTTTAGGTACATGAACATGAAATGAAATGGTATTGATAATGATGAATTTTGTGTTTGATGACTGAAAGGTGTTTGAGTGACAGAGATCAGATCAGTGCCTAATCCTTTGGGCAAAGAGTCTAACATAAATCAATAGAGGAATTCCTAGGAAATACAGTGATATGCCTTACAAACTATCTTCTCAATCTAGGTTTGCTACCATCAAGATCTTCCACAGATGTATCTATTCTCTAAAATTGCACATAAGGATTTAATTCTTTCCTTGAAAGAAACTCATACAACAATTAGAAAGTTGCCTTACAACTAGTATGTTCCAAATGCCTTACAAATAGAGACATACAAGAATAAACACAAAGCAAAGAGACAATAATAGAACTAAGGTAGAAATTGTATTGTATTTCATGGAAGGGTATCAATACATACAAATAAACTCTTTACTCAAGATCATAGGATCAACAATCTGCTCTGCAAAGTTTGTATTATCAGCATTCAACCATCAAGAATATGGAACCGGAGAATAGAATCCCTTGGATTGCCAAAGACTGGAACCAGGAACCAAAAGGATTGGAAAAATAGAAAGCTAGGAGAACCAAAAAGTTTTGGAACCATTACAAAATCAGGGCTTTTACTACTTATACCACTAGCTATCTTGGAATCCCAAATAGGTTAGGATGCAACAAGCTTCAGATAGCTAGGGTTAGGGTTTCACCCACTAAATCAAATAGAAATGGTCACAAATTTATTACAGGGGAAGAAACCCAAGCAACCAGGGGAAAAAAGATCTCGAATAGATCCTCAATCATGATAATCTCACTAAAAAGGTATGGAACACCATAAAAAAAAATCCCAAAAATGTCAACCCTTTCAGCCACCTGCAACATGCCTCGAGCACAAAAAACATAGTACAAACCCCTACAAATGATCATGGCACAACTTGGACCACACTACGATGGAAAACAAATCATCTCTTACCAGTTCTAATCACTTCTGCATTCAATTTCAGTCCTTTTGGTCACAAAAAACCCCCAAAAACTTTGAATTTGAAAATAAATGGCTACTTTATGGTGCTTGCAGTGAATCAGCGGTCGATATTTAAATCTGAGCTATCTTTATATCGTGACCATTAGATCATCCCTTTTCATGGTCTTTTATGGCTTTAACTCAACCAGTCACCTCAGGTTATGCCTAGTGACCACACGACAAGGCTTATCCCATTCACGAAGTGAAATATTAACTTAACCCCGCGAACAAGCGACCAAAGGAAAATAAACTTATCCTAGCTACATTTGGTGAATTGGTGACAAAAGGCTTTTGCCAGTTCGCAGAACATTCTAAGT
The DNA here is from genome assembly GCA_027943335.1 of Chamaecyparis obtusa. Classification (NCBI taxonomy): domain Eukaryota; kingdom Viridiplantae; phylum Streptophyta; class Pinopsida; order Cupressales; family Cupressaceae; genus Chamaecyparis; species Chamaecyparis obtusa. Next base: position 520,319 of record BSBK01009470.1, read on the forward strand.
CACCACTAAAATATTTAGTGATCACATGACCTTCCTTCGCTGAATCGCCAATCAACTTGGAACACCACCATTTTATTATGTGAATGAGCAAAACCCATGGAAACTTATCGGAGCCACTAACCATTTTATCAAGACTGCCAAACTTTAGACCCCTACCTGGGCCCGCATTTTTGCCACCTGTCGCAACACCATTCACTGCAGTTGCCCAGTCATCTCTACCATAGGACCCACACAATATAAGCCTTATAATCAGACTATGAGCACAAGATCTCATGGTTCTAACACACTCAATGCAAAGATACGTCGATCATCTGATTTGCTACTATGTCCTCTTCTTCTAAATTATTTGGGCCCACTGACATGTCTAAATCATCACCCAGCTCCTCAAATTAGGTGACAAAACCTCAGCACAAATGGCCCCACATCTCTTCAGCAAACATTTAACCCCTGGGTCACCTGGCAAATATGCGACTGAAAGATTTTTTCTTATTCGCATAAACTTTTGGAGCACTGCCAAATCATTTAGCTATTACATGAACATTGTTCACCGAATTGCTAAGTCTCCAAGATGTCTGCCAAAACATAACATGAACATGTGAACAAGACAAGAATGTATCAGTGCCACTACATTTTTATCCTTACCACAAAAAGCACTGAGAAATTCAACCGAACCCGTACAAGAAGATCGACGACTGTCTTAAGTTCGCATGTGTCAGAAGAAACCCATCAGATTACACACCAACCATTGATCTTCTGTCACGTCAGAACCTATGAAGCTCAGGAATCCTCGGCCCCATTGTCATAATCTGACTCATTACTACATGGACCAATCACAATTTTCCACATTAGTATACATAGCATGTGGACTCGGCACACTTTATCTCTTCTAAAAAAGGCAAAATCGATGGATGACGTATGATCTTAAGCCTCTAATAGATCCTATAAGAACTTACACCCATCGTTGATTTTCTGACAATGTCAGGACCCTTTGACACATCCAAAAACTAGGTCCCACTAACAACTGCCAATGTGTTAATACATGGGCCAATGAGAAACTGCCAATTGTCAATACGTGTCACTTTGGACCCACCTGTTTGAGGCATCGTGTCATAAAGAAAATCAATGGCCATTATAAAAGTGCATAGCTCTGACACATCTCATGAGAATAAGCGCCCATCGTTAGATCAAGATGGTTTTAGAGCCGGGCCCAAGAAAGAAATGAAGGCCAAAACATAATAAATATTAAAGCATAGGACTTAGGCTTTTAGGAAAAATTAGGCGCTGAGGACCTTAGGAAATATTAAAGGCCGCTGGGGTTTAGAGACTTAGGAAAATAAATCAAGGGGGGCTGACATAAAACTTTAGTCACATGATCGCAAGACATGAAAAAGGTTCACCCGATCACGTGACAAAGAGGTCACCAATTTTAACACATGTGTTAAAGGAATTTTAAGTGGCCTGAATAAAGTAACATCCAATTAGAACAAGGCCAGAGCAAGCTAGGGTTTATAAATAAAACGGCTAGTTTTTTTAATATTCTACTTAGGGCTTTAGCCAGAGACATGAAAAATGATATAGAGACCAGGGGAAAGATAATGAAGCCATAAAATTTCCAAGGTGCTAACAGTGGCTCTAGTTGGGGATGATGGGCAACTTGTGCCCATGCAAGAATTCAGATCTCTGGGAGAGTAGACCAACCTCAAAACAAAAAAAAAGGGACTTTCACAAAAACTGACAACTGAACAGGAAAGCAGGAAACAAGAAAGGGAAAGACAACTGTACAGGGATTTACAATTTTACTTAGTGGCCCTAGGCCACCAAAAGAAAACCAGTGACCCTCCTGAGTCAAAAATATGATTTTCATCCACATATGTGACCAACCACCTACAATTATCCTGATTATCTTGTGGCCTACATACATGAATATTCATGGGTGAAAGAATGAAACTGTATTTATCATTACCCATGCTTTTCCAGTCACCACCACTATATTCATACTCCAAAAAGTATGGGTCATTATTTAATTCTTCTTGTGGACCGAAAATAAATATTTGATCAAGTAATGCATCTGAAAATAAAGCATGCTGAGTACTATGCATTACTACAAAAATACCTGGCTGATAAGGACTTGGATCCTCTGATTTGCCTTTATGAATTGCTTTAGCCACTAAGAAACTTGGTTCCCCCTTGGTGTTTATATCAACTAAATTGTGAACTAAGTGAAGGTCATCTTCATAAATACTATGATAGTGGGACATCTGATTTGTATCATCACGTGCACCAAAAAATATGTTGTCCAAATTATTGAAGACAAGGTCCTCAACATGGTCACCGTCACTACCATATTTAACAAAAGAAGGAAAAGGGTTTGAACAAGGAACTTGTTCATCAATAGAATTCTTATGATAGGAGAACACACTATCATGTCCTTCAACCTCTTCTTTTATAGAGTCACTACATGAGAAGAGCTCTGGTATGCATGAGACATCATGCATATGCACTTGTTGCATCTTGTCTGCATTTGACTAACCAAAAAAATGTTGGTGTGCAGGAGGAAAAACATCAACACATCTATCATGAGCATGTGAAATTTGAATGACTGACTAGCCATCCTCCCATGGCCTAGCAAAAGATCCAAAATCAAGACAAGACTCAAAATCTATATAACTTTCCCAATCAGTACTCAAAACCACCTCAAGGATATCAACATCACTTGAAGATGAACATACACTGATGACTTCATCATCTAATATATCATACTACACTTGGTTGCCAACAAGTAGTTTTGGGGTAACAAAAGAATTAGAGGCACACATATCAAAGTCAAATCCCACTAACTCATGTTCTCGGTCAAAATCAATATGTGTTGGATGTGAGAACTTAGAGCCATCCCTCCCTGAATATCTAAGATATTCACAAGACAAAAAATCTGAAATTTGTTCACTGTGAATTGAACATCTATCCCCAAGCACACCATCCTCTGATAAACAGTCATCAGCAACATCTTCATTCATCCAGTCCTTTTCTTCATCTGACTGACTGCACAAATCTTCTGCCCCATATTGAGAAAGAGCATCACTCTCATGATTACAAGAAAGAGTGTCAACACATGACACATCTCCTTCATAGGTTCTATCATTCTCAATAACACTACTACTAGACACAACCCCAAATGTATCATCAAGTTCAAGATTAGCATCATTAAGTATCCACTCCCTAAGATGCACATAACATTCTTTATACAAGGAGGCTGGCCAATGGATTGATTCAGGAAAAAAGAGCTCTAAAAACAAGCCAATGAACACAACTTCTGGAAACTCAATACCCTTAGGAAGCTAATCATATGCCTCACAAAATTTGTCATAGAACAAAGATATTGATAGTTCCCTCCTACTTCCCACTTTTAATCTCACCAATCTTATGCAATCCCTTTGGATGCCTTGGTCTAATAATGCAACCTCCTTATCATGCATATTCATCATAACTTAATGCACAACTTCCATAAAATTTTGCAAAAATACAACTGAAACTTTGAAGTGTGCAAACCTCTACTCACACCTTGTTACTTTTCTTAGTGCTTGATCACTTAATAAGGAGACATTTTAGATCTTTCCCCTTTTTTGAGAAATACCTGAGAGTTTTGTAGCACAATACTTTTTTGACTGGAAAGCAGGGCAGATCTAGAGCTTAGCTTGCTGCTCCATCAAATTCTTTGTTTGTAGAGTTGCCACCTCCTCGAAGAGGAAAATATTGTTTTTCTTTGTACCTCTTCCAATCAACCAAAACTACACCAGGATATCACACTGTTTATTAGGAGATGCATTGATAAAACAGAGACTTTAGAGCCACCACTCACGACTTGGTGAGATGATTTTAGCAAATGATTTGTTTGTATATCTGACTCTTTACTATGGCCTCCCCAGTAGAGTCACCAGTCTGTTAGGTATTTTTCTTGTGGGTCAAACTTGGCAAGGACATTGGCCCAATTCTCAGTAAAAAGGTTTCCAAGTTTGCAAGAAAAGCCTAATTGATGAGGATTGGATAAGATCCTCCATCTGCATTGAGCTCCATAGGACTCAGGTGGGTATTGCCTACAAATAGGTTACTATATTTCAAGTAAAATATGGAATGGTGGATTAGGTTTTCATTGTCATGCTATTTAGTTTCATAGAGGTATTTTTATGAAAGATAATCTTGAAAATAGCTGAGAACAACCTGTTGCAGGTTATGACTAATGAAACTCCTAGGATGATAACATGAGCAATGACATAAGGGTGATGAGTCCTTCTTTTTATGAGTAAAACTCAAGGAAGGCTAACCTTTGATTCACTCTTCAAGGAATCAACAACTATGGACTGTAAAACATTAGGGACAATCCTATTTTTTAGGTACATGAACATGAAATGAAATGGTATTGATAATGATGAATTTTGTGTTTGATGACTGAAAGGTGTTTGAGTGACAGAGATCAGATCAGTGCCTAATCCTTTGGGTAAATAGTCTAACATAAATCAATAGAGGAATTCCTAGGAAATATAGTGATATGCCTTACAAACCACATACAATTTGGATAGAATGCCTTACAAACTATCTTCTAAATCTAGGTTTTCTATCATCAAGATCTTCCACAGATGTATCTATTCTCTAAAATTGCACATAAGGATTTAATTCTTTCCTTGAAGGAAACTCATACAACAATTAGATAGCTACCTTACAACTAGTATGTTCCAAATGCCTTAGAAATAGAGACATACAAGAATAAACACAAAGCAAAGAGACAATAACAGAACCAAGGTAAAAATTGTATTGTATTTCATGGAAGGGTATCAATACATACAAATAAACTCTTTACTCAAGATCATAGGATCAACAATTTGCTCTGAAAAGTTTGTATTATCAACATTCAACCATCAAGAATATGGAACCAGAGAATAGAATCCCTTGGATTGCCAAAGACTAGAACCAGGAACCAAAAGGATTGGAAAACCAGAAAGCTAGGAGAACCAAAATTTTTTGGAACCATTACAAAATCAGGGCTTTTACTACTTATACCACTAGCTATCTTGGAAACCCAAATAGGTTAGGATGCAAGAAGCTTTAGATAGCTAGGGTTAGGGTTTCACCCACTAAATCAACTAGAAACGGTCACAAATTTATTACAGGGGAAGAAATCAGGCAACCAAGGGAAAAAAGATCCTGGATAGATCCTCAATCATGATAATCTCACTGAAAAGGTACTGAGAACCATAAAAAAAAATGCCCAAAATGTCAACCCTTTTAGCCACCTGCAACACACCTCGAGCACCAAAAATAGGGTACAAACCCCTACAAATGATCATGGCACACCCTGGACCACACTATGATGGCAAACAAATCATCTCTTACCAGTTCCAGTCACTTCTGCATTCAATTTTGGTCCTTTTGGTCACAGGAAACCCCCAGAAACTTTGAATTTGAAAACAAAAGGCTACTTTATGGTGCTTGCAGCGAATCGACGATTGATATTTAAATATGAGCTATCTTTATATCATGACTGTTAGATCATCCCTTTTCACGATCTTTTATGGCTTTAACTCAACCAGTCACCTTGGGTTATCCCTAGCGACCATGGGACAAGGCTTATCCCATTCATGAAGTGAAATATTAACTCACCACTGAACCCTGCGAACAAGCGACCAAAGGAAAATAAACTTATCCCAGCTACATTTGGTGAACTGGTGACAAAAGGCTTTCTCCAGTTCACAAAACATTCTAAGTCACTGCTAAAATATTTAGCGATCACGCAACCTTCCTTTGCTGAATTGCCAATCAGCTTGGAACACCGCCATTTTATTACGTGAATGAGCAAAACCCATGAGAACTTATCGGAGCCACTAACTGTTTTATTCGGACCGCCAAACTTTAGACCCCCACCTGGGTCCGCATTTTTGCCACCTATCGCAACACCATTCACTTCAGCCTCTTGGTCATCTCTGCCATAGGACCCACACAATATAAGCCTTATAATCAGATGGTGAGTGCAAGATCTCATGGTTCTGACACACTCAATGCAAAGATACGCTGATCATCCGATTTGCCACTATGTCCTCTACTTCTGAATCTTTTGGGCCCACTGACATGTCTGAATCATCACCCAACTCCTCAAATCAGGTGACAACACCTCAGCAGAAATGGCCCCACATCTCTTTGGCAAACATTTAACCCCTGGGTCACCTACCGAATACGCAACTGAAAGATTTTTTCTTATTCGCATAAACTTTTGGAGCACTACCAAATCATTTGGCTATTACATGATCACTGTTCACTGAATCACTAAGTCTCCAAGACCTCTACCAAAACATCACGCGAACACATGAATAAGACAAGAATTTATGAGTGCCACTACATTTTTATCCTTACCACCAAAAGCACTGAGAAATTCAACCAGGCCTACACAAGAAGATCGATGACTGTCTTAAGTTCGCATGTGTTAGAAGAAACCCATCAGATTACATGCCAACCATTGATCTTATGTCACGTCAGAACCTACAAAGCTTGGGAATCCTCAGCCCCAATATCATAATCCAACTCATTACTACATGGACCAATCATAGTTTTCCACATTAGTATACATAGCATGTGGACCCGCCGCACTTTATCTCTTCTGAAAAAGGCAGAATCAACGGATGACATATGATCTTAAGCCTCTGACAGATCCTATAAGAACTTACGCTTGTCATTGATTTTCTGACAATGTCAGGACCCTTTGACACATCCAGAAACTAGGTCCCACTGACAACTACCAACATGCTAATACATGGGCCAATGAGAAACTGCCAATTGTGCATACATGTCACTTTGGACCCACCTGTTTGAGGCACCGTGTCATAAAGAAAATCAACGGTTGTTGCAAAAGCGCATAGCTCTGACACATCTCATGAGAATAAGCACCCACCATTAGATCGAGATGGTTTCAGAGCTGGGCCCAAGAAAGAAATGAAGGCCAAAACATAAGAAATATTAAAGCGCAGGACTCAGGCTTTTAGGAAAAATTAGGCGCTGGGGACCTTAGGAATTATTAAAGGTCGCTGGGGTTTAGAGACTTAGGAAAATAAATCAAGGGGGGCGGACATAAAACTTTAGTCACATGATCGCAAGACATGAAAAAGGTTCACGCAATCATGCAAAAAAGAGGTCACCAATTTTAACACATGTGTTAAAGGACTTTTAAGTGGCCTGAATAAAGTAACATCAAAGTAGAACAATGCTAGGGCAAGCTAGGGTTTATAAATGTAACAGCTAGTTTTTTGAATATTCTACTTAGGGCTTTAGCTAGAGACATGAAAAATGATATAGAGACTAGGGGAAAGATAATGAAGCCATAAAATTTCCAAGGTGCTAACAAAGTTATTGAAGAACCTACATTTGAAGAGAGATCTGAGATAGTGACACCTAGCAAGATTTTGTTAAGGAATCATCCTTTTGAACAAATTATTGGAAGCATCAAAAGAGGAGTTCTGACTTGAAATAAGGCACAAGAATAGTTATGTTTGATTTCTCAAATTGAACCTAAGACTACTAATGAAGCTTGTGAAGATGAAAGTTGGACTAATGCTATGAAAGAAGAACTAGATCATATTGAAAAGAACAAGACATGGGAATTGGTCCCTAGACGTAAAGACAAGAATGTTATTGGAACTAAATGGGTATTCAAAAACAAGATGAATGAACAAGGAGAAGTAGTAAGAAACAAAGAAAGATTGGTATGTAAGGGTTACTCATAAAAAGAAGGAATTGACTATGAAGAAACCTTTGCACCTGTTGCAAGAATTGAAGTAGTAAGAATGTTTTTGGCATATGCAGCTTACAAGAAATTCAAAGTATATCAAATGGATGTGAAGTTAGCATTTCTAAATGGAGAATTGAAGAAGAAGTCTACATTGAGAAGCTTGAAGGTTTTCCTTTAACTCAAGAAGGAGACATGGTATGTAAATTGAAGAAAGCTTTATATGGACTTAAACAAGCACCTAGAAGTTGGTATGCAAGACTGGATAAGTATTTGTTAAAGTTGGGATTTACAAAAGGAACAACTGATAGCAATATGTACACAAAAGAAATTGAAATTGGTTTGTTAGTTATAGTTATTTTTGTTGATGACATTATCTTTGGAGGAGAAGATGAAGCTAGTGACAAATTTGCTGATGAAATGAAGACTGAATTTGAAATGAGTATGATTGGTGAGATGAAATACTTTTTGGGATTACAGAAAACACAAAACAATGATGGTATCTTTGTAAGTTAGAAAAAGTACTTGAATGACTTGTTGAAAAGATTTGGAATGGAGTATTGTAAACTAGTTGGAACACCTATGGTGACCAGACATAAGTTATCTAGCACAGATGAAACTTCTACAGTAGAACAAAAGAAATATAGATCTATGATTGGAGGATTGTAGTATTTGACTCATACAAGACTTGATATAGCACATTCAATTGGAATTGTAGCAGGATTTCAAGCTGAACCTAGAGAATCACATTAGGTGGTAGTAAAGAGGATACTGAGATATTTAAGAGGCATAATGGACTATGGAGTATGGTATGAAAAATATGATGATTTTACCCTATGTGCATATACAGATGTTGATTGGGGAGGCAGTGTTAATGATAAGAAAAGCACTAGTGGTGGAGCATTTTTCCTTGGAAGAAGATTAGTTTCTTGGCTAAGCAATAAGTAGAATTGTATCTCACAAAGCACAGTAAAAGTAGAATATGTAATAGCAGAAAACAACTATAACTAGATAATTTGGATGAAGCAAATGCTGAAGGATATTGGAATAAAATTTGTTGAGCCTATTGTCATACATTGTGACAACACCAGTACAATAAGTATGTCTAAGAATCTTGTATTACATTCTAAGACAAAGCATATAGAGATTAAGTATCATGTTGTACGAGAGAAATTTTTTGAGAAAGAAGTTAGACTTGAGTACATAAGTACAAAGGAGCAGATAGCAGATATATTCACAAAGCCTTTGCCTAAGGATACATTTGAGTATCTGAGAGGTATGCTTGGGGTTATGCCCCAACCTACTTTTGAGAAGTGATGTAGTTGGTTGCATTCGTCTAGTGGTATATGAGCCTTTTCTTTCTTCTGGACTGGATGTTGGTACTTCCTCTATGGGGGAGTATGTGTATCTAAGCTAAGTCATGAGGACTCTAGTAAATGTATTTTTTGAAAAGTGTTTTTTGACATTGAGTTGTTGTTGACATGGTGATGAAATTTTTGTCATTGATGTCAATGGGGGAGAAGTGTACATGAAAAACAATCTAAGACATCTGTTGGAGAGAACTGAATAGGATAACGAAGCAAGATTTGATTGATGAAGAGGATTTGAAGAAGTAGTGTTGCAGTATTGGATTTTTGGAACATTGGATGTTTTTCATCTATGTTGCCATCAATTCCAATGGGGGAGATTGTTAGGAATGAATGCTAAAGTGTTTGGCAGCCAGTATATAGCAGTTTTTGTTGCATTCATGACTATGATTGTCATTGATGTCAACACAGTGATTTACCAAAGACTTGCAGAGAAGCAGATAGAGTTTGGATTAGCGCACATGGGTTATTGTAGTTGGAGCTATGTGATGTTGAGGTTATACTCTTTGATATGTTATATGTTTATGGTTAAGAGTGCAGACAGTAATTCATTTATTCATGGAAGTTATGATCATTTTGGTGGAAGTAGTATTCAGGCAGTGTTCCTGAGTAGCGGTTTGTGGAAATCGAATGATATCTCCTAATCAGGATGGAATCTAGTTTTGTGTAGTTAAAGGGAAGTTGAAGAGACATTGATAGTGATGTGGATGATAGCACAAACTTTGAGGTCACACGAGTGAAGATTTATTGTATTTGTAAGCTGATAGTTTTATGTAATTTTGGTGTAGTGTGTGGAAACTTTTATTTTGTAATTGTATGCCGACTCATTTGTAATCATTTGAGTGTGGTGTAAAGGAAGGAATTTATTTCTTTGTTTTAATATATTTTTATCTAGAAGCATGTATTTTTGATATGGAAGTAGTGATTGTGTGTGATGTTGTATGCATGAAGTGAAGAAAAGAGCTAAGTATGAAAGTGAATTTGTGAAGGAAGACATGTGAAGTACAGATATCTGAAATTGAGATCTAATGTAATAGTGAGTGTGGTTTGGCACAATTAGAGAAGAGATAACATATTATTCTATTGATTAATTCAAAGATTATTTGGATAGTGTGTTCATTGATCTTACCCTGAAGCTGTTTGGGCAGTGGGTCCTGTCTTCCATAAATCTTAACCGGGTTAGAATCTTTTAATAGGGATTCAAAATCTCCTAACATGGATTCATATGTATTGAATGTATTTCATAAGACTCCTAATAGAGTTCATCTTTTCATAAAGAATATTCATATTAGTGCATCTTTTGTGGGCATCATTCCCATCGGGGTTTACTCTTTGATCAAGAGGTTCCCTAGTCAACATATCTTGTGTCATTGTGTATGAATATCTTTCTATGGTTGGTAATTATATTTCTTATATGGTTTAATGCTATTGAAGATGATAAAAGTTATAATTATCTGATAACTGATTCACCCCCCCCCTCTCAGTTATCTTGGTGGACTTTACTTTCTAACAAAAGAAACTACTATTGCTATCGAAGAAGAAGAACTCATTGAGGAAGAAAGTGAAAAAGAGGTTTGTGATGATACAAGCAAGACTACTAAAACTCCTAAAACTCCAAGGTATGTAAAAAATAACCATCCTAAAAATCAAATTATTGGCAATACCAGTTAGGGAGTGCTAACCAGATCTAAAGTTAGAGAAGAAATTTGTTTGATTTCTCAAGTTGAGCCAAAAAATACAGATGAAGCCTTTAAAGATGAATCTTGGATAAATGCCATGAAAGAAGAATTGGATCAGATAAAGAAAAATAATACTTGGGAATTGGTTCCAAGACCTAAAAATAATTTTTTTATAGGAACAAAATGGGTCTTTAGAAACAAGATGGATGAAGAAGGAATAGTTGTAAGGAGCAAAGCAAGACTAGTGTGTAAGGGATACTCATAGCAAGAAGGAATAGACTTTGAAGAAACATTTTCTCCTATTGCTAGAATAGAGGCAGTAAGATTATTTCGATCTTATGCTGCACACAAAAACTTCAAAGTGTATCGGATGGATGTTAAATCCACATTTCTGAATGGAGATCTTGAAGAAGAAGTATACATAGAACAACTAGATGGATTTCCTCTATGTGAAGACAAAGACATGGTGTGCAAATTGAAGAAAGCCCTGTATGGGTCAAAGCAAGCTGCTAGAGCTTGGTATGCAAGGTTGGACAAGTATCTACTTGGACTTGGATTCAGAAAAGGTAATACATACAGTAATTTGTATTTAAGAACTACTAAAGATGGAATCTTGATAGTAGAAGTATTTGTGGGTGACATTATCTTTGGAGGTAATGATGATCTATGTAAGAAGTTTGCTAAAGAAATGGAAAGTGAATTTGAGATGTCCATGATAGGTGAAATGAAATTCTTCCTTGGACTACAAATAACTCAGAATGAGAATGGTATTTTCATTTCTCAGACCAAGTATCTCAAAGAATTGCTTAAGAAATTTGGTATGGAAGATTGTAAACTATTAGGAACACCTATGGTGACTGGAAACAAGGTAACAATTGATGATGAATCAAAATGTGTTTTTTATACTTTGTATAGATCAATGGTTGGAGGGCTACAATATCTAACTCACACTAGACCAGATATTACTAATGTTGTTGGAATTATGGCTAGATATCAGGCAAAACCCAAAGAGACTCATCTAGCAGCTATGAAAAGAATACTGAGGGATCTTAGAGGAACCATAGACTATGGTTTATGGTATGATAGGAATGATAGATTTGAACTTCATGCTTATACTAATGCTGATTGGGTAGGAAATATTGATGACAAAAAAGGTACAAGTGATGGTGCATTTTTCCTTGGGAAAAAGTTGGTTTCTTGGCTAAGTAAGAAACAAGATTATATAGCACAATCTACTGCTAAATCAGAATATGTTGCTGCTACTATAAATTACACTTAGATTGTTTGGATGAAACAAATGCTGACAGACATTGGAATAACTTTTAATGAGCCTGTGGTTATCCATTGTGATAACACTAGCACAGTAATCATGTCAAAGAATTTGGTGATGCACTCTAAAACTAAACACATTTCTATCAAGTATCACTTCTTGAGAGACAAGGTGGCAGAAAAAGAAATCAAGCTTGAATATATCAGTAAAAAAGATAAGATTGAAGACATTTTTACAAAGCTACTATCGAAAGATACCTTTGAATATCTCAGAGGTATGCTAGGGGTTCAGTCCCCTCCTAGTCAGAACTAAATGATGCAGAGATGCATCAGTCCAGAAGTGCTCAAAGCCTCATCATTTTATGGACTGGATGTAGGGATCTACTCCTCAAGGAGAGTGATCATGGAATAAATTTTATATGTGAAGATAGTTGGCACCCTTTGCCATTGTTGTCAAAGGGGGATTATTTTTATGAGAAAATCCTAACTGTATGGGGAGATTGTTTAGTTGAAGGACTTTTGGGTTGATACAACTTTGGGATAAGATTTTCCCATATGTTGACATCAGTACCAAATGGGGAGATTGTTGGATATTGCTAATTTATGGGTTGTTATTGAGACATTTAATATGTTTAATCACTATGTTACTAAATGGGCACTCATACTATTTTCATTTGTGTTTTGTCAGTGATGTCAACATATGCTTCTATGAAGGAACCAGACTGGTAGTCACAGTGTATGGATGGTGTACAGATGTTTCAGATGCTGCAAAGTTAGATGAGAACTCATGAGGATGTTGTGATCTTATATCTGAGATCACATCATTAATTTGTGCATATTAAGAGAGTTACAACTATTCTGGTAAAAACTAGTCACTAGACTGTGACAGTGAGAATTAACAGAGTTAGTCTCTAAGATTTTGATATATCTTTCAGAGGGATTGGATTCAAGGTATAAAAACTTGAAGGATGATGGAAGAGGTACTAAAGGATAATCATTGGTCAACACAAGGTATGGAGTGATTGGTGATGTCATCTATGGCATGTGCTCTGGTGATGGCTTATTCTAAAGCTGACTTAGCAAATGAAGCGTGTGTTCTATTTGGAAAGCATAAATCAAGGATGTCGGTCCCTATTTGTTGTAATGTAATCAGTGTATAATTGTTATAGATACTGTGTTTATCTTAGCAAGGGTTTATGTAATTATTTGTAATTAGGAAAGCCTTATGGGCCAACCTGATCTTGGTAAATTGTAATAAGGTATAAATGAAAGGTCTTTTCATTGGAAAAGACATGGATGGAATATATGTGAAATAAGGAGGTTGTGAAGGTTGTGAACTTATGTCTATTGTATGTAAAGCAAAGGATTACTAGTGGACTTCATTGGAACTGATCAAGCAAAGACAGTTGCTGGTAAATAGTTCAAAGATTGTGTATTTCTTCATAGACACCTGTTGTGAACTAGTGAGTTCTGAAGGTGGATTTAACCTTGTTTGGGTAGTGAGCCTTCTTTTGTTCTTGAATCCTAATAGGGTCTATCCTCTAAAAAGGACTATGTACTATAATGTTTTAATAAGCTCCTAATAGGGCTATATCTTCTAACAAGGATTACTACACTCTAAGTACATCATTAGTGGGTGCTAATTCCCATTGGGGTTTTTACCTTTAATAGGGTTTCCTCGTAACCAAAATATTGTGTTATTTTGTTGGCATTCATTGTTTTCATTGGATCTGATATTGATGAGCTTAAAGTTTAAAGTTTAATATTCTATCATCCAACTGATTCACCCCCCCTCTTAGTTGTATTGTGGACTATTGTTCCTAACAACATGGATTATTGATAGTGGTTGTACACATCACATGACTGATGATGAAGATAAATTTGAATATCTTGAACACTAAAATGGAGGATCAGTCAAAATGGGAAATGACACACCTTGTTTAGTGAAAGGAAAAGGATCAATCTTATTGAATAATAGGATTAGATGTGATAATGCATACTGGGTAAAAGGACTTAACTATAATATGTTGAGTGTTGCATAGTTGAGTAACTCAGGTCACCAAGTTTCATTTGAAACCAAGAAGGTGAAAATCTATGATGGAATTGGAAAGCTGGTTGGTACTAGAGGATAATCAAAAGGTAATTTATTCTATCTTGACAATGATGATACTACTTGTTTGTTGGAAAAGAATGAAGATACATAGTTGTGGCATAAGAGGTTATGTCATGTGAAATTTGATAACATGATTAAGATTAGTAAAAAGAGAAGACTTAGAGGTCTATCGAGTCTAACTAAGCTTGATCATGTTATGTGCAATCAATGCCAAAAAGAAAAAATGACAAAATATAGTTTTAAAAGTAAAGACTATTCATCTAAAGGTATTTTGGAGTTGGTGCATAATGACTTATGTGGTATTGTGAGAACACAGAGTTACTATGGTGACAAATATTTCATTCTATTTGTTGATGACTACTCTAGGATGATGACAATAATGTTCTTAAAAGAAAGATATGAGGCATTGAAATTATTTAAGTGGTATAAAGCTAAATTTGAAAAATAAACCAATAAAGACCTTAAATGCTTGAGATCTGATAGTGGAGGTGAGTTTATTTCTGATGAATTCACTAACTTTTTCTTTGAGCATGGAATTAAAAGGTAGATTTCAACACCGAGGATACCACAATAGATGTTGGAAACTGTAATTGAAGCAATTGTTGTATTGTCATTGATGTCAAACCTTAACTGGTAGGACTGTTACTATCTAAGAAAGTACTATATCTATTTGATTGTTGAGAAGGGGATAGGAAAGGTTGAGTTATCTTGATACTTCAATGAGTACTTGATTATGTGGCACAATGATAAGACAATGTATTTTTTATCTAAATAAGAATGAAGACTAAACTGGTAGGCTTAACCGAGCAAAAGTGAAGAAATCTAGTTTAAGCCGAGTGATGTTAGTGTCGACTGAGCTAGTATATGCTGAGTAAAATTAGTGCTGATCGAACATCAGTTAATTTCTGAGGAAACTATTTTTGTGGTGACCGAGATTTCTAATGAAGACCAAGGAGTTGAACACTGTATTGACCGAGCATCAGTATTTTACATTTGAAGAAGAATTCATATTTGCAGCTGACATAGTTGAATTCTTGGATTATGTAAAATGTGTTGACTTTATTTATTGATTGTATAGAAGCATTTATTTCACTATAAAACATTTTATTGTAAATCTATTAAGAGATTTGAGATATTTCTATAAGGATAGACGAAGAACATAAAGTTGGAAGGATTCGATGAATTTGGCCTAACCCTAAGATCTACGAAGGAGATTAAATGACAAAAGATGTATTCACCTAATTGAGGAAGTATTAAGGAAACCTAAGCATGAGGTTGAAAGAGAGTGGATGCTAGAAGTATTGTTGATGTTATTGACTGTCTAAGAAAAAAAGGCTGAAGGAGAAGTGGTGTGATTGCTTGAAGAGATTTCTAAGAAGATTAGTGATGGAGATGGAAAAGGTTCATAGTCAGTAAGCCAACATATGTGTATGGAATTGGATCTGATATTCAAAAAGTAAGTTGTATATTTCTTAGATCAATACTACTGTTACTTTCTAACCATTGTATCAGTCAAAATCCTTTTAACAGAGGTTGATCTAACAATCATTTGTATAAATCCTTTGAACAAGGTTTCATTCTAATGGGATGTATGTAAGTCCTATAATAAGGTGCAATTTTAACAGAGTGGTTGAAATCCTTTAACCGGGTCACACCTAACAGTGTGTTTGTAACCTTTGACAGGGTTGGCTTTTCACATAGCTCACTTCAGAAGAGTGAAAATAATAGTAACATGTTACAAAGTGGTTTTTCCCAAATTGGGTTTCCACTATAAATCCTGGTGTTAATACTTGTTTGAATGTTTTGGTTTGAACATTTCTATGTTTTACAAGTTAGATAATATTGGATAGTGGACTACACTATTATATGTTTCTGTTATGCAATTAGTAATGACCGAGTAGCTATTGGTTGTTGGATCTGATTTGTTGAAGAGTTTTAAAGTTTTTTTTATACATCTAGACCTGAGAACAACTGATTCAACCCCCTCTATGTTGTTCTAAATCATATTAACAAATAGAATGGTATAGCTGATAGGAGGAACTGATCTATTGTTGATTGTGCCAAAAAATTGATGATTGAAAAGAATGGTGCACAAATGTATTGGAGAGAAGCTGTTAGTATTGCTGTATACACCTTGAACCAAGTTCAACTAAAGAAAGAAACAATTAAGACACCTTACAATTTATGGCTTGGCTACACACTGAATGTAAGTTATTTTAGGATTTTTGGAAAAAAATGTTACATTCTAAAAGATGAAAGAAATGGAAAATTTGAGTCTAAGAGTGATGAAGGAATATTTCTAGGATATTCTACTAAGAGTAAAGCTTACAAATATTTGAACAAGGTTACTAATAAAATGATTGAAAGTACTAATGTGAAAGTTGGTGAGTTTGCTGAAAAGAATGATGAAGAAAGCATGAAGGAACCAACAGACTATGGTAGGTTTACATATATTGAACATCTAGACTATCTACCAAAGCCACTGGATAAGTCTACCAAGCATTAGGAAAATGCTACCGAGAATCATCAAATATGAACTGAGAATCAGGAAGAAGCTACTAAGGAATAGAATGAACCTGAACTGGATGATGAGTGTAGAAGAGAACAAAAGCTGGCAATATTTTTTAGAAGACACCATCCGCAGAACCAAATCATTGGAGACAAGAAAGCTAGCATGATGACCCAAAATAAGTTAAAACAAAACACATGCTTAGTTTGTGAATTTGAGCCTAAGAATGTTAGAGATTGAGAAGAATAAGACATGGTCACTAGTACCTAGACTAAAAGATAAAAATGTAATTGGTACTAAGTGGATTTTCAGAAATAAGCTAAATGAAAATGGAGAAGTAACTAGGAACAAGGCTAGGCTTGTATGCAAGGGATATACACAAGAAGAAGGATTAGAATATGGTGAAACTTTTACAGTAGTAGCAAGACTTGAAGGAGTCTGAATATTGCTTTCATATGTTGCACATAAGAACTTAAAACTATATCAAATGGATGTGAAATCAACATTTTTGAATGGAATTCTTGAGGAGGAGGTCTACATAGAGAAACTTGAATGTTTTGTTGATCCGAATCAGAAAAACATGGTATGTAGACTACACAAAGCTTTATATGGATTGAAGCAAGCACTAAGAGAATGGTATGAATGATTGCATGCTTATCTTATTAGTATTATATTTTTAAGGACAAGTGAAAACAATAATCTGTACATGAAAGGAGAATCTAATGATAATATTTTGATTGTTGAAATATTTATTGATAATATAATCTTTGGTGGACATGATTTGATTTGCAAATCTTTTGTTGATGAAATGAGAAAAGAGTTTGAAATGTCAATGTTTGGAGAGATTAAATTATTTCTAGGTTTGCAGATTATACAATAGAATAATGGGATTTTCATCACACAATCAAAATACATTAAGGAAGTATTGAAAACTTTTGGCATGGAAGATACAAAATCGGTAGGAACACCGATCGTGATAGGATCTAAATTGACTAAAGATGATGAATTAACTCAGGTAAATCAAACTTTGTATAGGTCAATGTTTGGAAAGTTGATGTATGTGGTACACAGTAGGCCAGATATTACTCATGCAATTGGGATTGTGGCAAGATTTTCTGCTAATCCTAAAGAATCACACATGGTTGTTGTTAAAAGGATTCTGAGATACTTGAAGAAAATTGAGGACTATGGTTTATGGTACACAAAGGAAGGAAAATTTGAACTCCAAGTTTTTACTGATGTAGATTGGGCTGGAAATATTGATGGCTAGAAGAACACAACCTGTGGAGCATTCTTTTTAGGAGAAAGACTTGTAACATGGATAAGTAAGAAACAAGATTTCATTTCTTAGTCTACTGCTAAAGAAAAGTATGTTGTTACTACTACTAATTGTTCAAATATTACTTGGATAAAGTGTTAGCCCATTTTCCCGTCAATGCCAAAAATCCAAAGAAAATGGTCTATTCCTCCTATAACCTTGAGAAATTGCCATGTCCTCCTAGAAAATTGTTTTGACTAGCGAAGAAGATGTATAATGTTTTATGGCTTGTGAAATGAGTTAAAGATAGTTCAAGGTGTATGCAAGCTCCAGTTAAGATCCCATGTCATTTGGTGTTAAAACCATTAAGATATTGAAGTTTGAAAGTGTATGAGAAATAGGGTTTATTCCATGTGCGAGGGTTTTATAAATTTGTCTAAGTCTGCAAAACCCTACCCTTATTCTATTTCTTCATTACCTATTTCATGGCCACTTAAAGTCCCCATTCTACTCATGGTTTATTTCTAATCTCAAGTAGTTAAGTTTCTATTCAGTGACTCTGCGACTGAGTGATTCACGTGATCTCCTGATCTTGGTAGTTATGTGTCTAACATTCAGCGATCCAATGGGTGGTTTTGTTTTCCTTTAGTTACCAGTTCGCATAATAAAATTTCTAAGGAACTTAAAATTCACCAAATTGGTGAGGATTGTCAATGTTGATCTTGATCAACGGCTGACGCTAGTTCTCAGAATGGGACCCAAGGTTAAGCAAATATCCAGTGAATGCGAGATTACCTTAGTCACTCATTCTCCAAATAAAACTAGGGTTAAGAAGAATGTTATGATATTATGAGACTTGCCTTAGCCACGTGATCTCCAGATGGGTCTAGGTTAAGTCAAAGATAACATGAAGTTGGGCGTGACAGTTAAGTCATAGATTCAACAATTCAGTGAATGAAGTGTTTGCATGATCTCTTAATGGAACTCAAGGTTAAGAAAGTATCCAGCAATTCAAAGAAAGCCTTCAGTCGTATGTTCTCTAAACCAAGCATGAGTTAAGTCAAACATTTAGCAACTGGGAGATTTCTTCAGTCGCTGGATCGTCGGATAAGGTTGAGTTAAGATAAAAAATTGGAGATTGAATATGAATCATGGATGCAGATAAGATCAGGTGGTGATCGCATATTCTCTGAATGTAACCATGAGTCAAGAAAAGATTCAATGATCATGAGAATTGCCTTGGTTTCTCATTCTCTAGACAAAACTAGGGTTAATGCTAGGATCCAATGATCATGAGTTCCTTTGGTCGCTTAATCTCTAGATCGAGGTTGAGTTAAGACAAGGCTTTGGGCGATGAATGAGAACCACAGATGACAAGAAATATCAACAACCAATGTTTAATCATGAGATTTAACCAGGGTCAAGTGAAACATTTAGAGATCCAAAGATTCACCTTGTCACTCATTCTTGTGATCTAACCTTAGTTAATGATAACCTTCAGTGATTACGCGAATGCATTTCTCACTAAATCGCCAGATGAAGATGAGTTAAGTTAAAAGGTTTCATGACCTAGCGAATGTCTTTAGTCATAGTTCGCTAGATGACTTAGAGTTAAGGTTCTCACTGTGATTAAAGATAAAGATAGTTTTCAGGTGTGCTGAGGTGTTCATTTCCAATTGATCACCAAATATAGATGATGTGGCTAGTTAATTTCAAAAGGGCTTAGTTGACTATTTGATGATTAATGAGAACTACCCCATGTGCCAAGAAGGAGATGAATCAACGGTCATGTTTTAAACTAAATTAGTTAGCTGTTGTTACCAATTTTTCAAATTTGATTAAGGGTTTTCTACAGGGTTTGATACAGTGAACCAGAAATGACAAGATGAAGTTTTTTTTTTTTCCTGTTCCAAGGATGGTTATGGTGAGTGCTTTGAAGCCCAAAATAAGATGTTTCAATAGATGAAAATTAATTGGATATTTTGACAGAAAGGAAAGAGTATGAAGTCACAAATGAAAATTTAAGACTTGGTGGGGTTTGAAATATTTTTTGGAAGTTGTTGCAGAAGACTTGGCACTAAATTAACCTACACTTTTGAAAATTGCAACTGAATGCAATCTTTGTGCACTTTGTGTCATTTATCTTATCTATGTAATCTTTGATATTTTCCTAAGTGATCTATAGCTTGTTTGCAATCCTTGTTCTATAAAAGGATTTCCTGGATCATTTAGAAGGACCGGGACTTGAATTATTTTTTCTTCAAAGTTTTGAGTCAAGGGTATAAGAAGATTACATTAGGTCAAGTTTTATGAGAAAAAAATAGAGTTGTTTGATTTTAGCCATTATTAAGGTGGTGTATATTTGAAATCTTAGTGTATACAGGAACATGGTTCAGTAAATTTGAATACAAAAATCTAGGATTTACTTTTCTCCTTGTGTGGCATCTCTTTGAATTATGAATATTGAAATTCATTGCATATGAGTTCCTCTATGTGTGTGTTTTTATTTGTTTGCACTAATCAAGGATCAGATTAAAGACTTTGGATAGGGCATAGAGTTTTGGGAGTTTCCATGGGGATATAAGTAAGTAGTGTAGATTCAAAGATATTTTGATTAATATCATCATAAGGTGGTGATATTAAAGGGATCCTGAATCAATAGCTTTGACTGGTTTCTATATATTTTCTTTGCAACAAAGTATATCCCAATGGATAAGGCACTGATTAAAAAATGAGTTTTATTTTGCAATAATGACTTCCTAATACAATTTGGTTGTATTCCTATCTTTGATATAAATCTGTCTAAAAGATATCTGCGGTACTGTAACCTGCAAGTTGTGTCCTATCAAATAGTAATGGAGAATTAATAAATGAATGGTTATGATTTATTATTTTCTTACCATTTATCTGTTGCATTAAAATCTAGTTTGTGATCATTTTAAGTAAATTTTGTTTCACTGGATTAGGAGTACCCTCCTTGGTTTTGTAGAGCCAGAAATGCAAAGGGTAGTCTTATCCCTATAGTTGGTCTAGTTGCTTAATAGACCTCACCACATTTGGAATTAACCTTCCCTTAAAATCTTTTTTTAGGTATGTTGGTGTCTTTTTGAGTATAAATTCCATTTTGAGGACCAAAAAAATGGTGACTCTGCTGGGGAATAGAGATGATATAGTCATGATGAATCTAAATTGAAGATCTTTGGTGTTATAAATTTGTGTCAAATAACACAGGTACAAGTTGAGCTGGACTCCCAACTGTGTGCTATAAATGTGTCACACTTCTATGCATCATTACATGCAAGGAAACTCAAGAATGAGTCCTCACAAATCGATCCATAGCTCCCTAGGCATGGAGTGCAAGGGTTTTTAAGAATGCTCTCAGCTAGAGCTATTTAGCCTATAACCTTGCTAGTAAACCATGCAATGGGAGATTCAATGAAGACAAGGGCAAGAATTCCAATATCCTCAAGAATCAAGAATGAAAATGCAATGCAATGCTATGCTAGAAATGGAAATGCAAGCTAAGCTATGAAAGGAAATATGCAAGTGTTACAACCCAAGCTAATTAATCTATGTGAGCTAATCTAGAGCATAGAAATGAAGCTAAGAAAGCATAAATATGAAGCTAAGCTAAGAATGAAAGAATGAGATGTAGATGCTAAGAATGCTCCAAATCTTTAAAAGCTCCAAAGTGACCTAGAAATCCTGTAGCATAAAGTTAGCATAAAAAGTTGGGGATCTAGAAATGAAGAAGAGAGCTCTCCTTTTAAAGGAAATGAGAAGGAATGGACCATGGAGATTAAGAGGAAAAAGATTTAATCAACGGTGGAGCTTAAAAGAGGAGCAATCCATGTGCACAAATATCCTCCAATGAGAAAATAGGAGTTGACTTCTGTGTCCATATGAGACAAAAAGTGCTTTTTCCCTTTTTATAAAATAAGAATAATGCTTTATTTGTGCAACTTAGGATAAGAGGAAAAGTGGGGGCTTTTATTTATTTAAAAGGGGAGGAAATATTCCTTTTAAATAAATAAAGACTTAGGATAAAATGGTTATCCCATAGAAAATAATCGAATAAATGATAGAGCTAGGATTTGATCAAGAATAAGCAATTGTTGATTTAGAAAAAGGGGCTAATAGTCTAGATGACCATTTTTAGGTGTATACATTTGCCCCTCTTTGACTAATGTGTGATCGATTTAGGAACACATACAGTCAAAGAATGAAGTTGAAATGTGAGATCGATTTGGGATCACAAAGCAACTCAGATCAGCCAAGAAAGCAAGAGGTAGCCAAGAAGGCAAGCAATAGCATTCTAACTCCAAATAATGAAGTGTAGAAAAATAGAAAATCCTACATGGTCAGCCTGATAGCGACAGTACTAAACACTTAGGAAAGAGATAGCCAATAAGATATGATGTGTCTGCCCCCTCGGGATTGAAAACAAAATTTGGGTAGACGGAATGCAGAAGCAAGAGCAACATGATCAAATCACTAGAAATCATAATTGAAAAGAGAACAAAATAAACATCAAGCAGTGAAGATATGCCCCACACATGGGACATGGGGCATGAACCTATCAGTCCCTCAACCCGTAAACACCATGGAGAGAGGAGTTGAACTTGGGATTTGAAAGTGAATCAAAGATTGGAAGTTTGAAAGAGATGGGGATGAAGAGGTGAAGAATGCCCTAGTGAAGATCGAAGGATCAGGCCTCAAAAGGTTAGCCAACTGCACGGAAGAAGAAGAAAGGTGAACGTAGATTTTAGTTTCGATCCCAAAATGAAGAGAAAATGATGTGATATGAAAGATTAGAACTGAAAGACATGATCAGGAAGAAGCGAAAGGTGAGTGCATTTGATTAACAAGTCCATGTAAGATGAAAAGGAGAGCTCTCTCCATATGCAAGATGCAAAACTAACTAACATGAACCTAACAATGCAAGCTACATGAAAAGTGGTTTACTTGCAAGGTTATGAAGCCAATAGACATCTAATATTCATCATTGAGCATTATTGGTAGCGTTGCAAGATCATACAATACACACTAGCATAAATATGTGGATCTGAATATGATCTATATCAGATAGAAATGTGGGAATCCCACCTAGGCATCAAAGACATGTAGGTCAAGATGACTAGTGTAGTGAGATTACCTAAGTTTGATATAGCAAGATTATGCTCGCATCGAGACACAAGAAAGTCAGGATGACTATAAGCATGCACTTGTGAAATAGTCAAGGATAATACCTTATAGGTCCATAGTGTCAAGTAAGACCAACATAAATGCTCATGATAGTTGGGACCAACAAAATATACCCACAAGCAGAAAAAGCAATAAAACATGTTCTCATTCCCTCAATCTTCTAGCTATGCATCATTGAAAATGATCATAGGGGGAGAACACTCAGCAAAGAAAGCATCATAGACAACACACAAAGAAAAATAAAGTCAACATATCGCAACAAGTTGATTGTTTAAGTGCGTGTGTGTTGGTCATAGAGTCAAACTTTGAGTATCACATTTGCAAATGAGCAACATCGCATCATACTAGACTGTTGTGTAAGACATCTGATAAGTGTTGAGAAACACTCGACATAAGGGTAAGTGTTGAAAAACATAGTTGGGGTGGTGTTGAAAAACACCGTTTGCAAGGCGCCTAAGAAACCCAGACGCACAAAGAGACCCAAGATGAGCTTGAACAACATATGCCCCCTAGACTAAGACAAGAATCAATTCCAAGCTAGGAGAGGCAAAGTGAGAAGTGGAGTGAATGAGCGCCACGCAAGACTGATAGACATAGGTACAGAGGGTCTCAAGCAGTGCCTATTTCTAGGTTTTCACCACTTGATAAATTTATTGCAATTTTTTTTTTTCAGGACTTTTTATAATTTTTTTGTATTTTTGCTACCAAGGCGCCTGTTTCTAGGTTTTCACCAAGGCACTTTTTCAATTTTTTATTTTTTTTATTTTTTATTTTTTTTGGTGAGACATCAAAGTGCCTATTGCTAGGTTTTCACTAGGATGCTCATTTTTTTTGCAGTACATTTTATGCTTTTTAGGATTTTTTCAGCATCATATATGAATTTTTTTGGAGTTTTTTCAGGATCATAAAGTATGTACAAAGAATGCCCCAGATAGAAACGGGCATCAAGAATCTACTTCCTCTGATGTAGAGAACTGATAGGCCCCAGGCCCAAATGCTGCAACTATGATGATAGGAGGTCTCAACCAGTTCGACCAATAATAACCAGCCCTAAGCAATGCCTGAGCTAGCGGAGGATCGTTAGAATGTGATCCACATATGCCATCGTGGATTTCAGCTAGCACTTTTTCTGACTCCTCTATTTCTAGACACTAAAGGAGAGTTCCATTTAGACCCTTCCTATATAAGTCACCAGAGACAAAGGAAAAGTGTAAGGGATGGCGGAAGGAATGGCGTGGTGGATTTGCAAGAGGAATATGAGGTGGAAGATATGAAAAGATGGTAGGATTGTAAGATTTGTGAGTAGGATAGCGTAATTCATCCACCAGGAACTTGAAGCAAAATTTATGCTTTTTCATTTGTAAAATGGATGCCAAAGTAACCAAGGCATTAGCAACTTTGTTCTTAGCTCTAGGAATGGGCTAAAGTATAATAGATATGAGATCATGCTTGAAGTAGTGCACCACATTTTTGTAGAGAATCAACTTGTCATCTTTTATTTGAGAATCATTATTTTTGAGCAGATTTTTATTTTTACTTTTCTTAGGTGTAGATACCACCACAATGTGGTTTTCGCCATTCGACCATTGCTCTTTTATTTTGACGTGATGACTGTGATACTTGATTGTTGATTCAATCTTTTTTGTTGCTACTTCACTGGTGGAAGAAGTAACAGTTGTTGATGAGAGATGAAATGAAGTGACTGGTTCAATAGTATTTATGTGAAGGATATCATCTCTAGTGAAAAGAGAGGTCAAGCCTATAGGGTAAGCTCCAAAAGCGTTAAGATCTAGACTTGTCATAGAAGGACCAGCGTGATCCACTAAAGCAATACATGGAACAAACTCATCAGACCCAACACGAGACTCATCAACTATGTCAGGGGGGTTACGAGAGGTATGAACCACATCAAAATCCATATCTATCATGGGAGGATCTTCTAGAAGAGGCTTAAGATGCCGAGAAGTAGAAATACTCATGTCATTATGTGAGAGATCACCTCTTTGTAGCAGTTGTGCAATGTTGCGACATTGTCTATCATAGTTCAATAATTCTTTAGGCACATAGGTTCTAGACATAGAGGCCTCAGCTATATCATCAATAGATATACATTCTTCTCCCCAAAGAAGTGAAGTAGAAGGAAGATCATCTCCCATTTGAACCATAGTGTGCAATGGTGACTCATCTATATCTGTGTCTGAATTACTGAGCATGGGAGTATTTCTGGAATTATCTCTATAGATCCACACTTGAATAGCTTGTTCTTCTCTTTCTGCTTCTAAAGGAATGGATGAAGGAACAAAAGTATCAAAGATCACCATAGCAGAAGTGGAAGGCTTCATGTTATTAGAAGGTTTCCCATATGACCTAGGAGAAACAGGTATAGAAGCAAAGGAATCCAACGTATATTCATCCATACCAAGGCTCATCATCTTAAGTGTTTTCTCAGTAGCAACTAGAGATGTACTAGGATCAACAGTAGGTTCATTGTGAGGGACAAATTTTTCAGCAGCAACAAGAGCATTAATAGCAATAGTATGGTCTCTAGGAATCACAACTTCAGTGCCATTGTATGGAAATTTGACGCACTGATGATAAGTGGAAGGAACAGCCTGCATGTCATGGATCCAATGATGACCCAAAAGAATGTTATATGCAAGTGGGATTTCCAATACTTGGAAGCTAATATCTTTCATGACAGGGCCCACTCGGACAGGCAGTGTGACAAGACCTTTGGAAGATCTTTCCACTTCATCATAAGATTTTATAGTAATCTTCTTCTTAGAATCCACAGCAAATTTTGACAAACCCAATTGTTGTATGACATTGAAAGAAACAATATTTAACCCTGCACCATTGTCTATAAGGACACAGCGGACTCGGGTATTGTAAACTAGAACTTCAATGTGTAAAGCTAGATTATGTGGGTGAGAAATAGATATGTCATCTCCTGCAGAAAAGGAGAGAGATAGCAGAGATGAAATGTGGTTGAGCATAGCCTGAAATTGATTTGGATCAATGTAATTGGGAACACATGTTGTATGTAGAGCCTCATCATGAATCTCTCTATGCGAAGGGGATAACCGAAGCAACTCAAGGATAGATATCTATGCTGGCATCTTTTGCAAATGTTGGACAAGATCATAGCTAGGGGTGGCTGAAGGAGCCACTTGTTTGGAAGGCAAAGCTTGCTTGTGATCTTGTGTAGTTTTAAGGACAATCTTGGCTTGCCCCCTAGTAACAGCATTCAGTGTCTCACTTCAGGAAGATGAACTACCATGTGTTTGCAAGACCAAATTTGGCTTACCATGATTGGCTTTATTATCCTTTGGAGACCTCATCATTAAAACACTCTCAACGGGCTCTACCATGTTGATCACAGGTGTATTAGAAGGATACGTGTAATTGATCTTAGCATCATGATTCTTCTTATTTGCTTGAGAAGTTTCCCCCTTATCATGCTTAGGTAGAGGATCTTTGAAAGCTGTGTGATTAGAATTTTTAGTTAAGCCATCAGTGGAGATTGTGCCATTCTCAATAAGGTCTTGAATATCATCCTTAAGCTTAAAAAAATTGTCTGTCAGATGTCCCTTGTTTCTATGATAATGACAATAAGAATCCTCTCGCCACCATTCAGGCTTATTTAGTGGATCCCAGTTACCAGGTTTATCAGGAAGTGTAAGATATCCATTGTCAACCAAAGTCTTAAGGATCACATCGTAAGGTTCTGCCAACTTGGTATAGACTCACTTTCGAAATGACTTCTTAGGCTTATATGCATATTGAGGTTTAGGGGCACCATGAGCATTGGCAACTTCCTTTTGTTTTTCTGCATAGATAGCATTGGAGAGGTTGAAAGCAAGCTCTTTAACTTTAGGGGCATCTACAACCCCATCAGTAACAACATACTTGTTCTTATTCCAAGGTTTGTTCTTGTCTTTGCCATTGCCTTTAGCATCTTTATTAATAAAAATATCCCCTTTTCTTATAGCTACATCCTCAATTCGATATGCACTTTCAACCATGTCATTGAAAGAGGAGAACAGTTGCTTCCTTAGATCATAAAATAGCTCAGGCACAAGAGTGTTGACAAAAATGTCAATCTTTTCTCTTTCAGGTAATGGATGAGGATACCTAGATTACAATGACCCCCAAGATTGTAAGTAAGTTGCAAATGGCTCACCTTGATGTTGTCTTAGATTACCAAGATCTATCATGGTGACAGGTTGTTGGATGTTGTAAGAATAATGCTGGGTAAATCGCTGAGCCAACTCATCAAAAGTCTTAAGCAGTGGTTTCAATTTTGCAAACCATTCTAAAGCTTGTCCTCTTAAGCTTCGAGGGAATAATCATAGAAGAAATGTGTCTTCATGAAGAAAGTCCATACTAAGAGCATAAAAGTGACACACATGGTCATGGGGATCTCCATTTCCATCATACTTGTCATATTTGGGAACCTCAATATCCCTAGGAAATGGGACCATGTATAGACTTTTATCAAAAGGAAGAGCACAAATTGATTCTACAAAAGAGACCTTTGGAGGCTCTCTTTCTAATGCCATTTGGGTAAGGCATTGATTTGTCTGACGTAATTCTTCTTGAAGGACTTCCAATTCAGTTGGTACTCTTTGTTGGACAATTTGTCTGACATCATAGCCAGGAGGAAGCTTGTATCCTCTAGAAGTCATATATTTAAAATATTGATCACCATTACACTCTAAAAGCTTATGTATCATTCATTGGGAGACCACATCTTGTTCAAATCTCATAAGATCCTCATTAGAAATCTCATCATTAGCCTCTACCTCATGTTGAGAGGGAGGAGGCCTAGGAGGTGAAGAAGGCATAGTAAAAGTAGGTCTTGGAGGAGATCTTGGTGGCGTGTTGTTGCCATTGTTGCCATTGATAAAAAGAGGTCTATGCTCATGATTACTAGTCTCAGGTTGCTCATGAAATGTCTCTCTATAAGCCATGCACCTAGCAGCATCCATCCTTTGTTGATTATGTTCTTTGTCTAAGCGTGCTTGGTTATCTTTATGCTCAAAATGTTCTTGCAAGCGTTGAAATCTTTCTTGTTCAGTCAAAGTGAGTGAGACACTGTCTATGTTTTTGGGGGTCTTGAATGTGGAAAAGAGGAAACCTCCTTTGTACCATGGGGTAGCCATAAAATCCTTATATTGGTTAGAACTAGAACTATTTTTGCTAATGGGTGCTCGTGAGTGTCTGGTTGGAGAAGGTAACTGTGTATAATTGAATGGAGGATGACTCTCCTGCTCAAATTGAGACCGAGTTGTAACCAACATGAAAAGAGATGTTGGTTGACTAATAGAATGAGATAAAGTTTCTCAGCTATGAGATAAGAAAAGCTAATAAAGATCACTTGTCAAAGTAGAACAATAGAGAGATGGGTCATCAAAAGTGCTCAAGCACTTATAGCAATCAATTGACTAAAGCCGAGCAGCGAGCAAGAAGCTCAATAAGCAAGTAGCTAAAGAGGTAACTGTGATGCGACAAGTGATCAAGAGTAGCATTCGTTAAACTCAAATCCAATAGTTTTAGCTCATTTGTTTTAGTCTAGAACAAATCTAAGCATGTAGATAACAAGCCAGCTTTAGGTAAGAATAGAAAAAGACACTCTATGACAGGTTAAAGTGCAAGTTTAGCAACTCTGAATTGCAGCAATGATAGGACAGTAGAAAGATTCTGGGTGATGCTTTCCAGGTAGACAGGGTGATACTTCTCAGTCGGGTGATACTTCACCTTATACCAGGTGATAGAGCTTAATATACTAGAGTGACAAACTTCAGGCAAAGCAAGTGATAGACAACAGGTGTGAACTATCATGTGATATTTCTCAGTAAGGCGCATGATACTATTACAGATTTGGGCAATTCTTTGACCAGTGAACATAAAAATCTTAGTTTTGAAGCATTTTGATCAAGTTCAAAGGTTGGATAGTGCAATTTCTCAGTTTGACAAGTAGTAACAGTAGATAAAAGACAAGTTTGCAAATAGTAGAGGATCAAACATGTCATAGAACACTTGAAACAAGGGCAAAAGCAACCTTGCCAAGACAAGCACTTGTGATATCAAAATAGAAAAATTCTATGAGTGCTACCATTTCGTTTTAATGTTGAGAATGTTTACACTGGTATAGCACAATCGAAGACAATTCAAGAAATTACTACCTAGAAGGACAGGGCTCATTACTTAGCAACATGGCCCACAACTTGATGCTCCCTTGCCTCACACCAAGTGGTTTCCCACAAGAGATATTGGCATTGTCATGGAAGTGTCAAAAACACAACCAAAGGAACACATATGGTGAGTGTCTTGGGGTGATCCGGGTAAGTCCACTTGGATCAATCCTTGCACCAAGAAGCTAAGCGGCTAAAATAAGGTGGCCTCTATCTAATGGTTCATAGTAAGGGCTTCTGTTCATATCACCCCTCTTGCTCCTCATAAAGGACTAGGACCTCGCGGCCTCAAGAGTACCTTAAGCATTCTTGCTTAATGCTTTCCTCATGGTCACAATCCCACAAGTTACTCACATCAAGCGAAGATAAGTACTATGTCTGCCAAGGTTTTGTGTCCTTGATAGCCTTTAGATTATAGTGGGTTGGAAGAGCCGGCAAAAAGCTTGTCCCCACTTGGGTCATTCCTCTTGATTGCTCAAGAGTAGGCCTGCTAAAGGATTCTAAATCTAAATAAAAAGTGGATCAATTCTTGAGGTTCAAAGTTTTTGGTTCACCACAAGGGTGAAGAGCATACTCCCCTATCTCAAAAACTTCACCCAAACACACCAAGCAAAGATTTAGTTACCCCCTTGCTTTCAAAATCTCAAGATGGGTCAAGATTTTTGTTTCACCACAAGGGTGAAGAGCATACTCTCCTACCACCTCAAAATTCCTACAACAAGGTATTAAGTGCCTAATAAATGAAACAACTAGTTTTTGCCACACTTAAAAGGAAAGCAAATAAACAAGCAAGATTTTTTTTTGTTTTTATGCTTGGGCAGCCCTACAAAAACCATTAGTAGCCCTCTTTGACATGCGTTCTTTTGGCAAAATATCTCAAGCAAGAGGCACCTACAACCACAACTTGTTAGACCCACAAGGTTAGCAAAATCCAAAATCTAACAATGGTTAGCACATCAAAAATTAGATAATTTGCATGTAAAATAGCTAATCAAATGGAAAAATCTGAAAATGAAACTAGCGTGGTTGGATTAGGCTCAGAAAGACCTTTCCAACAATATATCACACTTAAACTTTTGATACCATTTGCAAAAATTTCTCAAAAATAGACCAGGCGATATTCTCTGCTATAGCTAGGTGATACTTCTGACAGGAAAAGTATTGAATGTGCATACAAAGGTATATCACATGATACTTCTAGAAAGTATTGTATGACAGTCTGAGACAAAACAATAGAGAGTAGAAATTAAGCTAAAAACTTGCCGAAAAATTGACAGAAAATGACAGAAATGCAGAAAAGGAAGGGACAAAGCTAGTCTACTTTGCCCCACGGTGGGCACCAAAAAATGTGTGCTATAAATGTGTCACACTTCTATGGATCATTACATGCAAGGAAACTCAAGAATGAGTCCTCACAAATCGATCCATAGCTCCCTAGGCATGGAGTGCAAGGGTTTTTAAGAATGCTCTCAGCTAGAGCTATTTAGCCTATAACCTTGCTAGTAAACCATGCAATGGGAGATTCAATGAAGAAAAGGGAAAGAATGCCAATATCCTCAAGAATCAAGAATTAAAATGCAAGGCAATGCTATGCTAGAAATGGAAATGCAAGCTAAGCTATGAAAGGAAATATGCAAGTGTTACAACCCAAGCTAATTAATATATGTGAGCTAATCTAGAGCATAGAAATGAAGCTAATCTAAGAAAGCATAAATATGACGCTAAGCTAAGAATGCAAGAATGAGATGTAGAATGCAAGAATGAGATGTAGATGCTAAGAATGCTCCAAATCTTCAAAAGCTCCAAAGTGACCTAGAAATCCTATAGCATAAAGTTAGCATAAAAAGTTGGGGATCTAAAAATGAAGAGAGCTCTCCTTTTAAAGGAAATGAGAAGGAATGGACCATGGAGATTAAGAGGCAAAAGATTTAATCAATGGTGGAGTTTAAAAGAGGAGCAATCCATGTACACAAATATCCTCCAATGAGAAAATAGGAGTTGACTTTTGTGTCCATATGAGACAAAAAGTGCTTTTTCCCTTTTTATAAAATAAGAATAATGCTTTATTTGTGCAACTTAGGATAAGAGGAAAAGTGGGGGCTTTTATTTATTTAAAAGGGGAGGAAATATTCCTTTTAAATAAATAAAGACTTAGGATAAAATGGTTAGCTCATAGAAAATAATTGAATAAATGATAGAGCTAGGATTTGATAAAAAATAAGCAATTGCTGATTTAGCAAAAGGGGCTAATAGTCTAGATGACCATTTTTAGGTGTATACACCAACCTGCTTATTTGTCAGATCCAATTATTCACCATTGGAGTATAGAGAAATATTTTGCAATCCTGTGGTTATGAAATATTAGTGAAAATCTTGCCAGGGTTTGCATTATGCTTTTATCATTTATGAGGTATTATTTGAAGTTTTAAGTGCTCTATTTTATTTGTTAGTGTTATATTTCCCAACTTGTGTTGGGTGGCGACTCTAAGAAATCTCTGTAGTAGTTCTAAGTAAAAATAAAATTTTTTTGTAACACTTTCCAAATATGAGTCAAAGGAAAACGAGGGCTTGGAGGAAAAATCATCTTGAAGATAAATTAGAAGGTGAACTTCCAAGTACTTCTAGGGATCGTCAGCCAAGAAGAGATCAAAATGATAAAAACATGCCTCAGACATGGAAACAAAAGAAAAACACAAATAGAGATGACCTAACCCAGATTGCCAAGAATAGAATGCTTTTGAATATGGGGAGGTTGTAAATTTAGGGTTACGTGCATATGATGATTATTATTATTCTCATTCTAAAAGGGAGGATGGAATACATCATAAGAAGGAAATGCTTCTAAATAGAGAATCTCAAGGGGAAGATAGAAGATCAAGAAATAAAAGCAGAGGTTTAGAAGGTAGAAATGATCCTCCAACTCAGGGGATTTCTCTTTATAAAGGCCCTCATAACCCTAGAGATGAGAAACAAGAATTTTTTGTTGAAACATCAAATTCTGAAATAGCTCTCCCAGATTTTGAAGATGTCTTTGAAGAATTTTTCAATTTGGAGAGAAGGATCCAGGAAAAAATTTCCATTAGAAAAGAAAGAGAAAGGGAAGTTGAAGTAAGACAAGCCCAAATTAGATCAGATTAGTTAAGGAGGCAATTGTTGACCTTGGAGGCTATGAATGTTATTGCAGCACATGAGAAAAATGATGAACAACCTATTATCCGTCCAATTATTGAACCTAGAATACCTAAGGATAAGGGTAAATAGATTGCAATATGCATTTTGATTAATGAAACTTTTAATGATAAGGTTCCCATAGGTCACTTGTCCATTTTGGATAATGATCTTGAAAGAACTAAAAGAGGAAATGAAATTTTCTCTAGAGAATTAGAAAAGGCTACACTTGAGGCTACTACTTTAGAGATGAAAAATAAGATTGACTTTCTTCAGCATTCTTCAGCTCTTCCTCATGTTGTCTCTTCTATTTCAGTGCCTGGTGCTAACTCTGGGAACTCTTCCAGTCAGGCTACCATTATCACACCAGTGACTGCTACAAATAATGCTAACACATCAAACAATAAAGCATCCACCTCTCAAAATGATGGATCATTGCAAAGGGAACCAGTTCATCTTGAAAGGTACCGACAGATTCTCTTGAATGGCATTATTGGTTATCCTAATTTGATTCTTGAAGAAATTAGAGAAAAGCTTCCAAAATTTAGTGGTAATAATGTTATTACATGTGAAGAGCATTTAAAGAATTTTATTGATATGATATATGATTATGAAATTGAACATGAAGATATCATTATGAAATTATTTGTTTAATAATTAACTGAAGATGCAAGAGATTGGTTTAGAGGGATTCCTTATGACTGTATTGGCTTATGGGATGACTTTATCAATTGTTTCAAGGACCAATATGGTGATAAGAAAAATGAAGGTTTTATGTTGAATGAGTTCAACAATATCAAGAAAAACTAAAATGAAGAGGTCCTTGAATTTAATGTCAGATTTCAAAAAGAAATGCATAAGCTTTTCCAAGTTATGAGATTAGATGAGAAGGTATGTTTGGCAACATATTTAAATGCTGATGATGCAAAAATGGGCTACCTCCTTAGAGACAAAAATCCTAGAACCATCAAGGAAGCTCAAAGATTTGCAGTAAATATTGAAAGAAATAGAAGGGTATCAAGAAAGGTAGGTAGAAGAGAAGACCATAAGCCTCCTAGGTTTGGAAAAAAGAGTTAGATAAAACTTCCAATGCAAAGGCTAGAGAGGATGATGATTTGAAGAAGATCTTGAATGCTTTAAAGGATTTAAATCCTAGTGAGAGTAGAAACAAGGATCAAAGAAATGATAGGCCTCTTCTTAACAATTTCAATAGGTAGCCTAGGTTGCAGAATTTTCCTTACCATACCCAATGGAAGGATGGGAAACCTACTATCCCAGAAAGGAAGGACAAGCCTAATGATAAAACCCCTAATCCTTTGCAAAAGGATTTAGTCAACATGACTGATGATGTTCCATGGTGTACAACTTTCGAATCTCCACATGATCCAAATTATTGTTCGGTCTCTCAGAGTATGTCTAAAAATGAGGAACAAAGAAATGATGAGGAATAATCTTATGATGATCAAGGTTGTACTATGACTTCCTCAAATTTACATGATGAAATTGATTCTAAAGAGGAAAATGAAAATCAAGATGTAAATAATTCCCAAAGTAGAAGAGAGGTATACCATCAACAAGTCTTCTCTTATGAAGAAGAATAAATTGAGAACATCAATAGTAATACAAGAAATTTTGGAGAGCCTGTTATACTGAGAAGGCCTTCTGATGAAGAAATAGCTCAAATCACTACTGGTATGGTCACTCAAGCTAGGAGTAACTATGTTTTGAGAAATAGGACCATTGGCAATATAAATGGCAGGCCATCAGATGTATTTATTAAGAAAAATCATGAAGACATTAAGAAAACAAAAACCAAGAATAAAGTTGCTGATGAAGTTAGCAAGTTGAAAATAACAAGGGCTAAAAACCCAAATAGTTTGAAAAATATTTATAAGATAAAAGTAAAGGCACTAGTTAAAAATACCCCTGTTTCCCAAGTTGAAGATGAATAACTAAGGAAAGATAAATTGATTCTTGTAACACATGCTGAAGATAAAAATATATTTCAAGGAAAGAAAGATCTATCTGATGTAAAGTATACAACCATTGATATGAATTAGTTGTTGTCTCAAATAATAGTTAAAATTCCATTGATGGAAATGATGAGAATAAGTAAACATGAGGAGAAAGCCCTCACATGGATAAATGATGTATTTCCAACAACTGTTTAAAATATAGAAAACACTGAGATAAAGGATAAACCTAAAAATAAGGGAAAGGACATTGAAGAAATTATTTCAAAAATACCCCAAATCTATCTAGACACAAATTTTGTAAGTACTTGTTGGAGATTTGCAAGCAAGCCAGTACTGACTATATGTTTATCATTGATGAAAACATATGGTAAGTAGCATGCGTGGAAGACTTATGCAATAAAATTTGAGTATATGTAGCATGGACATGTTATCAACATAATATCATGGACACAGAGGATAACTGTTAGTACAGATAGTTATGTAGTAGCTTGTGTTAGCAATATTCCTGATAGATTTATAGGTAGTTTTCTATGAGTGTTTGTCCGTATAGTCATCATGGAGCCTTGTGCCTTTGGATATGTGATGAAGACATACTAGTGATATTACATTCATAGACGTAGAGTCTTATGATTAGTAGAAGTGAAGTTATGTAGCCATTATTCACCAGTAGTAGTTTTCTGTGTTTATTCTGAAGAGCTGAGAAATATTATATTGGTTCAGGAGTTGCGCCTATCATTACAGTATGCACCCTTGGATTAGTGATTGGAGAAGATTTAACAATGTTTAGTTAAGAGCACATGATGTAATTCATCTTGATGAGAAAGTTTTAGTTAATTTGGTAGAGCTGACAGTGTGTAGTGTGTGTCTACATTTATTAATATTGGACAGGTCCCAGATTGTGTTGCATGCTTAGTAGAGCCCAAAAGAGTATTATTGGAATGTGTTATGGTTTCTCTAATGTGATTTCAAGGTGGTTCTAATAGGCCAAATTGATTATATCATTTGGAGGAAAGATATTTATAGGAAGTCATTTGTGATTGCTAAGGTATGGTTTAGAGTTGATTGTGAAGAGTAGAGTAGAGAGTGTGAAGTGTTGAGCCATCAGTAGAAGGTCTATGTGACCAGGTAAAGAGTTTATGCTATACATTGGAACTAATCTAGAAAAGAAGGTCAATGTGTAGTTCACCAAGATCTAGATATAGTGTGTATCTGTTATTCAAAAGGTTGTAGCCTTCACCCCTTTGTGCAGTCTGCTCTCATATAGTGCATCCTCACCCCTAATAGGGTTAATTATAAAAGACTCCTAACAGGGTCTGACCCTTGACTAGGTCATTGTACTAAATGAATTGTAAAGACAACTCCTAATAGGGTTAAGGATCTTCTAACAAGGATCATAATACACTAGTGCAGATTATTAGTGGGTGTCAATTCCCACCGAGGTTTTTACCTATTTGGGTTTCCCTATAACCAAAATATTGGTGTTGTGTTCAAGTGTTCTTTCATTGTGTTTATGCTTTATGTTTAAGTATACTTAATTGGATAAAGAATTGAAACTTGTAGATAATTGATTCACCCCCCCCCCCCCATCTCAGTTATCTCCTGGGACTATTCCTAACAATTGGTGTCAGAGCCAAGTGCCTTAGAGAGAAATTTTAATAGCTTGAGGTTGATCAGATGGCATTCTTTAGAAAAGACATTCCTAAGTTTGATGGAGAGAATTATCTTGATTGGAAGAACAAGATGATGACACATTTGTAGTGCATTGCTTTTGAAGTTTTTGAAGTGGCTATCAAAGAAGTTTAGATCCCCTCTCTAGTAGATCTTACAAAGGATGATGCTACTGGCAAGTAGAAGGACTTGTTCCATCAGAATGTAATGGAAAAATAAGCCCTTATCATTGCCTTATCTGATAGTGAGTTTTCATAGATAAAGAAAGTAGACATAGCCTACAAGATATGGAAGCACCTAGAAGACATGTTTGAAGGAGATAAACAAGCAAATAATGTGTGCAGAAAGACATGGAAGAAAAAGTAAAATACATTGGAGATGCTACCTGAAGATAACATAAGAGGCTACAATCAAAGGATTATTGAAGCAGTTGCTAGAATCAGAAATAACGGTGGAGAAATTACAGAAGAAGACATCATGGATTAACTGATGACTACATTGACACCAGAATATGAGAGAAAGATAAACATCCTTGATGAGACTATGCAATTTTCAGAAAACTTCAAAAGAGAAACTTTAATTAGCAAAATTGTCGCATTTGAGATATCAAGTTTGAAGACAGAGCTTAAAAGTGAGTCAGCCTTCAAAGCTTTGGTCCATGGTAAGAAATTCTTGAACACCTTTGGTAATTTTGATGATGATGATGATGAAGAAAAAGCTCTAGATGATTTCATTGCTATAATTTCTAAAAGAGAAAAGAAAGGAAAAGGAAAATATGAAGGTCAATTACCATTCAAATGCTTTTCATGTAATAAGATTGATTAGTTTGCATCTAAGTGTCCTACAGGAGTTAAAAAGTTCAAGAATAACTACAAGCCTAAGTATACAAAGGAATGCTACTATGTTGGAGATGGAGTATCAGATGGAGAATCAGCTGAAGAAGAAATTGGATTCATTGCTCTTGAAGATTAAAAGAATTCACAAGAATTAGCACTGATTTCACAAGCTGACATAAGGATAGATTAAATCATTGATAGTGGTTTTTCACATCACATGATAGGAGACAAATATAGATTTGTTCATTTGGATAGATACAAAGGAGGCATGGTTAGATTTGGAGATAACACTCCTAAACCCATCATTGGTAGAGGAGCCATCACCTTGGATGGAAAGAGCATTGATGATGTTCTTTATGTTGATGGTTTGAAACATAATCTACTAAGTGTTGGGAAGTTACTTGACAAAGGTTACAAGTTAGAGTCCAATGGAAACAAGTGCATCATTAACAACGAGGAAGGAGAAATGATTGCATTAGGATCAAAGACTAAAGGTAATGTTTTTTAGCTTAATCCAGAAGCAATTTGTTTGTTGCTAAAGTACATGATAGTTGGATATGGCACAAAAGACTATGTCATATCAATTTTGATAACATAGTAAAGATTAGTAATGTTAAGGCAGTAAGAGACCTATCTAGCATAGCAAATCTAGTTGATACTATTTGTAGGGAATGTGTGATGGGATGAGGAATTGATTTAGAAGCAAGCATAATTTAGTAGAGAACAAGTTGGATCTGATTCATATAGACCTATGTGGACCAACTCAAACAAGATCATACTATGGTGAAAGGTATTTCATTTTGTTTGTAGATGATTATTCTAGAATGATGTGGCCTGCATTCTTGAAAGATAAGTCAGAAGCATTTGAAAAGTTCAAAATATTCAAAGCTAAGGTTGAGAATGAATTTGGACTAAAGATAAAATGTCTAAGGTCGGATAGAGGAGGAGAATTCACCTCTGATAGATTCTATGAGTACTATGAAGAACATGGCACAAAGAGACAGTTAAGTGCACCTAGAACCCCTCAGCAGTATGGGATTGTAGAGAGAAGGAATAGGATCATCCTTGATATAGAACGCACCATCATGATTGAAGGAAAATTTTCACACACCTATTGGAGAGATGTAGTCAATACAACACTCTATACCATCAATATAATACAATTGAGGCCTGACACAGACAAGACACCTTATGAGCTATGGTTTGGTAATGTTCCCCTAGTGAAATACTTCAGAATCTTTGGAAGCAAGTGCTACATCAAGAGGGATGAAGCAATAGGCAAGTTTGATGCAAGAAGTGATGAAGGTATTTTTCTTGGTTACTCTACTAAAAGTAAAGCTTATAGATGTTTTAACTTGAGATTGAAGAAGATCATTGAAAGTGCTCATGTTAAGATTGATGAAAAGTTTATGGTTCAAGAAAGATATCATGATTACTCACCTATGATTGAAGAAGAACCCAAACCTTCCACTAGTGAGACAGTTGTTGAAGAGATGTTTGACAACATTGATGTATTATTCAATGACCCTGAAACAAGTGAAGAAGAAATTCAGAAGGAAGATGAGTCAGTATCACCTAAAGTTCCAAAGTATACATCGAGATATCACTCTAAGGATACCATCATTGGAGATCAGAGAGGCAAAGTCACAACAAGATCAAAAGCAAAGAATTC
Source organism: Chamaecyparis obtusa (assembly GCA_027943335.1). NCBI lineage: Eukaryota > Viridiplantae > Streptophyta > Pinopsida > Cupressales > Cupressaceae > Chamaecyparis > Chamaecyparis obtusa. Next base: position 559,001 of record BSBK01009470.1, read on the forward strand.
AAAAAACAATGAGGTGGTACATTTACTATCTCATATTGAACCTTTAAGTGTTGAAGATGCATGTAATGATTCAGATTGGCATGATGCTATGAAAGAAGAACTAGATCAAATTATCAAGAATGATACTTGGGAACTGGTCCCAAGACCAAGTGAAAAGAATGTGATTGGAACAAAGTGGATATTCAGAAACAAGATGAATGAAGATTGTACAGTAGTAAGGAACAAAGAAAGGTTAGTATGTAAGGGATATGCGCAAATAGAAGGTATTAATTATTCAAACACTTTTACACCAGTGAGTAGATTAGAAGCTATTAAGTTATTTTTAGCTTTTGCAACATTCAAAAACTTCAAATTTTATCAGATGGATGTTAAGTCAACATTCTTGAATGGAGAGGTAAAGGAAGAAGTATACATTGAGCAGCCAGAAGGATTCACCTTATCAAAAAAACTTGATATGGTATGGAGATTGAAGAAAGCCCTCTATGGACTTAAGAAAGCCCCTAGAGCATGGTATGAGAGACTTGATGGATATCTAACAGAAAATGGATTCAAGAAAGAAGCAACAGATTGTAATCTATTCATAAGAGAGACATCTGAAGGTCTACTACTTGTAGCTATATTTTTTAATGACATTATCTTTGGGGGTAATGACAAACTTAGTGCAAAATTTTCTAAGGAGATATAGAGTGAGTTTGAGATGAGCATGATTGGACCTATCAAATACTTTTTGGGATTGAATGTGCAGCAAACAGACAAAGGTATTTTCATTAATCAATCCAAATATGTGAAAGAGATATTGAAGAAGTTCAAGATGGATGATTGCAAGCCAGTGGGTACACCTATGATAATAGGATGAAAGATTACAAAAGAAGATGATTCTCTAGTAGTAGATACAACATTATATGAGTCTATGATTGGTAAACTCATATATCTTACTCAAACTAGACCATATATTTCTAATGCAATTGGCATAGTTGGAAGATTTGCATCAAAGCCTAAACAAAGTAACCTCATGGCAGTAAAGAGAATATTTAGATATTTGCAGGGCACTATAGATTATGGTCTATGGTATCCTAACATAGAGAATGTTTTGCTTCATGTATATATAGATGTAGATTGGGTAGGATGCATTGATGAAAGAAAAAGTACATCAGGAGGAGCAGTGTTTCTTGGTGACAGACTTGTCACTTGGACAAGAAAGAAGCATAATTTCATTTCTCAGTCAACAACAGAAGAAGAGTGTGTTGTAGCAGCCTTGAATTGTTCCACAATTTTTTGGATCAAGCAGATGATAAAGGATTTTGGAATTCAGATTGATTATCCTATTGTTATTCATTGTGATAACACTAGCACTATCAACATGTCAAACAATCATGTGATGCATGCAAAGAAAAAGCACATAGAGATTAAGTATCACTTCCTAAGAGAGAAAGTGGCAGAGAAAGAAGTAAAATTGGATTATGTGAGTACAAAGGAACATCTAGTAGATATATTCACAAATCCTTTGCCAAAGGATACTTTTGAGTATCTCAGGGAGAAGTTGGGAGTAATTCCCTTCCCTGATTCTGCTTAGAGAAAGAGGAAAGTGCATCAGTCATCAGGGATGGATGGATGGTTGACTAATCTACTTTAGGAGTAGTACCAATGCTTAAATGAGTTGGCACCCTTTTCCATTGATGTCAAAGGGGGAGTATATATAAAGTCATGAAAAACAAGAAAAGAAACAAGAACAGAAAAGAAGATATATAGCAAGGGAGCATATTCAGAAAGGAGGAGTTGTAGTAGTTGATGGAGGATCCATCCTTGGAGGAGTTTTGATGAGAAAATTGAGAATGTTATAAAAGAATTTTTCAGTTGGATTGGTGGCATTTTTCATTCCATATGTTTCCATCAATGCCAAAGGGGGAGATTGTTGGAGATTTGCCAGCAAGCCAGTACTGACTATATGTTTCTCATTGATGAAAACATATGGTAAGTAGCATGGATGGAAGACTTATGTAGTAATATTTGAGTATATGTATCATGGATATGTTATCAAAATAATATCATGGATGCAGAGGATAACTATTAGTACAGACAGTTATGTAGCATCTTGTGTCAGCAGTATTCATGACAGAGTTATAGGAAGTGTTCTGTGAGTTTTTGTTTGTATAGTCATCGTGGAGCCTTGCACCTTTGGATATGTGATGAAGACATGCTAGTGATGTTACATTCATGGAAGTAGAGTCTGATGATTAGTAGAAGTGAAGTTATGTAGTCGCTATTCACCAGTAGCAGTTTCCTATGTTTATTCAGAAGAGACGACAAAGATTATATTGGTTCAGGAGTTGCACCTATCATTACAGTATGCACCCTTGGATTAGTGATTAGAGAAGATTTAAAAATGTTTGATTAAGAGCGCATGATGCAATTCATCTTGAGGGGAAAGTTTTAGTTAATTTGGTAGAGCCGATAGTGTGTAGCATGCATCTACATTTATTAATATTGGACAGGGCCCAGATTATGTTGTGTTCTTAGTAGAGCCAACAAAAGTATTATTGGAATGTGTTATGGTTTCTCTAATGTGATTTCAAGGTGGTTATAATAGGTTGACTTGATTATATCATTTGGAGGAAAGATATTTATAGGAAGTCATTTGTGATTACTAAGGTATGGTTCAGAGTTGATTGTGAAGAGCAGAGTAGAGAGTGTGAAGTGTTGGCCATCTGTAGAAGGTCTATGTGACCAAGTAAAGAGTTTATGCTATACATTGGAACTGATCTAGACAAGCAGGTCAAATAACATCTCACCAAGATCTAGATATAGTGTGTATATGTTATTTAGAAGGTTGTAGCCTTCACCCCTTTGAGCAGTGTGCTCTCGAACAATGCATCCTCACCCCTAACAAGGTTAATTATAAAAGACTCCTAACAGGGTACAACCCTTGACCAGCTCACCATACTAAATGCATTGTAAAGACAACTCCTAATAGGGTTAAGGATCTTCTAACAAGGATCATAATACACTAGTGCAAATTATTGGTGGGTGTCAATTCCCACTGGGGTTTTTACCTATTTGGGTTTCCCTGTAACCAAAATATTGGTGTTGTGTTCAAGTGTTCTTTCATTGTGTTTATGCTTTATGTTTAAGTATACTTAATTGGATAAAGAATTGAAACTTGTAGATAACTAATTCAGCCCCCCACCCCCTCTTAGTTATCTCTTGGGACTATTCCTAACACTTCTTTGGGAATTGTTGACCCTTTTTTTCTTGACCCAGATAATAAATGGAAAAATGTTGAAGAATTGCATGATTGATTCTAGGGCATCCAATACAGTTATGTCTGCTCAGATCATGAGGTCAACAGGATTACAAGTTGACACTCCTCATGGGAGATGTCAAACTATGGACTCTAGAGAAGTACCTATCATTGGGACAATTAAAGCCTTTCCCTACAAACTTGCAGCTTATCCAAGCAGACAATTGACCATGAGTGTGTTAGTTGTTGATATACCTCCTCAATATGGAATGTTTCTATCAATAAAATGGAGTGTAATAATGGGGGGAAGTATTCAATGTAATCTATCTTTTTCAACTTTCAATATTGCTGGTGAAAATGTCAAAATATCTAGAGAAGTTAGAACTCCTCATATGATTGAGGAGGAGATTGAAGGTGAAAATATGAACTTTTTTCTGGATATTGATATAAATTCTTTCCAACAGAAAAACATGGGGCTTAAAGAAGAAAATGAGCCTTTGCTTTTATTTGAGGATAAAATTAATATAAAAAACCAGGATGGTCCATGGACCATGTATTTTGCTGGTGCAAGGTCCGAAGAGGGAGCTGGTGTAGGGATATTGTTGATTGCCCCTACTGGGAAAATTTTTAAGTTTTCTTTCACTTTGATGTTTTATTACACAAATAATACTACAGAATATGAGGCTCTGTTAATAAGGCTGAGGTTAGTCTCAAGGAATAAGATCAAGAACCTCACGATAATTGGATATTTAGAATTGGTTGTATCTCAGGTAAGATCTAAATATGCATCAAAAAATAAAATATTAAAGCAATACAGAAATATTGTTTGGGATGAAATAGAACAATTTGATGCTTTTGGTATTGACTGGATGGACAGGGGCCATAATAGAATGAATAATTTATTGACCATATTGCTTTAAGGCTAGAGGATATTAAATTTACTAGAATATCCAGAATTGAGGTGTAGTCTAGACCTTCTATACCAGACAACATTGAAAATTGGCAAATTTTTGAAGATGATCTAGACATCTTAGGGTTTCTACATTATGAGGCCAATTTTTAAGACAAAGAAATGAATTTCAATGGTTATCTGGAGACCTTAGGAGATAAGGATACTATCCAAGGCAAGGAGGTCTTACAACTAAAAACAAATAAAGTCCCAAAGGGTCTGGTCATCCTTGAAAGAGCATTTGACAATAATGACAGGTCTTTTTTAGCAAAGATTGTAAATAAGCCAAAGGGATTGGAGGAGATAAATTTAGGAATAGTTGAAGCCCCTAAAAATGTTTATATTGGGGAAGGATTGACTCTTGAAATAAGAAAGTCTTTGATAGATCTTCTTACAAAATATAGTCATGTTTTTGCTTGGTCTTATGATGACTTAAAGGCCTATAGGGAAGATTTCTTTCAACATAAACTCCCTTTGAAGGAGGACACCAAACCTTTAAAAAAAATGTTAAGGCCTATGAACCCTACTTTGGCACCAAAAATGTAGGAGGAATTAAATAAAATGAGTGATGAAGGTATCATTAAACCTATTAGGCATTCAACATGGGTTTCTAACTTGGTCCTAGTAAGGAAGAAAAATGGAGACATTAGTCTCTGTGTAGACTTTAGGAATCTAAATGTGAATTCAATAAAAGATAACTATGGGCTACCAAACATGGAAGCCATGCTACAAAGAGTTACTGGATTAGAACTGATGTCTATAATGGAGGGGTTTTTAAGGCTATAACCAAGTGGTTGTCAAAGATATTGAGCAATTCAAGACTACATTTACTACTCCATGGGGCACATATGTATATGTTAGGATGCCTTTTGGTTTGACCAATGTTGGGGCTACTTTTTAAAGAGCCATGGATGTAACATTTTCAGATTTCATAAGCAAGTTTCTTGTTGTATACTAGGATGATCTCACAGCTTATTCAGGAAGGAAAGATCAACACTGTGGCCATCTTGAATTTTTTTTTGATAAAGCTTTAGAATATGGAGTTTCTCTTAACCCAAAGAAATGTACTTTTGGGGTAATAGAAGGTAAGCTTTTGGGTCATATTGTGCCCAAAGATGGAGTTAGAATTGACCCTGAAAGGGTAATTGTAATTGATAAAGTTCCTATACCAAGAAGTGTTAAAGGGATTCAATCCTTCTTTGGTCAGATCAACTTTGTCAGAAGGTTCATCAAATTTTTTGCTGAAACTAGTGTCCCTATTTCCAAGATGCTAAAGAAGGGTGCAAATGTTAAATGGAATGAAGAAGCTAGAAAATATTTCTGTAAAATTAAGCAAGCAATTAAGGATGCACCTATGTTGAGGACACCGGATTACAATAAGCCCCTTCAATTTTTTTCTTTTTCTTCTTATCATACCATTGCTGCAGTATTGTTACAAAATAACTCAAAGGATTTTGAGTAGCCTATATCTTTTTTCAGAAAATCTTTACAAGTAGCTAACCTAAAGTATGACATAAATGAAAAATAGGCTTATGCACTAGTCAAGGCTATCAAGACTTTTAGATGCTATCTAGTTGGAGCAACCATAGTTGCATATGTGCCTAGTGCTGCTATAAAGGATATTTTGGTATAATAAGAGGTTTTAGGAAGAAGATGCAAATGGATAAATAGGATCCAAGAATTCAACATTGGAATTCAAATTAAAAAGTTAGTTAGGGGGCTAGTGTTAGCTAAACTCATGGCTCAAAGCAATCTAGATGCTAACCATATCAATGTTCTTGAAGAAGAGTAGAGGCCATATATTTGTGATTTAGATTGTTGTGATTGGTATGAAGATATTGTTGGATACCTGCAGGAGATGGTTCTTCCCCCTAACATGGATAACCAAAAAATAAGGACTGTGAAATTGCATGCTATAAGGTACGTGATCGCTAAAGGATAATTGTGGTGGAAAAGAAATGAGGATGTCTTGCTAAAATGTGTTGACCACTAGAAGGCTGAGGAATTATTAAAAGCAATGCATGAAGGTGTGTGGTGGCCATTAAATGGCTAAGATTACTACACATAATATATTAAGGTCTAGTTTCTAGTGGCCCACTATCTTCAAGGATGCACACTTGTTTGTCAAAAAGTGTGATGCTTGCTAAAGGTTTGCAGGAAAATTAAAATTCAGTGACAACTTGCCCTTAAACCCTATGACAGTCATGCCCCCTTTTCAAAAGTGGGGCATGGATTTTATTGGAGAAATCCCAAAAAAATCTAGTGGGGGTCATTCATAGATCCTGGTTGCCACAGACTACTTCACTAAGTGGGTGGAAGAAATTCCTACTAGGAAAGCCACTAGTAGAGTGGTAACTGATTTCATGATATAGAATATGTTAGCAAGATTTGGATGTCCCGAGGTTATAATAGTGGACAACGCTATGTGTTTTAGGTCTAAAGAATTTAATAGCTTCTGCTAGCAATATGGGATTACATTTCATATTCAGCCCCTTATCACCCTCAAGGTAATGGTCAAGCTGAATCAAGTAATAAGAGCTTGATAAAGATTTTGAAAAGAGTCCTTGATAAGAACAAAAAAGCATGGGATTCAAAGTTGTAGTTAGCTTTATGGGATGATACAGTGACAGTAAAGAAGGTTATTGGATGTGCTCCTTTTGATTTGGTATATGGTATCCATGCCAAGTTACCACAAAATAATTTACTGCAAATGTATAAGTTCATCCAATTATATGATGATGATTTGAACAATGAAATGAAAATTAGATTGGAAGATCTGATACAATTGGATGAGTCAAGAAGGGACACCCATGACAAGAAAATAGGATCACAGCTCCAGTACAAAACTTTGTATGACAAGAGGACTACAGTTAGAAATTTTGACATAGATGATTTGGACTTGATGTGGAATGCCATGCTAGAAGATAAAGGAAAGCATAGCAAATTTGACCCAATGAGGTTGGGACCATATCTTGTTGATACTAAATGGGGTTCTAACTCTTACATCCTAAAATATTTGATTGCAAACATTTTGGAATTTCTAGTTCATGGACAATTTCTCAAATTGTACTTCTCTTAAGGTACTCTCATTATCCATGAATAGTAGGTTAGTTTTCTTTCCTAGTTGTGTGTTTATTTCACGTTGTGTGTCTAGGTTAGTTTGGTTTCAGTAGATGGTGTGCTTGTCCTAGAGATTTTGAATTCTTTTCATACCTACAAGAGGCATGCATCCCCAGATAGAGCCACTGTTATCCCATTTTCTTGTCAATGCCAAAAATCCAAAGAAAATGGTCTATTCCTGTTATAACCCTGAGAAATTGCCATGTCCTCCTGCAAAATTGTTTTGACTATCAAAGAAGATGTATGATGTTTTATGGCTTATGAACTAAGTCAAGGATAGTTCAAGGTGTATGCAAGCTCTAGTTAAGATCACATGTCACTTGGTGTTAAAACCAGTGAGATATTGTAGTTTGAAAGTGTATAAGAAATAGGGTTTATTCCTTGTGCGAGGGTTTTAGAAATTTTTCTAAGTTTGCAAAAACCTACCCTTATTCTATTTATTCGTAACCTTTTTCCTGGTCACTTAAAGTCCCCATTCTACACGTCTTATTTTCTAAGCTTGGTTAGTTAAGTTTCTATTCAGTGACTCCATGAGTGAGTGATTCGTGTGATCTCCTGATCTTGGTAGTTATCTGTCTAACATTTAGTGATCTAGCAGGTGGTTTTGTTTTCCTTCAGTCACCAGTTCATGTAATAAAATGGATAAGGAACTTAAGATTCAATGAATTAGCGAGGACCATTGATGTTGATCTTGATCAACGACTGATGCTAGTTCTCAGAATGGGACCCAAGGTTAAGAAAATATCCAGCGAATGCGAGATTACCTTAGTCACTCATTCTCCAAATGAAACTAGGGTTAAGAAGAATTTTATGAGATTATGAGACTTTCCTTAGTCACGTGATCTCCAGATGAGCTTGGGTTAAGTCAAATATAACATGAAGTCCGGCATGAAGGTTAAGTCATAGATTCAATGATTCAACAAATGAAGTGTTCGCATGATCTCTTAATGAAACTCAAGGTTAAGAAAGTATCAAGATATTCAAAAAAATACTTTAGTTGCATGTTCTCTAAACCAAGCATGATTTAAGTCAATCATTTAGCGAGTGGGAGATTTCTTTAGTCGCTAGATCACCAGATAAGGTTGAGTTAAGATAAAGAATTGGAGATTGAATATGAACCATGGATGCAGATAAGATCGGGTGGTGGTCGCGTATTCTTTGAATGTAACCATGAGTCAAGAAAAGATTCAGTGATCATGATAATTTCCTTGGTCACTCATTCTCGAGATGGAAGTAGGGTTCATGCTAGGATCCAGTGACTATGATTTCCTTCAGTCACTTAATCTCCAAATCTAGGTTGAGTTAAGACAAGGCTTTGGGCAATGAATGAGAACCGCAGATGACAAGAGAGATCAATAACTACCATTTAATCATGAGATTTAACCAGGGTTAAATGAAACATTCAGCAATCCAAAGATTCACCTTGTCACTCATTCTTGTGATCTAACCTCAGTTAATGATAGCTTTCAATGATTATGTGAATGCCTTTCTCGCTAAATTGCCAAATAAAGATGAGTTAAGTTAAAGGGTTTCATGACCTAGTGAATGTCTTAAGTCGCTAGTTTGTTAGATGAATTAGAGTTAAGGTTCTCACTGTGATTAAAGATAAAGATAGTTTCCAGATGTGCTAAGGTGTTCATTTCCAATTGGTTGCCAAATATAGATGATGTGGCCGATTGATTTTAAAAGGGCTTAGTTGACTGTTTGATGATTAATGAGAACCGCCCCATGTGCTGGGAAGAAGATGAATCAACGATCATGTTTTAAACTAAATTAGTTAGCCGTTGTTACCAATTTTTCAAATTTGATTAAGAGTTTTTTGTAGGGTTTGATATAGTGAAATAGAAATGACAAGATGAAGCTAATTTTATGTTCCAAGGATAGTTATGGGGAGCGCTTTGAAGCCCAAAATAAGATGTTTCAATAGATTAAAATTTATTAGATATTTTGATAGAAAGGGAGTATGAAGTCACAAATTCAAAGGCAAGACTTGGCGGGGTTTGAAATACTTTTTGGAAGTTGTTGTAGAAGACTTGGCGCTCAAGTTAACCTACACTTTTGAAAATTGCAACTAAATGCAATCTTTGTGTGCTTTGTGTCCTTTGTCTTATCTATGTAATCTTTAATATTTTTCTAAGTGATATATAGCTTGTTTGCGATCCTTTTTCTATAAAAGGATTTTAGGGATCATTTAGAAGGACCTGGACTTGAATTATTTTTGCTTGCAAGTTCTGAGTCAAGGGTATAAGAAGATTATATTAGGTCAAGTTTTATGAGAAAAAAATAGAGTTGTCTGATTTTAGCCATTATTAAGGTGGTGTATATTTGAAAGCTTAGTGAATACAGGAACAAGGTTCAGTAAATTTGAATACAAAAATCTAGTCCATTTACTTCTCTCCTCGTGTGGCATCTCTTTGAATTATGAATGTTGAAATTCATTGCATATGAGTTCCTCTATGTGTGTGTTGTTATTCCTTTGCACTGATCAAGGATTAGATTACAAACTTTGGATAGGGCATAGATTTTTGGGAGTTTGCATGGGGATATAAGTAAATAGTGTAGATTCAAAGATCTTTTGATCAATATCATCATAAGGTGGTGATATTAAAGGGATTCTGAGTCAATAGATTTGACTAGTTTCTGTATATTTTTTTTGTAGCAAAGTATAGCCCAATGGATAAGGCACTGATCATAAATGAGTTTTATTTTGGAGTAATGACTACCTAATACAATTTGGTTGTATTCCTATCTTTGATATAAATCTATCTAAAAGATATCCCCGATACTGTGACCTCCTATCAAATGGTAATGGAGAATCAATAAATGAATGGTTATCATTTAGTATTTTCTTACCATTTATCTGTTGCATTAAAATCCAGTCTGTGATCATTTTATATAAAGTTTGTTTCCCTAGATTAGGAGTACCCTCCTTGGTTTTGTAGATCCAGAAGTGTAGAGTGTAGTCTTGTCCCTATAGTTGGTCTAGTTGCCTAATAGATCTCACCACATTTGGAATTAACCTTCCCTTAAAATATGTCTTTAGGTATGCTGGTGTCTCTCTGAGTATAAAGTCCATTTTGAGGAACCAACATAAAGCAAGTGTTGGAAGGAATGAATGAGGTGATCAATGATCTAGTGATTATTTATTGTGACAACACTAGTGCTATAAACATTTCAAGGAATCTGGTGATGCATTAAAAAAAAAAAGAACATATCTATTAAATGTGACTATTTGAGGGAACAAGTACAAGAAAAACAAGTCAAAATAGAATTTGTAAAGTCTAAAGAAAAAATTTATTACATGTTTACCAAGCCCTTATTGAAGGACACTTTTGAGTACTTGAGGACTAGGCTAGGGGTCCATCCCCTGTCTATCGGTCACTGAGGTGATCAGGAGGTTGCATCAACCTATATTATTAGAAAAACATTCATGTTGATGCACTTACCTCACACTTTAGGATTTCTAAGGTTGTGAAATAATGGAGAAAATGAAACAAAGGATTGTATATCAATACATGAAGGTACTTGATCTAAACCGAACAACAGAGAATTACTTGGCTTTTGAATAGCTATTTATTTTCTTTGGCATTGTTGTCAAAGGGAGAGAGACTTCTATGAAATATTTGTTGATGATAACATGGAAAGGGAGAGGGACTAAATCATCTATTCACTAAAGGGAGAAAGAATCAAAGAACTAAAGATGATCAAATCCACAAGGAGAGTCTACATGTAATGTTGTTGAGATGTAATGCAGTGATTAAACATATTAAATATGAAGCTAGGGAGAGCTTTATCAAGCTACAAAATTTACTTATATAGTTGTAGAACTGATGTTTGGTATGTGTATGACATATTTCATATTATGTATGTTTCCATCAATGCCAAAGGGAGAGATTGATGAACTACAACTGATTGAATATCTTGATGAACTAAAGGAACACTGATTAGAGATCACCGAGATACTAAAGTGATTTTGTAAGATGTTTAAATTAGTCAATATGTTGTCATTGATGTCAACTAGTTTTGACTATATTTATCATGATAGTTACAAACATCTGAATATCTATAGAAGGAAGAAATGATGAAGAAATGAGACATCTATATAAGGAGAAGATGGATATGATAGATAAGGATAAGGTATACATTGGGTAACTTATTGATGATTCTATGACTTTATATTGTTGAATTGAGCATGTTACATTATTCTATTATGAAGAAGAGATTTGAATTGAACAAGTTAATGTGGTTGGTAATTGAATAATTTATGTATACACTGAGCGAGTCCTATGTATACCAAGTGAAAATAACAATTGAATTAGTTATCACTGATGCATTCAGTATTAACCAAGTATGGATGAAAACATTAAATGCTAAGTTCAGCTAATTGAAATTGATGAGATGGAAATTGTTATTATTTCAAGGTTACAAATGAAGTTAGTTATGAGATCCATGGCTAAAAAAATTCAAGAATGATCTAAAGGATGAGATTGAAACAAGTTATGGACACATCTGACAAGGAAGGTTTAAGCGAAAAAATGGACGAAGAAGATTAAGAGGCAAAATCTGATGGCTGATATGAAAATGGTTTACCTATCTATTTAAGAGACATAGGTTTCATTGTTGAAACATGTCAGAGGAAATTTATACTGCAAAAGATATCATGTTAAATTTTTTCATCCATTCCTGATCAAAACTAGTTACAAATAGAATCGAGTTGCAGGCAAAATTGAGTGTTAGAGAACTATTCACCGAGTGAAGTAAGTTGAAGGAATTGATATATTAATCAGATGAGTTTTGTGGGCATAAAATACATCTGAATATTTGCAAATTGAGTTGTATTTGAATTAGATCATAACTATATTAGTTTAACCATCGATTCAGTAAAATATCTTAACTAAGTGAAATTAACAGTCTTATTGTATTTCAAATGGCATTCCATGAATGTTGAATTATTATCTTGATGACCCCATAGTGAATGTTGGTCATAAGTTAATTTTTAATGATACATTATCTAACCAGGTCACACCTAGTAGTGTGCATTGTAACCTTTAATAGGGTTGGTTCCTAAATGAGCTCACTTCAGAAGAGTAAAATTTTTGGGTTACCAATCCCAGGTGGTTTTTCCCTTTTTCAAGGTTTCCACGTTAAATCATTATGTTATATATTACTTTTTATGATTGTTTTTATTTCATACTTTAGATACTACATAGTTGATTTTATCGGTAATCGCAATTTGGATAATAGTTGGTAATCGGTAAAAGAATAAATATTTTTCTATTTTATGTTACCGAGCTATAGAATAAGTTGAAATTGTACATCTTTGGGTATAGGACTATGGGATAACTGATTTAACTGATTCACCCCCCCTCTTAATTATTCTAACAATTTAGAACCCACATAAGGCCATAAGGATTTGTAAAATTCACATGAAAAACCATCAAAACCTAGAGATTTATCATTTTCCATGGAAGAAATGAATCTTTAATATCCTCAAGGGTTACCAATTGATAAAAAAAACTTCTGAGAATATGAGAGCCAAGAAGGAACAATCACAAGGTAATTCTTTAGGACTTGATCTTTGGTGGAAGAATGTTCTTGTGTAGTAAACAAATTCACATAATGCCTGACAAAAGCTTGAAGAATATTTAGTATCTTAGAGAGCATGAAGTGGAAATTTCTTGATACATTTAATACTATCAGAGGAGTGATAAGATCTAAGAGAAAGAAAAATTCTTTAGAAGCTCAGTCACCCACCTTAAGCCAATAAATTCTAGCTTTAATCTGAGCTCCTTTAATAGTGTGATGATCAACAATTTGTTTTTAGTGATGGAGTTGACCAACCCTAACTTGTAGGTTAGGACATAAGTGATTCAAAGCCAAATCTTTAGAAGTAGCATATAGATATTTGGTGGTCACATCATAGGATCATCTATGATACATAACCAAATATCTATCAAAGATGCAAATAAATTATGTAGTGTGAGAGATGACATCATTCCACCATATTAAACAATAACATATTAAAAAATAATTGCATTTTGGAGGGGTGCATATGAGCTATGTGAAATTTAATGTTGGACTTTATGGGATAGTGGTATGACAAAGTAACCTCAGAAAGAGGTAGAATATGTAGATCTAATTTTCACCAAAGGAAAAAAATATAGAGTGCAGATCATGGCATGATCTAACCTTTTCAAAATTCTATTAGGATGAACTCTAAAGTTGCAACAAGTGTTCCATATATAATTGGAATAATGATGATTGACTTGTGGATTGAAAAGGCCTAATTTATTTTGCATGTGAAACCAAGCCTCACATTACCTAGTTATCCATTGAAAAGGTAGAATGTTTTCTTTGTCAGAAGCCACCTCAACCATATTGAAATTCCCACACATAATCAAAGTAGTAGGTAGAAATGAATCAACAATCCATCACCACAATTGAGATATTTCAAAAACACCATTTGGAGCATAAATATTAATGATCTCAAAGGAATGGTTGTTGATGTACATGAGGACCTGAAATACTCTTTGCATGGGATCTGACCTTGATCAACAATAGAAAAATGTGATTGATAAAAAATAAGAGTAAAAAATCCTCTTCTAACTTCATGTCGAGAAGCAAAAATAAGGCTATTCATCCAAATAACATGACATGCAATAGTTAATAAGAACTTAACAATTTTAACTTCTTGGAGACAAAAAATATTAACACCAAAATATCTTTTTTGAGTATCCCTAATTGAATAATTCCTGGTGAGGTCATTTATACCTCTTACATTCCATGAGATGTAATTCATGAGTCAAATGCATGCATTTCATCCTCATCCCAAAGACTAGAGAAGATATTTTTTAGGAACTCTGAGGTTGCACAAAAACTAGTGTAGGATTCCCTAGAATCACTTGGCATTTTTTTGGACCTCCATCACCAAAATCTTCTCTACTAGGAGGGTTGCGAGAGTAACATAAAGAAGAGGCTTGAGAAGAAACCATCAAAGGGACTTGAGGAGTGTGATCCCACATAGAAGGGTATCAATTCTCAACTAAATTCTTCCCTTGAGTTTTAAGGTTTGAAACCCTAGAGAAAACTTGTTTCTTTGGTGGTAGCTTAGGCTAAGCCATTTCTTGTAGTAGCAGCTATGAGGCAGCCCCATTTGGCTACTTTTGGAAAAAGATAAGGTGTGTTTTCTTTTTAAAACCATCTCAGTCCATCCTTCATCTATTTGAGCACCTTCATAAGATTGGGAGGGTTGTCTTCTTTTGTTGGGAGGAGCAGCAAGAGGAATATCCTTAATCATTCTCTTAGAGAATTGACAACAATAGAAGGTGTTGGGCATATTCAGATAAAGAACTTTTTGGGAGAACAATTGACCACCCAATTGAATATCAATGATCTCCTTGAGATCATGAGATGCATCAACTTTAAAACAAATCCCTTTTTGGGGATGAGCATGAAAAAATGCTCTGGTTCCTTACAAACCACCCTATAAAAGGTTTGGGCTATAGTTTGCAAGAATGACCAACACAACAAGGGTAAACTCAATAATTCCATACACATATATAATTAAAAAATTTTCTCATATAAGATAGTAAAGTCTAGTGACCATGGCTAGAAAAATAGAAAGGAAGATCAGGAAAACTAGGGCCCATTTTTAGGACACCCTCAACATGGGAGAGGTCAGAAAAATAGAACAAAAAAAAAAACCATGGTGAGATTTGGTAAACCATCAAGTCAAACCTCATGAAGGATCAAAAATTTGACAACCTAATCATGTAGCTTGCTTTCAGGTGGAACCACCCATAAAACATCCAACCAAAGTTTACTTTGGTATCCAGTCATAAGCACTATCAAAATATTTCAAAGGTGAAACAACATCAGAAGTACTTGAGATCGCACCTTACTTGTAAGGCCACTTGTATTGGCTATTGGTTTAGCAAGATTTTAACTACCTTTATTAACACAAAGATATACCTATGGGGTAGCTTACTTCCCACAATCAATACATTCATACAAGAACAAGGACCAATGAACAAAGCACTAAGGCTTTCTACACTTTGAACTCTATAGAATTTAGGTGGGTGCACCTAGGATTAGGATCACTTTAATCTCAACCTTTTCACTAATCCTCACAAAGTAGATATGTGCCCATAATACTTCTTGTTATCTATGACATAAAGAGATAAGATGTGAAGCTAAGCACACTATCCAGTTACTCACAAATAAAGCAGGGGTTTTTGCTATTCAAGTCCACAACTTACTGACTTAAAGATTTAGAATTTGATTTGTTTGTTTAGGGGTAGAACTAATAGACAAGAATGAACATCTATTTAAAAAAATTGTCTGTGATTAGTCCCTTATCCATTGGGCATATTCAGAAACAATTCCTCATTGTATTGTTGATTCTTATCATTCACTTTGCAAATGAAAATCAAATGAGAATCTCACTACTTACATATATCCTCCTTAATACCCTGTAATTCTATTAAGCTATATTGAGCATTTACTTAACTTTTCAAGTTAACATCAAAATATACCAAAACATATAGCACTTATGTCTACAACTATTAATCTTGAAGTTATCAACTCACAAGATAATAGGAAATTACAAACTATTAAACAAGAGACAAGATTCTGAACTTTTATGAAAATCCTAATATAAGTTTCCAAATTGATGCAGGATTGAGTTACTGAATCATAGGATACTCCACAAATGAATAAAATGATGAGAGTCAATTATAACCTATTTAATGTCATATTTTAATCCTTTCCATACACTTTCCTACTTATTTCTTTATTACATTTCCATCCCATTTCAACCCATTTTACCATTATAACGTTGCATATAGTTTAATATAAATAAGTAGTGTTTAATATTGTTTTGGGATTAAAATATGGAAAATTCATTGTTGATTGCATTTTACTAATCTTTATTATTGCAGCATGTTTATTTGTGGCATAGATCTTCCTGTCACCTGTCAGTTGGGACTGCAACTTCCTGTCGCCTGCCAGTCGGGACTGCAACTTCCTGTCGCCTGCCAGTTGGGACTGCAACTTCCTGTTGCCTGCTAGTTGGCACTGTAACTTCCTGTCACATTTGGACGTGAACTATTATTCTTCCAGAATAAAATGTCTACTGCTGCAATCTCATTGGAGAATATATGCTGGTTGGACACATGTATTACAATCTATATGGAGTTTAAACTACTTAATATCTACCTTTGTTTCCATCACATGATGACCTCCAGCCATGCAAGGGAAACAATAGCAAATAATCAAAGCAAAATTCTGTTGCACATACTCACGTGGGAAACTTTATTAGTATTTAGTTTCCTATATTTATGTGCAGTTATAAATGTAATTTATGTGGCATTGTTTTGTTGTATCTGCTTGGCTGTAAGCCAGCCACGTACATATTTTGTTTAGAGTTTGTTTTATAGCAATGATATATATATATGGTCAAATATCATAGCAAGGGGAAGCAGGTTTTGAATATATAGATTTCTATAAAAGGAACTGTTGTACGCAGGTCTGAACAACATTATCTTGAAATAAATAAAAACATTAGTTTGTGCATGGTTGCAGCAGTGTAGAACCTGATCATTCTCCACTCACCTTGCAAACCAGAGAAAGGGCCCGCTCTTGGAATGTTTGGTGAGGTTATTAGTATTGTGAATTATTGTAGATTGTGTGTTGATAATTGCTGTAGCTTAAGTTTAGTTTATTTGATTGTTAATAGAATAAGGTTTCTCTCCAATTCAATAGTTAGTCTATATAAATAATTTTGCTGTTAGATTAATATCATAGTTGGGTAAGACAAACTATCACGTTTTCATTATTATACAGATTATTAATAATAACTAGCATATTCTGAATTTGCTATCATATTAAGAGATAAATCAATATAGCATTATCAGATTTATATTAGTAAAACATTATATTAGATTAGTTATATGCCTAGTGTTGGTATTGTTTCCTCTAGATTAGTTGAATTTGTGAATTACTACATTTGTTATTATTGTTATTTCTTAAATGTTTATTTCTATTTTTGCTGTTCCTGTCGCCAGGAAGTGACAGTTCCTGTCGCCAGAATTATTTTAGTTTGCTAAAAATTTATTCTTGTGTGTTCTAGATGCATTCATAATCCCTCATCTCATAATCGACATCCCTTGATGGCATACTGCTCGGACACCTTTCGCAAGCTTACACTCTCGGATTGACACGTATAGACCAGCCGAACTTCATTATAAATCATTAATTCTTTTGTTATTATTTGCCCCAGTGTTGGCCTATCATTTTGGCGTTGTTGCCGGGGAAAGGTGTCAAAGGCATGTTGGTTTTTTGATTTGAGTTAGGAACAATGCATTAGGATGAAAGCTTTTGCAATTGCTAGCCTTGCTTAAGTAACTAATCTTAATTTGTGTTGCTTAAATCATATAGATGCATTGCTTTAGAGTTTTGTTTTAGAATTTGCAAGTAGGCCTTAGAAATCAGATTCATTAGTTGCTTTATAAATTCAATTTTATATTATCATTACTTGTTGTGAGCTATAGGTAAAGAAGCTATTTTGAAGAAAAATGTTAAAAATGATGCATTTTCAAGATTGTTCAAATACATCAATTTTGGTTGAAAAATGTTTCAAAAATGAAAGATTTGAAGGGAACACAAGAGGAAAGGGGCGTTGCCCCTTGACCCCACTGGTGGCTGCAGACCCCAGACCCCCGCCTTCAAATTTAAAAATAAAAGAAGAACTTGGTGGGGAAAATACGCCGACCAAAGGTGATGTTTTAATACCCTCTCTACCTAATGAATGCATCTTAAATGATCTTGATCTTCCATTATCACAGGTATGCAAGAATTCTATCTCTATGTTTGAACATGAGCAAATCATTGATGAATTCTTAGAGAAATGTGATTTTGATGATGAAAATTTAACCGCTTGTTCTAATTGCGACAGGAAAGATGACCAATGCCTATGCCTAAACAACCAAGAGCATATTATACATGAAGTACAAGATATCTGTGAACCTTTCCATGATAAGGATGAAAGAGAACAATTCTTCCTCGTACCTAGTACTCCATTTCAAATACCAATCCAAGAAGATCAAGGTATGCATTATGTTGGTAACATATATTGTCACTCTGTTTCATTACAAAGCCAACATATTTCTTCAAAACATACTTCTCCATCTAGTATGCACAACGAATGTAATCATGCATGCTCACAACAACCCGTATATCTCTCTTATATTCCACCATATCCATCCTTACCATCTTTATTCCATCCTTCCTCCTTATTCCCATCTACTTTATCCACTTCATTCTTCTTACCATATTCATTATCCCATTCACATTGCACTCCACCTTATCCACCAAAGGAAACTATATTGCCTCATACAACACTTCATAATAAGGTGATTAATAGTACATATAAACTTTCATGGATCCCTTTCCCATCTAATGATGTGCTTGAAATTGACAAATCAACATTGGAATATATCGATGTACTTAAGGAATGGGATTTTGGTTTAATTAAATTAGAAGAACAATATTATTTATTGTATTATAATCAACTTTGTTCTTCTTTTCTACTTAGTGATTTCCAAATACCTACAAATGAGCCCATACTTCAAATTGCATCAATTTTAATCGATGGACTCATGAGTATGTGTGTTAATATCAATCATGCACTAAGTAATTCTAAGCCATATGAATTCCATGTTTCCCAAACATGCTACGAGATCCTCCAAGATCTATATTTTATTTTTGTACTTATACATATTGATATTTGGAGGCCTATGGTTAAAATATGCATCCCTCACACACTTGTTGATTTAGGACCAATAATTGATTAAGCACGACCATATGGGATTCTATGCATTAATGACCAAACAACAACTGTTATAATTGGATGAGTATTATTTGTCATTGCTAAATCTTTCCATTGTCCTAAGATAACCAAGTTAACTATGGATGATTAATTTAATAAGGACCAAGGCATTTCCATCTATACATTTTCATTCTTGGTTCTTGTATCTTACGATGATCATTCATTGATAACAAGTATTAAATCCATTTCTTGATTCCTTGGATAATTCAAATTCCCTATGTTTTTATAACCGACAATTCATTTGGGAATCCATCCATCGAATTATTGAGATATTTGATTTAATAAGACTCACAAAATTCTAAAGATGTGTTACTCTCTGTGGGTTACCTAATTTGTTTGGTTATCCCAATGATTTTGTGACCTTGTAGCATGAAGTTAAGTTGGGGGGAATCCCTCCAAATTTGTGGTGCTAGGATGATTTCCAATCAAGATTCATTGATTGTTTCATTTTTAGTAAACTTCACCATGTGACCTCTGAATAATTCAAGGTATGTACTTTTATGTTGATTGCCATTGGTATAATCATAGTAATCACACTCTTTTGTTTTTATCAATTATTTATTTATATTAATGACTTTACCTACCATTTGTATACATGTATTACTCATTTCATGGTAGGGTTATTAATAGGATTAAGTTTCTTTACTATACTTGATATGCTTGGTTTTGAGAATATGGTTATAGGTCTATTGTTCTGGTGAGGTGCAAAACCAATTGATGATGCTTCTCTACACAAGCATTGAAAAACACACTATGTTAGCTTTGTTAACATTATGTGGGCTTGCTAGCTCTTCGGTGCATGTCCGTTTCACTTGTGCTTCACTATTCAGGATCACATGCAAATTTTGGCATAAGGTGTTCCCCACCTTGAACTGAGATTTATTTTCCTTGATGATTTATCACATGGTGGAAAGTATGTAACTTGGTCTTTGAGATTCATGATTATTTTGAGCTACACATCCAGGAAGACTTGGAAGACATTGCAGATCATCACACTCCTTCTTTGAGTTGTGTCTCCTCCTCTCTAAAGTTCTATGGCCACATTGGAGACTATCATTGGTGATCCAATTTTGTCATCATCAGAGCACTATGTCATATGAGTATCATCATCCTTGTGAGTACTTCTTTCATCCAAGTATGCTAGTATGTGTTCCCAATCTCTACAAGGAACTTCTAAATTTAGTAGTGTGAGATACATAGATCAAGGTTGCTTTTGTAGTGTTTTAGTATTCCCAAGTTTGGTGGAGATTATTTTTAGTCATCATTTCAAGTTTCAACAAAGCCTTCTATGTGGTCATGGACAAAACTCAAGTTTTGGATGGTATCATTTTTCCATCATCCATGTCAGGATTTCTGGATCTTTGGTCATTCTATGCAATTATTGAAAAAAGAAAAAATGAAAAAATGAAAAAAAAAAAAAGAAGAAGAAAAAAGCACTAAAAGATCCAACAATGAAAACCTTCGGGCGTTGTTGGCCAGTTAATATCTGAAAACCAGTTTCTGGCAGATATTAATTGCAAAATAAATTCTTAGTGGTGAAAACTGTTTTTACAGCGCCATTAAGCGGTGAGTGATTGAAAATTGGCTTGCCAACGGTCACTTGTCGTTATCAAAAATTGAAAAAAATGAAAAAAAAGAAAAAAAGAAAAAAGAAAATGAAAAAAATATTGAAAAAAAAAATGAAAAATGCAATCATTGGTGTTCTTGGATCACTCATTGGCTTTAGTGGTTCTTTCATTCTTGGCACCTCTTGTCGCTCACTCTTGCCGCTTAGTGTGATCCTCAAATCTTTGATCACCCCTAATATGTGTTGCATGATCAGTTGAGGTGTTTCAGTGGAATTTTCTACCTACTATATGATCTCCAATGCTTCAATTGATGATGGTGGTCCCTCAGATTGCCCTCTTTGTCCAAGTTTTCTGGTTCCTTCTAGTGGTATACTCCCTGGTGATTTTAGTTCGATGGAGATCTTTTGTGGTGTTGCAGTTCTAGATGCCTCTCTTCATTCCTTGTTGATTCATCCATTTTGGAGGTGCCAGTTGTTGAGTTGCTCTATGTTCCTACGTTGGTCTCTCTGAACATGCATGTTGGTAAATCAATCACTTTTTTTTTTCCTTATTTTATCTCTTAACTTTATTGGTATTACTTATTATATTGATCATTGTGCAACACCCCTCTTTATCCTCTTCTTGTTTCCCATGGACGGTCAACCTTTAAGTTGGGGGGAGGAATATCATCCTATTATCTTCCATCCATCACCCTTACAAAACCCATCATACTATATCCATCATATAATAGCCTTTGTTTTGTCTCTCATCTCTCCTATTTTGCCCCTTTAAACTCTTTTGCAAATTGAGATAAATTTCTCCTATATGCAACCTTTTGAACCATGATGCTATAAAAAAATGAAAAGAAAAGAAAAAAGAAGAGAGAAAAAAATAAACACCTTATGAAAAGTCGAAAGTGATATCCCTATTAAAGAAGAAAAAAACAAAGCTTGTCATATGAAGTAAAGAAAAGGGATTTGTGTTTATATGTGAATTATCATGGTTCAGGGTGGAGATAACGTCTAAAGCCATAAATCGAAGTGCTTTTAATTCAAACCAAATCCCTCCTGAT
This sequence comes from Chamaecyparis obtusa, assembly GCA_027943335.1. Taxonomy (NCBI): domain Eukaryota; kingdom Viridiplantae; phylum Streptophyta; class Pinopsida; order Cupressales; family Cupressaceae; genus Chamaecyparis; species Chamaecyparis obtusa. The sequence continues at coordinate 580,814 of BSBK01009470.1, forward strand.
CATAATGATTGCACGAGGACGTGCAATAAGCTAAGTTGTGGGGAATGATGAGAGTCAATTATAACCTATTTAATGTCATATTTTAATCCTTTCCATACACTTTCCTACTTATTTCTTTATTACATTTCCATCCCATTTCAACCCATTTTACCATTATAACATTGCATATAGTTTAATATAAATAAGTAGTGTTTAATATTTTTTTGGGATTAAAATATGGAAAATTCATTGTTGATTGCATTTTACTAATCTTTATTATTGCAGCATGTTTATTTGTGGCATAGATCTTCCTGTCACCTGTCAGTTGGGACTGCAACTTCCTGTCGCCTGCCAGTCGGGACTGCAACTTCCTGTCGCCTGCCAGTTGGGACTGCAACTTCCTGTTGCCTGCTAGTTGGCACTGTAACTTCCTGTCACATTTGGACGTGAACTATTATTCTTCCAGAATAAAATGTCTACTGCTACAATCTCATTGGAGAATATATGCTGGTTGGACACATGTATTACAATCTATATGGAGTTTAAACTACTTAATATCTACCTTTGTTTCCATCACACGATGACCTCCAGCCATGCAAGGGAAACAATAGCAAATAATCAAAGCAAAATTCTGTTGCACATACTCACGTGGGAAACTTTATTAGTATTTAGTTTCCTATATTTATGTGCAGTTATAAATGTAATTTATGTGGCATTGTTTTGTTATATCTGCTTGGCTGTAAGCCAGCCATGTACATATTTTGTTTAGAGTTTGTTTTATAGCAATGATATATATATATGGTCAAATATCATAGCAAGGGGAAGCAGGTTTTGAATATATAGATTTCTGTAAAAGGAACTGTTGTACGCAGGTCTGAACAACATTATCTTGAAATAAATAAAAACATTAGTTTGTGCATGGTTGCAGCAGTGTAGAACCTGATCATTCTCCACTCACCTTGCAAACCAGAGAAAGGGCCCGCTCTTGGAATGTTTGGTGAGGTTATTAGTATTGTGAATTATTGTAGATTGTGTGTTGATAATTGCTGTAGCTTAAGTTTAGTTTATTTGATTGTTAATAGAATAAGGTTTCTCTCCAATTCAATAGTTAGTCTATATAAATAATTTTGCTGTTAGATTAATATCATAGTTGGGTAAGACAGACTATCACGTTTTCATTATTATACAAATTATTAATAATAACCAACATATTCTGAATTTGCTATCATATTAAGAGATAAATCAATATAGCATTATCAGATTTATATTAGTAAAACATTATATTAGATTAGTTATATGCCTAGTGTTGGTATTGTTTCCTCTAGATTAGTTGAATTTGTGAATTACTACATTTGTTATTATTGTTATTTCTTAAATGTTTATTTCTGTTTTTGCTGTTCCTGTTGCCAGGAAGTGACAGTTCCTATCGCCAGAATTATTTTAGTTTGCTAAAAATTTATTCTTGTGTGTTCTAGATGCATTCATAATCCCTCATCTCATAATCGACATCCCTTGATGGCATACTGCTCGGACACCTTTCGCAAGCTTACGCTCTTGGATTGACACGTATAGACCAGCCGAACTTCATTATAAATCATTAATTCTTTTGTTATTATTTGCCCCACTGTTGGCCTATCAGACCATAGATTCATTAAGATCTTTGCAAAATAGAGAGGTTACAGACCTCTTCTAACAATTCTTGACTGAAAAATAACATACATGTGTTTCTTGTTTAAGATTTATGAAAAAGTCTTTTCTTAACCCCAAAAAGAACTCTTGGAACCAACTTTGAAAATATTTTACAGAGAATTCAGAATGCTTCTAAATGATCTTGGGAATCCTTTTATAAGACAAGGATTGCTACAAGCTTAGGATCATTTAGGGCACAATTAGGGAAACATTGCCAACTACTGCAACATGAAATTGGGAAATACTTTATTACAGAAGTGAAAAGGAAGCAATCCCTAATTTAATAAAAAAATATCAAAGAAAAATATGATATCCTTTACATTCTAGAAACTCTAGCAATCAAATTGTACCCAACGTATGATTCTCTTTTTTCTGCGAAAAGCTATGTTCACAAATATCTCATCTACCTTTGTGTACCTAAAAAATGAATTCTTTGACAACTTAGATCAAATCATAACTGATCCATCCAAAAGAAACCCTCTACAAAATTTCAAGCCCATGGCGGCCACAAAATTTGATCTTATTCGGCTCAACCACCTTAGGGTCATTCATTTATCAATTGCAAACTTGTCCTTGTAGCCCAACCAGAGATCAGATTTGATCACTTTTCCTCTAGCACATCGTGGCATTATTTTCCACAAACCCTAGAATTCAAATTCAAAAAATGGACCAACAATGGTTAATCTATCCAAGTTTAAAACATGGACATTGATCTTCATATTTTTTCGGCACATTGAATGGTTTTCTTTTAATCACAACAATCAACTGAGATTTTAAAATGACTTAGCCACATCATCCTTTTCAACATCCAATCAAAAACAAACACGTCAGCTATATCTAGCACATGAACACACCACTTATTTATCTTTATTTACCCATGAAAAATCTTAACCACACTCGATCAGGTGAACACACGACTGAGGCAATCTCCAAGTCACTGAGAGTTTAGCTTAACCTTGGGTTAATCAAGAGATGGAATGACTACCTTATTCACCAAGTCATCAAATAAATTACCTAACCTTAGTAATATCTTGAGATCAAGCTTTGACCATTGATCCTTCTTTCATCTTGTGGTCCTCATTCATCACCCAAAACACTATCTTTAACACAAGATGGATCTAGAGATCATGCGACTGAAGTAGTCAGTAGATCTCAGAGCATTTTTCTTAATCAGGATTAAAATTGGAGATCACGCGAACAAATGTTTTCATTGAGTTGCTAAATATATTTCTATCCATGGGTTCGGTCATGAGAACATGTGACTCCTCCTCAGTCGCCAGTTCACTAAATAAAAACTTAATTGCATACAAAAAACCTTTAACCAAACCCAAGATATCTGGAGATCACGCGACAAAATATATCACTAAATCTCTAAATATTTCTTCATACTGGGGTTAAATCCTAAGGACACGTGGCTAGGGTGATCTCCAAGTCTCTTGACTTTTCCTTGACTCTGGGTTACATCTGGAGAATTAGTGCCAACCATCTGATCATGATTGCATCAATGACCCCTGCTAAGTTTCATAAAGTTTATCTTAACTCATGATTTATCACAAGATTCAGTGAACATAGGAAAAGCCTTACTTTCCTTAAACTACGATCAAATTAGGAGAATGCACGACTGAACATTCTCATGATCTTTGAATAAAATCTTAACCTCTAGTTTAGTCACAAGAATACGTGACTACCATTAGATCTTAATCTGACGGTCCTCTTTAAGTCTCTAATACCTTTACTTTTTATTTGCAACATTGAGAGACTTGGTGACTGCAAAGAGTCTCTGAATTGCCAGATACTTGTTGCCTTTTCAAAAAAATTTGGATATCTGGTGACTGAGCTTATCTAGAGATCAAGCGACTAAAGGGTTTTAGGATATCACTAAATGAAAAGGAATATGCTAGATTTCTAAGGAGACTAAGCAAGCAATGTGAAACAAATAAGGCAGATGCTTTAAAAGGGCTTTTAAGTGATCCTAAAAAAGGTAATGAAGAAATAGACTTGGCTAGGGTTTTCTGGATATAGGCAATTTTAGGAAACCCAAGGACATGAAAAAGGCTTATTTCTCAAACCCTTAAGCTTGAAAATCTCACTAGTTTTTGCACTTGAGGACATGCGATTTGAACTGGAGCTTGGATACACCATAAAAAATTCTAGACCAAGTGCAAGCCATGAAACCATATACATTCACTTTGCAGGTTAAAAACAAGTTGCAACAAGACATAGTGATTTCTTTAGGGTTAATGGAGGAAAAGGGCCATTTTCTTAGGATTTTGCAATTTAAAGGAAAATGGACTAACAATGGCTCTAACTAGGGATGTATGTCTCTTGCAGGCATAGAAAGAATTTTAAAATCTTTGGGAGAGAAGACCACCCTCTGGACAAAACTTGTAGGGAACCCCACCAAAAACTGGAAGATTAAAAAGGAAAACACAACTGAAAGGGAAAACTAACCTATTGTTCATGGATAAAGAGAATACCTTATGAAAAGTACAAATTTAGAAATTGTCCATGAACTGGAAATTCCAAAACATTTCCAACCAAATCTTTGAGGACATAGGAATCATATCCCCACTTTGCATCAATGAGATAGGGTCCCAACCATATGGGATCAAATTTACTATGTTTACCCTTGTCTTCCAACCTAGCATTCCACATTAGAACCAAATCATTTTCATTAAAGCTCCTAACTATGGTCTTTCTATCATATAGGATCTTATATTGCAACTGCAAATTGATATTCTTGTCATGTGCCTCTCTTCTTGATTCATCCAACTGTATCAGATCTTCCAATCTGATCCTCATTTTATTATCCAAATCATCCTCATATATTTGGATGAACTTATACATTTATAAAAAATTATTTTGTGGTAACCTTACATGAATTCCATATACTAAATCAAAAGGAGCACAACCAATTGCCTTTTTTATTGTCACTCTATCAACCCAAAAAGCTAATTGTAACTTAGAATCCCATGATTTCTTATTTTTATCAAGAACTCTTTTCAAAATATTTATCAAGCTCTTGTTACTTGATTCTTCCTAGCCATTACCCTAGGGGTGATAAGGAGATGAATATGAGACCTAAATCCCATACTGCTGACAAAAATCACTAAACTCCTCAGACCTAGAACACATTGCATTATCAACTATTATTGTCTCATGACATCCAAACCTGGTCAAGATGTTCTGCATCATCAAATCAGTTACCACTTTACCGGTAGCCCTTCTAGTGGGAATTTCTTCCACCCACTTAGTGAAATAATCAGTGGCCACCAGGATCCATGAATGAACCCCACTTTATTTTTTTGGGATTTCCCTAATAAAGTCCATACCCCACTTCTGAAAAGGGGCCATCACTGTAACAGGTTTTAAATAAAAATTACCATTAAACTTTAATTTTTCTAAGAACCTCTGGTAGGTATCACATCTCCTGACAAATAAATGTGCATCCTTGAAAATGGTAGGCCACCAGAAACTAGACCTTAATATCTTATGTGTAGTTGTCTTAGCTATGTAATGGCCACCACACACACCTCCATGCATCTCTTGTAACAAATGTTTAGCCTTTTCCTGATCAACACATTTGAGAAAGACACCTTCATTGATCCTCCACCATAATTCACTTTTGACAATTACATACATCAAAGTATGTAATTTGATAGTCCTCTTTTTATTGTCATCCATTTCAAGAGGAAGGAACATTCTCTGCAAGTATCCAAAAGTGTCTTTATACTAGTCACAACAATCTAAATCACATATATAAGGCCTCTGTTCTTCTTCAAGAACATTTATATGATTAGCATCTAAATTGCTTTGGGCCATGAGTTTAGCTAATCCTAGTCCTCTGACAAGTTTTGTGATTTGAATGTCAATGTTGAATTCCTGAATCCTGTTAATCCATCTACACCTTCTTCCCAAAACTTCCCGTTGTACTAAAATGTCTTTCACAGAAACACTAGGCACATATGCAACTATAGTTGCTCCAACTAAGTAGAATCTAAATTTTTTGATAGATTTAACCAGTACATAGGCCTATTTCTCATTTATATCATATTTTAATTTTGTTTCTTGTAATGACTTGCTGAAAAATGATATGGGCTGCTCAAAACCCTCTAAGTTCTTTTGTAACAATATAGTAGCAATAGTATGAAAGGATGCAAAAGAAAATATTTGGAGAGGCTTACTATAATCCATTGTCCTTAACACAGGTGCATCCTTGATTGCTTGCTTGATTTAAGAAAAATCCCTCTTAGCATCTTCAGTCCAGTCCATCTTTGCATTCTTTTTCAATATCTTGGAGATTGGGACACAAATCTCAGCAAAATTTGGAAAAAATATTCTAACAAAGTTTATTTGTCCAAAGAAAGACTGAATTCCTTTGACATTTCTTGGCAATGGTACTTTATCAATTGAAATTTTTCTCTTAGCGTCAATTCTAACTCCATCATTAGACACAATGTGACCTAAAAGAATACCTTCTGTTACCCCAAAAGTACATTTCTTTGGGTTCAAAGATACTCCATACTCTAGAGCTCTCACAATTTTTTTTTCAAGGTGGCCACAATGTTGGTCCTCCTTTGCTGAGTAGGCTATGAGGTCATCCTGATATATCACAAGAAACTTGTTTATGAAATCTTCAAATGCTACATCCATGGCTCTTTGAAAAGTAGCCCTAGCATTTGTCAAACCAAAAGGCATTCTAACATACACATATGTACCCCATGGAGTAGTAAATGTAGTTTTAAATTGTTCAGTATCCTTAACAATAACCTAGTTATAGCCTGAAAACCCATCCATCATAAACATCATCTCTGAACTAGTAACTCTTTGTAACATGGCTTCCATATTTGGTAATCCATAATTATCTTTTAATGAATTCATATTCAAATTTTTGAAGTCAATACAAAGCCTAATGTCTGCATTCTTCTTCCTCACCAAGACCAAGTTAGATACCCATGTAGAATGTTTGAAAGGTTGAATAATGACTGCATCACTTGTTCTCTATAATTCTTCTTGCATTTTTGGTGCTAAAGTAGGGTTCACAGGTCTTAACTTTTGTCTAAAAGGCTTTGTTCCTTCTTTCAAAGGAATCTCATGTTGGAATAAATCTTTTTTATAGGCTTTCAGGTCATCATAATACCATGCAAAAACATGTCTATATTTCCTAAGAAGATCAATTAAGGAATTTCTTATTTTGAGAGATAACTTTCCTCCAATATATATATTTTTTGGAGTTTCAACTGTCCCTAAATTGATTTCTTCTAGGCTCTCTGGCTTATCCACATTTTTTGTTCAAAAGAACCTATCATTATTATCAAATGATCTTTCAAGAACAACTAAACCCTTTGGGACCTTGTTTGTCTTTAATTGTAAGATTTCCCTTCCAAGAATAGTATTTTTACCATCTCAAGTTTCCACATACCCACTGAAATTCAGTTCTCTATCCTCAAGATGGGCCTCAAAATGTAAAAACCTCAAGATGTCCAAATCATCTTCAAAGACTTGCCAATTTTCAATGTTGTCTGGTATAGAAGGTCTATATTGAATCTCAATTTTGGAGATGCCAGCAAATGTAATATCCTTTGGTCTTAAAGAAATGTTCACAAGAAAGTCAACCATTTTGTTTTGACTTTTCTCCATCCATTCAATACCAAAAGCATCAAAACGTTCTATCTCATCCCAAACAACATTTGAGTATTATTTGAGTATATCATTTTTTGATGCATACTTGGATCTTACTTGAGATATCACAAGTTCTAAATCTCCAACCACTCTTATCTTTTTGATTTTGTGCTTTGAAACCAACCTTAGCCCTATTAATAGAGCCTCATACTGTGCAATGTTGTTTGTACAAGGAAACATCAAAGTAAATGAATACTTAAATGTCCTTCTAGTAGGAGAAATTAACAACACATGTGCACCATCTCCCTCCTTAGAGTTTGTACCATCAAAGTACATGGTACACAATCCATCTTAATCTTTCACATTCTCTTTATCTTTTATCAAAATTAAAAGTTCATCTTTTTCCTCAATCTTCGGGCTTTGTACTTGGAAATAATTGACATCAGTATCAAGGAAACAATTCATTTTTTCATTTTTTGTTTCCTCTTCAATCATATGGGAAGTTCTATTTTCCCAGGATACCTTAACATTTTGACCAGAAATTTTGAAAGTTGAAAAGGATAAGTCACACTGTATAATACCTCCCATTGTTGCACTCCACTTTCTTGACAATAAAATTCCATATTGTGGTGGTATATCAATAACTAGAACACTCATAGTTAGTTGTCTATTAGGATAGGCTGCAAGTTTGTAAGGCAAAGACTTGATTGTTCCAATGATAGGTACCTCCCTAGAATCCATGGCCTGACATCTCCCATGAGGATTATCCACTTGGAGTCACATTGTTCTCATGACTTTAGTAGGCATAACTATATTGGAAGCTCCAGAATCTATCATGCAATTTTTTTATAACTAGAGTTAAGAAAAAAGGATCCACAGTTGCCACATAAGTACTAAAAACATTTGTATCTAAATAAATCTGGGATATTTCTGAAACAATTTCTTCAATATCATTCCCCTTATATTCAGATCCATCTTCCTTTTGAATGTTTTTTGACAAAAAACCACTTATCCATATAAGGGCCTTGTTTTTGTGCTCACCTATTCTCATCATTTCCATTAATGGAACCTTAACTGTTATCTAAGATAACAACTGACTCATAACAGATCAATAGGTGTATATTTCACATTAGATAAATGTTGCTTAACATCTTCAACCTGTGAAGTAAGATGTGTATTGTCCTCCCTTTGTTTCTTATGCTCAGTTTGGGAATAGGGCTACTTGCCACTAGTGTCTTTACTTTTACCTTGTATACATTTTTCAAACTATTTGTCTTTTAAGCTCCTTTTATCTTTATTTTCTTGACATTATTAGCAAATTTATTTCTATCATGTACTTGTTTTGTGTCTTCCTAATTTTTCTTAACAAATATACCTGTTGGTCTGCCATCTGTATTACCAACTGTCGTATTTCTCAGAACACAATTACCCCTATCTTGAGTAACCATGTCAGTAGTAATTTGAGATATTTCTTGATTAGAAGGTCTTCTTAATACAATAGACTTTTTACCCTCTTCTATATTAAAGATTATGTTTTGAACTTCTTCTTCTTCATCATCAGAAAAGACCTACTGATGATATGTCTCATTCCTACTTCAAGAATATGATACATCCTAGTTTTCATCTTCTTCTATAGAATCAACCTCCTCCCACACATGTGAAGTTGTCATACCACATCCCTTGTCATCACAAGGTTCATCTTCCTCACCCTTCTCTTGTTCCTCATTTGCAGATATATTTTGAGAGATCACACAATGGTCAGGATCATGTGGGGACTGGCAAGATGTGCACCATGGGACATCATTAGTCATATTCAGATAGTGCCTTTGTAATGGGTCAGGGGTTTTTTCATTAGGCTTGTCTTTTCTTTTAGGGACTATAGGTTTTCCATCTTTCCATTGGGTATGGTAAGGAAAATTTTGCAATCTAGGCTACCTATTAAATTTTTTGAGAGGCTTGTCATTGCTTTGTACCTTATTTTTACTTTCATCAGGATTTAGAATCTTGAGTACACTAAGGATCTGCTTCAAACTATCATCCTCTTTAGGCTTAATATTGGAAGGCTTTTCCAATTATTTCTTCCCAAACCTAGGAGGCTTAGTATCCTCCCTCCTACCTAGCTTGCCTGATACTCTTATGTTACTTTCAATATTTACAGCACACCTTTGGGATTCCCTAATAGTTCTATTATTTTTATCTCTAAGGAGGTAACCTATTTTTGAATCAAAGGCATTTAAGTATGTTGCTAAACATACCTTCTCATCTAGTCTCATAACTTGGAACAACTTATGCATTGCCTTTTGAAACCTGATGTTGAATTCATGGACTTCCTCATTCTGATTTTTCTTGATATTGTTAAAATCATTCAACATAAAACCTTCATTTATTTTATCACCATATTGGTCGTTAAAACAATTTACAAAATCATCCCAAGAGCCAATAAAATCATATGGGAGTCCCCTAAACTAATCTCTGGCATCTTCAGTTAGAGATTGAACAAATAACTTCATAATGACATCTTCATGTTCAATTTCATAGTCATCCATTACATCAATGAAATTATTGAAGTGTTCCTCACATGTAACAACATTATTTCTAGTAAACTTAGGGAGTTTTTCTCTAATTTTCTTAGGAATCAAATTAGGACAACCAAGAATGCCTTTAAAAAGAAGTTGTCAATACCTTTCACCATGGACTAGTCTCCTCTGTACTGATCCATCATCTTGAGAAGTAGATGCTTTGTTGTTGGATGTGTTAGCAAAATTTGTAGCAACCTCTTGTGTGTCAATAGCATTCTGGCTGGAAGAGTTCCCAAAGTTAGCACGAGGTACAAAAGTTGAAGGGCCCAAGGATTGCCTAAGGAAGTCAATCTTCTTTTTCTTTTCCAGAATGGTAGCCTCAAGTTTTGCTTTCTCAAGTTCCTTAGATACTATCTTATCCTCTATTATGTCCTTTTCAAGTTTAGCATCCAGTCTTAATACTTGATCTAAAAGACCTTTCTCACATAGAGGTTCATTAATTGTAATTCCCACAGCCTTTTGTTTACCTTTATCCCTAGGTCTTCTTACCTCACATATTTCTTGGATAACAGGCTATTCCTCTATTTTTTCAGGTAGTGGAACATAATTTATTATTTCATAATCTAACAACTAGCTCTTTAACTATTCTGCTCTTATCATCGCTTGTCTTATTATTTCTTCCTTTTCCTTTTCTCTCTATTGTCTAATGGCAATTTGTTCTTGGACTCTTCTCTCCAACTCATCAACTGTTTCAAAAATTTCTTCAGATCCTAGGAGAGTTGTTTCATTATTTGAATCTCCATCATGAACTTCATCTTGCTACTCTTCTGGGATGTGAAGGCCTTGGGGTACTGAAGTATCAAGGGAAAAAGGAGGACCAAAATCTTGTCCACTCCCACCCTTACTTCTTGCCCTTCTATTATTTTTAAAAATTGTATTTAGATTTATTTGTGACCTTTCTTCCTCTCTTTCTGAAGGAAAATCATAGTCTTCATATTGACCTACTCCCAAATCGACTACCTCTTCATAGTCTGATGTATTACCTTCTTGACTGGGATGAGCTTCATCACCTTCACTTGTATTCCTTTGTCTCCATGCCTGAGGCATGTTTTCAACATTCCTATCAGCCCTTGGCTAATGAGTCCTAGAAGTACTTGGGAGCTCACCCTCCAACCTATCTTCAAGAAGATCCTTCCTTTTGGCCCTAGTAACTCTTTGATTCATACTTTGATATTTTAATTTTCTCAGCATTGCTACAGAGATTTCTCAGAGTCACCACTCACACTTAGTGAGAAGATGTGATACTTTAGATTTTGACTCTACTCTTCAATGGTAACTACTAGATAAGATAAATAAGTCGGCTAGGAGTCTAGCTCAACTTGTACCCATGTTATTTTAGCACAAATTTGTAATACCAAAGGTATTCAAATTGGATTTATCATGACTATATCATCTCTATTCCCCAGCGGAGTTGCCATTTTATTGGCTCTTGGTTTAGAAATATTTTAACTAGCTTTATTAATGTAGAGACATACCTATGGGGTAGCTTAATTCCCACAATCAGTACATTCATACAAAAACAAGGACCAATGAACAAAGCACTAAGGCTTTCTACACTTTGAACTCTGTAGAATTCAGGTGGGTGCACCTAGGATTAGGATCACTTTAATCTCAACCTTTTCACTAATCCTCACAAAGTAGATATGTGCCCATAATACTTCTTGTTATCTATGACATAAAGAGATAGGATGTGAAGCTAAGCACACTATCAAGTTACTCAAAAATAAAGTAGGGGATTTTTCTATTCAAGTCCACAAATTACTGACTTAAAAATTTAGAATTTGATTTGTTTGTTTAGGGGTAGAACTGATAGACAAGAATGAACATCTATTTAGAAACAATTTATGTGATCAGTCCCTTATCCATTGGGCATATTCAGAAATAATTCCTCACTATATTGTTGATTCTTATCATTCCCTTTGCAAATGAAAATCAAATGAGAATATCACTACTTACATATATCCTCCTTAATACCCTATAATTCTATTAAGCTATATCAAGCATTTACTTAACTTTTCAAGTTAACAACAAAATATACCAAAAAATACAAAACTTATGTCTACATCTATTGATCTTGAGGTTATCAACTCACAAGATAATAGGAAATTACAAACTATTAAACAAGAGACAAGATTCTTAACTTTTATGAAAATCCTAATATAAGTTGCCAAACTAATATAGGAGTGAGTTACTGAATCATAGAATACTCCACTAATGAATAAAAAGACCATAGATTCATTAAGATATTTGCAAAATAGAGAGGTTACAGACCTCTTTTAACAATTCTTGATTGAAAAACAACAGACATGTGTTTCATGTTTAAGTTTTACAGACAAGTCCTTTCTTAACCCCAAAAAGATCTATTGGAACCAACTCTGAAAATATTTTACAAAGAATTCAGAATACTTCTAAATGATCTTGGGAATCCTTTTATAAGACAAGTATTTCTACAAGCTTAGGATTATTTAGGGTACAATTAGGGAAACATTGCCAGCTACTGCAACATGAAATCAAGAAATAATTTATTACATAAGTGACAAGGAAGAAATCCCTAATTAAATCAGAAAATATCAAGGACAAATCTGATATCCTTTACATTCTAGAAACCCTAGCAATCAAACTATACCCAGGGTATGATTCTCTTTTTTTTGCTGAAAGAAATGTTCAAAAATATCTCAGCTACCTCTGTGTACCCAAAAAATGAATTCTTTGACAACTTGGATTAGATCATAACTGTTGCATCTAGAAGAAACCCATTACGAAATATCAAGCCCATGGCAGCCACAAAATTTGATCTTATTAAGCTCAACCACCTCAGGCTCATTCATTTATCAACTACAAACTTGTCCTTGTAGCCCAAGAAGAGATTGGATTTGATCACTTGTTCCTCTGGCACACTATGGCATTATTTTTCACAAACCCTAGAATTCAAATTCAAAACATGGATTGACAATGGTTAATCTATCCAAGTTTAAAATATGGCTATTGATCTTCATATTTTCCTAGCACATCAGATGATTCTCTTTTAATCACACCAGTCAATTGAGATTTTAAAATAACTTGGCCACATCATCCTTTTCAACATCCAATCAGAAATGAACACATTAGCTATATCTGGCATGCGGATACACAACTTATTTATCTTTATTCACCCGCGACAAGTCTTAACCACACTTGATTAGGAGAACATGTGACTGAGGTAATATCCAAGTTGTTGAGAGTATATCTGAACCTTGGGTTAATCAGGAGATGGCACAACTACCTTTATTTGCCAAGTCAATGGATAAATTACCTAACCTTAGTAATATCTTGAGATCAAGCACTGACATTGATCCTTATTTCATCCCACAGTCCTCGTTCATCACCCAAAAAGCTATCTTTAACTCAAGCTGGATCTAGAGATCATGTGAATGAAGTAGTTGGTAGATCTCAGAGCATTTTTCTTAACTCAGATTAAAACTAGAGATCACATTAACAAAGGTTTTTGTTGAGTCACTAAATATATTTCTAACCATGGGTTTGGTCATGAGAACATGCAACTCCCCCTTAGTTGCCAGTTTGCTGAATAAAAACTTAATCACATACAAAAAACCTTTAACCAAACCCAAGCTATCTGGAGATCACGTGACAAAAGACATCTCTAAATATTTGAATCTTTCTTCAAACTGGGGTTAAATCCTGAGAACACGTGACTAGGGCGATCTCCAAGTTGCTTGACTTTTCCTTGACTCTAGGTTACATTTGGAGAATTAGTGCCAATTGTCTGATCATGATTGCATTAATAGCCCCCGCTAAGTCTCAGAAAGTTTATCTTAACTCATGTTTTATCATGAGATTTAGTGAACAAAGGAAAAGCCTTGCTTGCCTTAAACTACCCTCAAACTGGGAGAATGAGTGACTAAACATCCTCATGATATTTGAATAAAAGATTAACCTCTGGTTTAGTCATGAGAATACGCGATTATCATTAGATCTTAATTTGACGGTCCTCTTTAAGTCTCTAATACCTTTACTTTTTATTTGCAACATTGAGAGACTTGGTGACTGCAAAGAGTCTCTTAATCGCCAGATACTTGTTGACTTTTCAAACTTTTCTAGAGATCTGGCGACTGAGATTATCTGGAGATTAAGCGACCAAAGGGTTTTGGGATATCGTTGAATGAAAAGGAATATGCTAGATTTCTAAGGAGACTGAGTGACCAATGTGAAACAAATAAGGCACGTGCTTTAAAAGGTCTTTTAAGTGATCCTAAAAAAGGTAACGAAGAAATAGACTTGGCTGGGGTTTTCTGGACTTAGGCAATTTTAGGAAACCCTAGGACATGAAAAAGACTTAGTTCTCAAAACCTTAAGCCTAAAAATCCCATTGGTTTTTGCACTTGAGGACATGTGATCTCAATTGGAGCTTGGATACACCATGAACAATGCCAGGACAAGGGGGCAAGCCATGAAACCATATACATTTGCTTTGCAGGTCAAAAACAAGTTGCAACAGGACATAGTAATTTCTTTAGGGCTAATGCAAGAAAAGGGCCATTTTCTCAGGAGTTTGCAATTTACAATAAAATAGACTAACAGCTTGTTTAGAGGCACCATAATTTCCAATCACCAAAAATCAAATGAAAACATTAATTTCTTAGATAAAGTTGTCTGGAGCTATTATAAAACTAAAAATCTTGTAGGAAATGTGGTATGATAATGAAAAAATACAAGATTCAAATAAAAAATATGACAATCAAAGCCAAAACCCTAGCCAAACTATTACTTTTATTTGTTTCTATAATAAGTTTTTGATCTTAAGTGATCTTTATGAGATATATGGTGGAAGAGGAAGTTATAACATAGCATTAGAGCATTAAATCTATAATTTTGAATTTGTTTTTAAGATCTCTAGACTTGAGAAAAAAATAGTGAGTCTTAAAGACAAATAGAACTCACCAGTATGTCTACAAGGCCTAAAAACCCTAAGACTATCTATCCAAATTCCTAAATCATAATTCTTGAATTTCTTTAAGGGCTGCATAAGTTTCATGTGAAAAATCTCTACATAATATATGCAATCCATATATTTTTAGGTTCTAGATGGCTATAGAAATCCACACCCTTCTTATGTTATCACAATAACCTAGTATAATCTACAATGGTAGAAAATAATTTAGGTAGCGATTTCTAGGTTTTTAGAAAATTTATTTATTTTTTGTCATGCCCAAAATTAGGGAAAAACACACACAACAATTTTTTTTTAAAGAGCACTAACAACTAGGTTGCATACTAACGTGCACTAAAACTCGTGAAGAAAAATACACCAACCAACATGCTTAACTCACAAGAGGATTCATGGCACGCACTGGCTTGCTGAAATCCCCTATACATTAGGTGCATTAGTCTAATGAAAACCTAACTAGGGTTAAACATAAAGTGAATACAAGGGAAAAATCCCTAAATCTAAGAACTTAAAATAAGGCAATAATGCTTGAAATAAATAAATTAATATTTAAAATTTCCTTAGTTTAATTATAATAAAATTAATGTTTGAGGTTCATAAAGTAAAACAACTTAGTGATATAAAACATTAATATAATGTCACAAATATTAATTCAATAGTAATTATTAGGGGTTACCATCTTACCTAGGTCCCACCTAGGGATTATAAGATTAATTACCTCCCTAATAAAAATAATAATGTCCAAGAGAAATAATAGTGCATTAATTATAAGGGTCAATTAAATCAATAATTTACGTTATCAAAAATATGGAAACACAATAATAAAATTCCATCAGCACAATCTCAATTTAAATAAATAAATGAAAGGACCCAAAATCAACACTCATAATAAATAATCTTGAAATAAAAAATCTAAATAACATCTTTGCCCAAAAATCAAACCAAATCCCCAATAATAGGGAATCTTGAAAAATCTAAAAGGGAAAAAGTAATTAATAAATAGAAATACAAGTTTCAAAGAAATAAAAGAGGAAAAAGGGTCCACATAATTAAATAATCACTGACTTTTTCAGAGATGAAGAAATTTCAAAATAAAATAATAAAAAAAGGTTATGGAACCAATGGTCAACCAAACCCGAATACGAAATTAGGGTTTGGGCCAAAATAAAATATGGCCGAAACCCTAATCTCTTGTTTTTTCTTTATTGTTTTTTTTGTTGTCTAGGGTTTGTAGGTTGGCCAAAGGCTAAGAGAATGGTTAAGGAAAAGAGTATACTCCTAAGTATACATGAATGTATACACACACTCCAGTGTGTATATACTTTCATATGTACTTGTGTATATACAACCAAAAAAGTCCAAGCTACACCAATATCTTAAACATGGTAAACAAAATTTTATTTCGATAAGAACATCTGGTCTCACATTTAGATCTGGGTGTTTCTATAGATTTCTTATTTACCCTAGGATTTAGTTTAACATCCTAAATGTCTATCAAGAAGGAGGATTAGGGTTAACAACAAAGGATTTCATCACTAAGATAATGTTTATCTTATAAACTCTATTCGTAGAATCATTGTTCATCACAGAGGTCCTTTCCTAGATTCGTAAATTTATTTTCCCCAATAATATCTCCTTAGTATACTGCATGTTATTATTTTCTAAAAGAAACCAGAGATCACTGGTAAGCGTTAACCTGTATCATATTTTCTTGCATTCTCTATTGCTAAAATTATACAACATTTTATTATTTGAATTGGTTGTTACCCATTTATCTATTTTTTTAAAAAAATAATACCGATCTTGTTGCGTTTACATACATAGATCTATAAAAAGATTACTTCATAGATTAATGTTCATAAATCTTATTTTTGCAGGGCATAAAAGAAAAGGGTTTTTTTTTTTTAAAAAAAATGGAAAAAAAACATTTTTTTTTAGCTGTCGGTCTGCAAACTTGCACATGGAGGAAGGGGAAGCACTGCCCCTCGCAGCCCCCACAATGTGGGAAGCTGTGGTGATAGCACCCCAACCATAGCCCCCATAAGGGAACTGTGGTGGTGGTGTTGTCACTGCTACCACCATTGTGGGGCCACTGCAGTGGTCTCTATTGCCCCAACCTTCACTTAGGGCTCAGGTGCTGTGAACAACACCCAAGATTTATTTCGATGCATTTAAAAAAAAAAAAAAAATTTTGTTATATGATTCGGTTTGATCAATAGGAAGTTTATTATTAATATATATTAATATATTTCACATTATTATATATATTAAATTATATATATATTAATGT
This sequence comes from Chamaecyparis obtusa, assembly GCA_027943335.1. Taxonomy (NCBI): domain Eukaryota; kingdom Viridiplantae; phylum Streptophyta; class Pinopsida; order Cupressales; family Cupressaceae; genus Chamaecyparis; species Chamaecyparis obtusa. Next base: position 597,918 of record BSBK01009470.1, read on the forward strand.
GAATGTATATTTATATATTTGAATCAGGTTTAAATATTACTAAAAAGAGAGCCAGTCCAAATAGATAATTATAAATATTAATTTCATAAACATGTTTATATATATATTAGTATATCAAGATATATTGGTATATGTATAAATATGTTTATATTTATAATGCACATATATAAGAGCTAAAGGAAGAATACAAGATAAGTACAACAACAAAATAATTCTGGGATAAACACATAGAGAAAAAGTGTATGCATAGAGGAGAATTCACAATGAAACAATGGAAGATAGATTTTCAAAATTTCTCTCTAAATAGCATAATGTAACGTTCTTCTAAACCTTTTTATACATAGAGGCATGTAATTTTTTTGAATGCTTACACATAATAAGAGAGTCCTCAACTCTTTTGCATGCAAGCTTCCATTTACAAACTTTGAACATGAAATAAAGTACAAAGGAGATTTTTCTTTTGAAATAATGTACTATTCTTTTCATTCCTTACATAGAAATAAATACTAAAAAGAAAACAAACAACAACACTATATTTTTTTTGTAAGGCATAAAGATAGCAAGATCCCAATCTTTTTGTATTTCAATAGAAAGAGATGAATGAAGAGAGAAAGGAAAATAAAATTATTACAACATATTACATATTAGGCATATACATGGCCTTGAATCCCAACTTTTACATGAGTCAAATTTAGCCATACAACAACATGGAATACAAATAGGAACTTGTTAATCTTTCCCAAATACTCCATTGAAACCAACAAGCCTTGCCCTTAGAAATCTATAAAAACAAAACCAATAAACCATGGAGGCTCACCTCCCAACCTAGGCCATTCCATGGCCACCCCCGAGCTAGGGGAAACAAACATGGATAGGGGTTTGCATTCAAACATCAATGCACATACTCAAACAAAACCAACAACTAAACAAGAACACCAAATACCCTTCCCATGGTTATGCACATAATGGGTCACCTTGGACCCATAATAGGGTTGAAGGTGGAATCTACCCAAATAGGAGAATGCCATCTTACAATAATAAACCTGCCTTCAACAAGGCCACAAAAATCTGCACATAATGCCTTCACAAGGCCAAAGAATCAACCATTAACCCTTCACAATTTTACACAAGTAACAACACCCTTATGACCCCCAAATGAATTTCACAAGAATGGAAACATGGATGCCCATACATCCATGCCTCATCCCCTTCCTCCTTGAGGAAGGACTCTTCACTAGATGGGTAATCCCAACCCTAGCCCTTGACCCATCAAGGCTCTCTTCCCTCCCAAGGGTGAGTTTGGCCTTGCACACCCCAAAGAAAGAAAATGCAATACTAAGAAAAGAAAACCAGCAAGCATACATAGACTAAGAAGCCATACAAATACATATGAAACTTTTGATTTACACAAGAACAAGAAGGTAAAATCTTCACAATATAATAAGAAACAAGAGCCTTCAAGAACCAACCTCAATCAATGTGGGTTGAGATGAACTTCTTTCCTACAAGCCTTCTCCCTTGCTAAGAAAAAATCAAAACCTACTTCAATCTCACAAGTCTCCAAACATTGGAGAGTGGGAAATCACCCTCTAATTTTCACTCCAATCTCTTAAAAAGAAAAACCCTAATTCCTTCAACAAGAGGGAAAAATTCAAATTCAAATGAGGAGAGGGCTTGGCATGCACCTCCAATTTCGTCACTTTTTAAAAGAGCATCTTTTGGAGGGGCAAAAATAGTCAAAATTCATCTAATTGGTCAAAATTTGAACCCCATCCCATGGCACACCTATGGGGTGGTCTATTTTTAACCTCCACTAATCTATAGGGTCACTAAATGCTGCTCAAAAGTCCACCTAAAGATAACTCACGAAAATGAATAAGATTCCCACTCAAGGCTCCTAAAATAGAAGACCACTCACACATGAAGCACTTGGCCATGCCAACTCACATTACATGTCTCAATTGACACCACAAATAAAGCATAACACATCACAATACACATGGCATGCCAAGTGGACATAAATTAAAATAAAAATAAGCATATTTAAATAATACAACCATGCATCACTTTACAACAATAAACATTACAACGAGGTTAATTTCTCCCCTTGGAGATAACCTTGGCTTAACAAGATTTTTTTTACAAGTATCCATCTTTAATTTCCCCTGATATAACCATGGTCTTTCCTACACACTTGACAAAGTATCAGTAGCTCATGAAATGTCAATAACATATGTATGTTAGTAGGATGCATCTCAATAATCACATTCCTATCATCATAAATTTCTAGCTGCATCTCATGATAATTCACATAAATTCCAACATTACATTTCTAAATTTCAAAGCATATTAAATCAAGAATACAATTGATATATGTTAATTCACCTAAAATAATAATCATTTATCATTTCTCATAAAATTTCATAACATAAATGTAAAATTAAAGTATCATATTCAAATCAAAGATTCACCAAATACTATGATCAGTACCTAATAATCAAGCATGGAAGAAAAACCCTAAATCATCATCACATAATCATAGGTCATCCCATAGTGTCAAAATATAATGTCTCTATCCAAATAGTCCAACATGATAAAATATAGTGTCAACATGAGTCATAAGATGGAAAATAAATTGGTATGAAATGATGGCACAGGGTGAGGCCTCACATCCTCCCCCTTAGGCATGAAATTCCTCCTGGACATCATCGAAAAGATGGGGATACCGTGATCTCATCTATGCTACATCCTCCCATGATGTTGTAACCTCATCATAGAAAATCCAGTGGATCCTAACCTGGTCTAGCTCTCAGTCTCAAAGGGCCAGTGTTCTGTGAGCCAAAATACGTATGGGCTCCAATGCTAGTTTCCTGTCTAACTCCACCTGTAATGCATCCCAATCAATAATGTGAGACTCATCATAGATATACTTCCTCAAAGAAGAAACATGAAATACATCATGGATAGGTGACAAGCTAGGTGGTAGAGCTATTCGATATGTAACTGGGCCTATCCTTTCTAAGATCTCAAAAGGTCCAACAAAATGAGGTGTGAGCTTAGATCCCTTTCCAATATGGATTGGGCTCTTATGCAGTCGCACTCTCAAGAAGACTCTATCTCCAACCATATAGACATGATCAGTCCTCTTCGCATCTACATACTTCTTCTATCTATCTTGAGCCTCTCTAAGATGATGTCTGATTAATTCTACTTGCTACTCCATCTCCTTAACTAAATGCAGTCCCATAGCCACTCTATCCTCAATCCTATCCCAACTCAAAGGTGTCCTGCAAGGTTAAGCATACAAGGCCTGATAAGGTGGTATACCCAAAGATGAATGATGCCCATTATTATAGGAAAACTCCACCAAGTGCAAGTACTCCTCCCATCTGGTTTGGTGATCCATCACATACATACAAAGCATATCCTCCAACACCTATTAACCCTCTCAGTCTGACCATCTTTCTTAGGGTGATAAGTTTTACTGAAATTGAGCCTGGTGCCCAAAGCTAACTGTAACTCTCTCCAAAAGGATGACATGAAAAGAGAATCTCTATGAGATATAATATTATGAGGAATACCATGAAGTTTGATGATATCTTGCAAGAATACCTATGCCACTATAGGTGCTATGAAAGTAGTAGGAATGAGTGAGAAGTGGGCTACCTTAGTCAACCTATCCACTATCACCATAATAGCATCGTGGTGATGATAAGACATAGGAAGGCCAACAACAAGGTCCATGGATATAATATCCCACTTCCACTTAGGTACCTCATGTGGCTGAAGAAGCCCACCTGGATGTCGGTGTTCTACCTTAAATCTCTGACACTCCAAGGATCTTGCCACAATCTCTGCAATGTGCAATCTCATGCCTAGCCAATGGAAGAGCTACCTCAAATCTGCATGTAACTTCTTGACTTTGGGGTGTGCTACATAAGGAGCTCTATGAGCCTCAAGAAAAATGAAGTCATGCAACCCACCGAAAGAAGGTACATAGATGCATCCTCTATGATGAAGAAGACCATTAGACTCTAAGGTGTAATCTAAGAACTTCCCTTCAAGGGGTCTCTATGACTGAACCATCTAGAAAACCTTGGAATAGAATCCATCCTTGGGCAAGTGCTACAAAATACCTCCTCTCAAATCTGTGCTAGAAGACATAGATGAAAGATCATGACATCTCCTACTGAAGGCATTTGCAACCAAATTCTCCTTACCCTTGATGTAATGAAAATCAAAGTCATACTCGCAAAGAAACTCCATCCATCTCCTCTATCTAGGGTTAAGATTCGGCTGAGTGAAAATATATTGCAAACTTTGATGATCTGAGTGAAGCTCAAATCTATGGCCCAAAAGTAAATTTCACCATATTACCAAAGCATGCACCACTACTACAAGCTCAAGGTCATGGGTAGGGTAGTTAAGCTCATGAGTCTTGAGTTTCCTAGACTCATAGGCAATAGCTCGACCACCCTGCATAAGGACTGCTCCTATATGATCTAAAGATGCATCTATGAAAACCAAAAACTCTTCTGAAGGATTTGACACTACAAGAATAGGTGCGGTAGTGAGTGCTTTCTTGAGATCTTGAAAAGCTCTCTCACATATCTCTGTCCACTCAAACTTCTTCCCCTCTCTCTAGAGGGAAGTGATAGGATGAGCCACTCTAGAGAATCCCTTAACAAAACATCTATAATAGCCTACAAGCCCCATGAAACTCCTGACCTCGGTCACACTGGTAGGTACTAGCTAGTTCATAATCGCTCTAATCTTAGAGTTACAAGTGTGATTGTCATTGCACCAAAAGATCAACCTATTAATGCCTAATACAACCCTTAGACTTATAGATTCCACAGGAGGTGGTTAAACCATGTCACAAATCCTGAGGGGAGCACTGACCATTTTGTCAACAATCTCCCCCTAAGTGTTACTTGAGGGGATTCAAACCTGTGACCAAGCTCTGATACCACTTATTACAAGTGTGATATTTGTTGCACCAAAAGATTGACTTATTAATGACTGATACAACCACTAGACTTATAGAATCCATAGGAGGTGGTTAAACCATGTCACAAATCCCGAGGGGAGTGCTGACCATTTTTTCAACACTTAGATGGGTCAACAACAGTCCCATCTCCTGATATCACATGACCAATATAATGAACCTTTGATCTAAAGAAGGCACACTTTTACAAGCTTTTGAACAACCAGTTATCCCTCAAGCACTACAAAACCTATCTCAAATTCTCCTCATGCTCTTGCTCATCTTGAGAATAGATCAAAATATCATCCAAGAATACTACCAAAAATTTATCCAAGAAGGAGCAGAATACTCCATTCATGAGACTCATGAACATAGCTAGAGCATTTGTGAGTCCAAAAGGAACCATGGTGAACTCATAATGGCCATAGTGTGTATGAAATGCAGTCTTGTGGCTATCACTCTCCACAAGCCTCAATTGATGGTACCTTGACTTTAAGTTGATCTTAGAGAACACACGGGCACCCTGAAGCTGATAAAAAAAGTCATCTATTCTAGGAAGTGGATATTGATTCTTGATGGTCACCTTATTCAACTGTCATTAATCCATGCACAACCTAAGAGATCCATGCTTCTTTTTAACAAAGATAATAGGTGCACCCCATGGTGATACACTAGGATGAATATTTCCTTTCTCCAAGAGCTCTTCCAACTAAATCTTGAGCTCATTAAGCTCATGGGTAGTCATCCTATAAGATGCTCAAGATACAGGCTCTACTCCTGGCACAAGGTCAATATGGAAATCCACTGCTCAAGGTGGTGGCATACCAAGTAGCTCTAAAGGAAAAAAATCTACAAACTTCTGCAATATAGGATGGTCATCAAGGGAATGATCCTTCTCAACCTCCTCCTCTCGATCACTGATGGTGATGGAAAATAAATAACAACCCTTTCACATGCACCGCTTAAGTTGCATAGTGGAAATCACATGAAGAGATATAGGTCTCTAAACTCCTAAGATTATCAAAGAAACACCAAAATTGTCTATGCACTCAATCCTCTTTTGCCTAGAATCCATATTGGTGCTATGGGCATAAAGCCAATCCATTCCAAGGACAACATCATAGGACCCAAGTGGTGTGATATGTAGGTCGGCTATGGTGGTCATATCTCCAATCTAAATCTAAAATCCTCTCACCAAGGAATTAACCAACACCCTACCACCTAAGGCTAACTCAACTTCCCAATTCACATCTTGCCTAGCTGCCACTACCTCGCAATGCTCCACTAAAAAAGGAGTAATGAAAGAATCAGTATCTCCTGAATCAAACAAAATAGAAATACTACTACCTCCAATCCACCCTGTGGCCTCAATAACCATGGCCTAATGCTCATCTTGGTGGTTATCAACTACTACAAACACTTGGTGAGATTTGCCCATGTCTCCCACCATAGGCTCTGAACCTACTACCGTCTGACTACCTTTTGGATGCCTTGATGGACAATCCCTAACAATGTGCCCTATAGCACAACAAGTGTAACAAGGGCCTCTAGCTTGAATCTAGATCCCATAAGATCTAGACTATTATTGTCCACTTTTCATACTAGACCTAGTACTAAATCCACCTCTAGAAGACTGATGAGTCCTAGCTGGTGGCACGTACTTTGATTGAGATTTTTTATCCCACCGAGGACCTTGTGAATGCCAATGCTTGGGCTTAGACCCCTTCTATCCCTATGGAGGCCTCTGTCTTTGACTCTATTGAGTTTTCTGCTACTAAGGTGCTCTGAATGATCCTAATGAATACTTTTGATTCTCTTTCCAGTGGGATCTCTGGAAACCAGAAGCCTATGGCATGGAATTGCAGTTCTATGACCAATCCCGAGCATCATGAGACCTATTATGGATCTCTTTTGCAACCATGGCTCTCTCAATGGTATAATTCGAATCTCCTAGAGGTACCAACCATACTCTATCAGAAATAGCATGGTTCAACCCTTTAATAAAGTAGTTGACATGAATTTCTCATCCTTCATATAATCCACGTAGGGAAGGAGCTTGAGAAAATTTCTCTTGTATTGTGCCATAGACATACCTCTCTATTGAAGGTCATGGAACTCATCGATTTGACATTTTCTGAAATGTTCTAACATGTATCAGGCTCTAAATCTCTCAAGAAAAATCTCCCATGTGAGGGTGTCTAAAGCCAAGTGGTGCTTATATTCCTCCTATCTCCACCAAGTAGAGGTGTTACCTCTAAGAATATGCATTGCCAAATGTGCCTTCAGGTTTCTCTCGTAAGGGCGCAACCCAAAGAAAATCTCAAGGCTCAAAATCCATGCCTCTTCCTCTATCCCATCTATAGATCTTGAAAAAGGGTGGTGGCTGAAGGTGCATGAGCTCTCTGATCTGATCCCCCGCATCACAGGGTGCTCTATGCACTATCTTAGGTGGTGGATCTGGCATGTGTACTGACTCACCCTCTAAATCTTCCTGTCCCTCAACATGTCTGGAAGGAGGACTCCTAATCCTCTCTTGGACCTAAGTCTACTGACATCCTGGTGGAAATCTATCCATGATGATAATAGTGAGATTCTGAAGGGCATTCAAAATATCCTGATTAGGGTTTGGTGGTGGTCCAGGAGGAGGTCTTGGTTCGTCACCTACACCTTCTACTAGCTTCTTAGCATCCATTGTTTCCTCTCAAGAAACCCTATCACTTCGCCCATGGTGATGACCTTTACATGTAACTGGAGGCATCCTACACAAGCGAAGAAAAGACATAAGTTGAAAATGCAATGGGTTAAGGTTCCTAGAGTTGAAAGTGTGCTCTGATACCAAAATGTCATGCCCAAAATTAGGGCAAAAAACACACAATAATTTTTTTTTAAAGAGCACTAACAACTAGGTTGCATACTAAGGTGCACTAAAACTTGTGAAGAAAAATACACCAACCAACATGCTTAACTCATAAGAGGATTCATGGCACGCGCTAGCTTGCTGACATCCCCTATACGTTAGGTACATTAGTCCAATGAAACCCTAACTAGGGTTAAACATAAATTGAATACGAGGGAAAAATCCCTAAATCTAAGAACTTAAAATAAGGCAATAATGCTTGAAATAAATAAATTAATATTTAAACTTTCCTTATTTTAATTATAATAAAATTAATGCTTGAGGTTCATAAAGTAAAACAACTTAGTGATCTAAAACATTAAAATAATGTCACAAATATTAGCTCAATAGTAATTATTAGGGGTTACTATCTTACCTAGGTCCCACCTAGGGATTATAAGATTAATTATCTACCTAATAAAAATAATAATGTCCAAGAGAAATAATAGTGCGTTAATCATAAGGGTCAATTAATTCAATAATTTATGTTATCAAAAATATGGAAACACAACAATAAAATTCCATCAACACAATCTCAATTTAAATAAATAAATGAAAGGACCCAAAATCAACACTCATAATAAATAATCTTGAAATAAAAAATCTAAATAACATCTTTGCCCAAAAATCAAACCAAATCCCCAATAATAGGGAATCTTGAAAAATCTAAAAGGGCAAACGTAATTAATAAATAGAAATATAAGTTTCAAAGAAATAAAAGAGGAAAAAGGGTCCACATAATTAAATAATCACTGACTTTTTTAGATATGAAGAAATTTCAAAATAAAATAAAATAAAGGGTTATGGATACAATGGTCAACCAAACTCTAATATGAAATTAGGGTTTGGGCCAAAATAAAACATGGTTGAAACCCTAATCTCTTCTTTTTTCTTTATTGTTTTTTTTGTTGTCTAGGGTTTGCAGGTTGGCCAAAGGTTGAGAGAATGGAGAAGGAAAAGAGTATACTCCCAAGTATACATGAATGTATACACACACTCCAGTGTGTATATACTTTCATATGTACTTGTGTATATACAACCAAAAAAGTCAAGGCTACACCAATATCTTAAACATGGTAAACAAAATTTTATTTCATTAAGAACATCTGGTCTTACATTTAGATCTAGGTGTTTCTATAGATTTCCTATTTACCCTAGGATTTAGTTTAACATCCTAAATGTCTATCAGGAAGGAGGATCAATGTTAACAATAGAGGATTTCATCACTGAGATAATGTTTATCTTATAAACTCTATTTGCAAAATCATTGTTCATCACAGAGGTCCTTTCCTAGATTCCTAAATTTATTTTCCCCAATAATATCTCCTTAGTATATTGCATGTTATTATTTTCTAAAAGAAACCGGAGATCACTAGTAAGCATTAACCCGTATCATATTTTCTTGCATTCTCTATTGCAAAAATTATACAACATTTTATTATTTGAATTAATTGTTATCCATTTATCTATTTTTTTTTAAAACAATACTGATCTAGCTGTGTTTATATACACAGATCTATAAAAGGATTACTTCATAGATTAATGTTCATAAATCTTATTATCACAGGGCATAAAAGAAAAGGGTTTTAATTTTTTTTTTAAATGGAAAAACAACATGTAGACACCTAAAAATCCATTAGAAAATAAAGTATTTTTATTTTCTGAAAAACCCCCAATGACATCATCATTTGTTAATTAATTAATTAATATATTTTTATGCCATTAAATTCCTTTATTTTAATTAAGCATCTTTAATTAAAGAATCTTTCCACAAAGCATTTAAATCAAATTTAAATGATTTTCCTATCTTTATTGAGTCAATATTTAATAAATGATGTCATAAACCCTAAATAAACTTCATATTTATTTAAAGCCTCCAAAACCTAGAACCTTCTATCCTTTCCTAAACCCTTCCAATCTTCCCCAAATATTTCCTAAACCCACTTAGGAGAAATTACCTAATTTTCCTAAGCTAATCCATGTCTCCTTGACTTTTGGTCAAACCCTTCCCTCAATGAGCCTTACACACTCATTTAAGCCTCTTACACACTCTTTAAGGCTTCTTATAGCCTCATAAAGAGACCCATGTCTCTTCTTCCACACATGTTCCCTTTTCACACTTCCCTAGTATTGCTCACACATGTGTGGGCAACCCTAAACCCAGGCTAAACCTTACCATACCCCAAACCATAAATCTTACTCTATCTCAAACCTTACCCCTAACTCTAACTCATCCTCCTAACCCAATCCCTTCCCAAATCCTATAAATACCCTCACTTCCTAAGATAAAAACACCAATTCACCTTTCATTGCATAGTAATGTTATAATGCTAGGATAGCTCTAGATCATTAAAGCTTTACACTAATTGTTAGATTTCATTATTTTTCATGCTTTCATAGCTCATCTTAGCATAGAACTAATGGATAAATATTAGTTTCAATCATTGTTTTATTAATTTTTCTTTCATCATATCACATCTATTTTGGATTAAAATCAACTTAGAATAATCATTCATATCTTAGATTGCATTATTGAGCTTGTAGGATCCTTAAGGTCTTAGGGGCAAATGGTGTCCTATACCTAATTTTGTGTCACTATAGGGTTTTTATGATCCCTAACAAGTCCTAATATCTCCTAATCATTATTAGAGATATTCTCCAAGTGATTCAAGAGCACACCTACATCCCTAAAGTGAGAGAATATCAAACAGTGACAGGGTGCTCCCGTTTAGGCTCTATCTGAATGACTTTGCAAATAGTTTTATTTATAAGTGTATCATCTTAAAATGGAAGCACTTCCTTGATAAGAGCATTTAGTCCTTCGAGTAAGTGGTTTGGGGTCATGTTAAGTTCCTTGATCAAGTCTTTTCATGTATTTGGCTTTCTCCCCACTTTCCACTTCTTCAGGGCACTTGATTTCTTCATTCTAGGCGAAATTAAGGTTAGGATCTTGAGGATTCTCCTTAATTTCCCTCTTCCATGGCTCTATTTTCTAGGTAGGATTCAAACATAGGTTCTCTTAGCTTTCATCATAGTCATCATAGGATTTAATTTCTATCCCTGACATTCTATCTTGATCTGATTTCATTTCTAGGTTCTTGGGCATCCCCGGGACCTCCTGACTTAACTCTGACTAAATCTAGGCCTAGGGTCAAATTTGAGGTTGATCCTGACTAGGTCAGGATCAAGCTCAAACCTGAATAGGTTAGGATCAAGGTCAAACTTGACTAGGTTAGGTCAAACCTTGATTTTTCCCCCCTCATTCAAATTTCCATAATCCAAAATTTTTGGGATTCGGGCTTTCAGGATATTTATTTTCCCACCTCCGAGTTAATCATTTCAGGTTTCATGATGGTAAATCCTTTAATTGCATTTAATCTAGGTATATTTTCTAAAGGTTAGGACCTAATTGGGATTTAATTCTCCAAGGTGGCCCCTCTAGAGGATTGTGCCCTAGTTCACTATAAAAGGAGGCCTTCCTCTCTCATTTTCTCATCCACAATCAAGCAATTGACATCCATTATTCACATATCATCCTCAAGAAATTTCTCTCAAGCTCTCAAGGTGATCAAGAAAACATCCATTCAAGCATTCAAGTCCTCTTCTCCATCCAAGTTTTCCATTGAAGATCAAGGATTCAAGCATTTAATCCATTGAAGGGATTTGGTTCAAGCATTCAAGATTCATAATTCAAACACTAGATCTAGCTATTATGATGGTGTGATCTTCCTTCAAGGTCCTTTGTTCATCTTCAAGATCCATTTAATTCTCTTATCAAGGTGGATTCTAAGCATATAATCATGGAGGTTTGATTTACATTTATTTTTGTTTTCAAGCTTTCATATCAATATACTTGTTTACATTCAACATGCAATTACATATCTATTAAATTGCATAGCTTCATTGTTAGATCCTTTTCTACTACTTGCTAGCATTCCTATTTCAATTTCAATATTAAGGTTGATTCCAAACTAGGGTTTGACCAAGGAAAGCCCCTCAAACAAACAACAAAAACCTCCATTTTCTTGCAGGTACAAGTGTGAAATTTTGGATTTGAGAGCGAATTTGGATACCCTTTTCGGCAAACTTCTAAGATCTGCGAACAGAATTCGAATCAGACTTCAAATAAAGAATGTAGTATTTGACCTTTTATGAGGGTCAAACCTGACCTGAGCTCATCTTGGAGAAAGATTTTTGGGTTTTCTGTCTCGACATTTCCAGTCCAGAATAGGTTTCAGAATTGCTTGAAAGTACACATAGACATCAGAATTTAACATTTTCTAGATCTGCCCTTATTTGAGGTTAGTATTTGTATTTCAATTATTTCATACTCCAAGCATAAATTTAATTCATAGGGAAATATTATATTTACTCTCTCTCTCTTCCATATTCTCCATAAATTGATTTGATTATGTATTAGCCTCTTGGTTGATCAAATTGGATCTATTCTTTGGGAATTTGGGTTTGGGAATAGATCTCATATTTCCCCCTTCCCTCTTTTATCTGAATAGTGTTAAATCCATTTTAACCCTATTCAATAAGTTAGGTATATGCTCATAAACTAATGTTTTACATGTATAAGCCTTTCAAAATAGATTATCTTTTCACTGATCACATTTTGGCACGCCTGATGGGACCCTACATGCCTTCAAAACTACATTTTTTAGGGTTTTCCAAGCAAAAAAACTCACTTTTTTAGTAATCTCATCCTGTTCTAGGTGAATTCTCATATGAGTAAACTCCTTGGAAGTAGATTGTCATACTAGGACCACACATTACTCGTATGGGGTCCTGGTAGCCATTTTTGGCTTGTTTTTGGCCCTCTGGCCTTGTTTGCTCGTACTAGAAGCCATCCTTACTCATACTAGGCCTACCCAATACTCATAAAAGTTAGGACCATAAAAATAGCCTACCTTGTTTACTCATATGGAAAATAGGGAGGTCTTGTAAGGCTTTAGGGCAAGAAAAGTTGATTTTTTGGTGTTTCTAGGGGTTTTCAGGCCCTTTTGACTGCTTGTTTCAAGTTTTTGACACCATATTTTGTAGGTACCCTTGGAAGGCATCAAAATCACTAAAATATATAAGGCCCAAAGTCTCATTAACTCATTTGACCAGTTAGGACTTCAAAGATTTCATTTGGTTTCTTAAAATGAACCCTAAACACAACTCTTGAGTGCCTAAGAATCAAAGAATCTACAAATGTTTCCTATTCATTCCTAATCAATCCTAAACAAAATAAAATCTTCCTAATTGGTCCTAAAATAAATCAACATCATCCCTAAATTCTTTCAGTTGGATAAAATGAACTTCAAACCATGCAAAACTAGGGCTTTTAGAATGCATTCATACAAAGTAGGAACATTTCATGTTTTGGGAGCATAGAAAAGAACATCAAGTTTTCATTGCAAATCAAAGTGGTTCCTAATCAACTCAAAGATCATCCTAAGTAGTCCTAAATAAAATTCAAATGCATCAAAAATAGCTAAAAAGAACTTCATTTACAATGTCTCAATGTTTTGTTAAAAGTCTCAATGCAAACTAAGAACAAAAATCAATCAAAATCTTTGCTATCTTTCCAAATTGGTTCCTAAACATTCCTAAAGGTTTCAAATTTTTCCTAAATCAGTCCTAAATATTTTTTATTTATGTGAACACATCTCTTGTTGCAAATCTTGAAAGTTTCCTAAGTTTTCATGCATCAAACTAAACCTAGGAATCTCATTTTGGATATAAAACATACAAACTAACACACAAAATTCTTGAATGAAAACCCAAAAGTCCAAAGAAGTCATTCTTACCTTGAGTCCAAATCAAACACAATCTTGAATGATTTAAAAGAGAAAGAAAATAATCTCTATTCCTTCCTCTTTCAAGTTTAGTTCAAATAAAATCTTGAATGACTTAAATCAAAACAAAGAACACTTCAAAGTTCTAAAGCAACACGCAAACTCAATCTTGAATGTCCAAATAACAAACTTTGCAATTGCTTGAACATTTAATTTTTGAAGGAAGAAAGAACAAATCAAAGCTTTAAACACTTGCATCTTCAAATTTTTCAATTCAAATACACTTAAAATAAATATGGGAAAAGAATCTTCATGATGTGCATCTAGGAGTTTTCCATTCTTGCAAAATCCTTGTTAATATAAGTAATGTAAAACACTTGAACTTAGGAAAGTTCACTTGTTTTACTTTTAGTGAGGCCTATCCAGAGAGAAAAGTGCATCCTCTTTGGAGAATGACCTCAAGCTGGTATCTTCTCCAACTAGTATAGAAATAAAGTGCTGAGAAAACTCTTGCTTATATCCCCTCAAGCTCAGGTGAGGAATGTTGATGGTAGCCTAAGGTAGGTGAATAATCCCTACTATTTTGGCATGGTCAACTAGGCTCTTAAGTGAGTCACGCATGTACAAACTGATTGGGAGGACTCCATGAAACAACTATAAACTTGATAAAATAGAAGCTACCCTATCCACATCTGAAGGTATCAGAATCCTTGTGCAAGGACTGATCCAAGGGGTTTACCAGATCACCTTAAGAATACTCACCATATGTCACCCCTTTTAGGGGGTATCAAGCTATGGGCAAGGATTTTGATTCTCACCTTCCTTAGGTAGATCTTTTTGAAGTGATTGAACAGTCAAAGACTAAGTAAAAACATTTGTTGGAACATACACCTTTCAAAGATTTTTTAGATTCAAGAGTTTTTCATCTTTCTTGTATCCCACAAGGTTTCTTTGTTCCTTGTGGAGATTGGTTTTCCAAAAGTCTTTGTTAAAATCTATCCTTTTTCATTGGAAAACATCAAACTGATCTACAACTTGATTCAAGATACTCAAAAAACCTTGCAGAAGAATCCCTCGAAATCAGATACCCAAATCTTTGTCTCAATCCAATTATCAAAATCTCCCAAAGATATGTCCGATTTGATGAAACACCCAAAGGCTAAACTTCCCAAATCCCAAGCCTATCAAGAGAAGAAAGTTGCAGAGAGAAATCTTAAAAGCCACCAATCTTTTGTCCAAGCAACCCAAGCTAAGGACAAGTATCAAGAAAATCTTGATAACATGGGCTATAATGCAAGAGTCAAGCAATTTTCTTACCAATTTTGAGTGAACCATCGTTACATCAATCTTGAAAGAGAAGACTAGTTGGATCCATCACATGTCCATTCTACCTTCAGATCCCAAATCATATCTCATCAGTCCTTCATCTTAGCTCATCCTAGTTTCATCCTTTCTTTACTACCAAACCTTAGTTGCATCCTAGAGTCCTTCTTAGTTGTATTTATCATCGTCTTCCTAGTTGCATCATAGGTCATCCATTTCAGTTGCATCTAGGTCATCCTCTTTGAAATAGAATCATTCCATCATCCTTCACCATCATTCCATCAGCAATCCACAAATCAAAATCCCAAATCCTTGATCCAAATCCATCATCCATCATCCAAGTCAAACCCACCATCCTTGCACCAAATCCACAAGCACTTAGTGTTCAACACCTTTGACTTGTTTTCATCCCCTATCCTAAATTAGAAATCACTTCTTTTTTGATAGAGCATTGTCTAACGGAAATCCTATTAGAAAGTAAATTCCACCAAGATAATTGAGAGAGGGGGGTGAATCAATTATCAGATAATTATAACTTTTATCATCTTCAACAACATTAAACCATATAAGCAATATAATTACCAACCATAGAAAGATATTCATACACAATAACATAATGACACAAGATATGTTGACTAGGGAACCTCTTCATCAAAGAGTAAACCCTGGTGGGAATGATGCCCAAAAAAGATGTACTAATATGAATATTCCTTGTGAAAGGATGGACTCTGTTAGGAGTCTTATGAAATACATTCAGTACATATGAATCCCTATTAGGAGATTTTGAATCCCTGTTAAAAGATTCTAACCCTGTTAAGAGTTATGGAAGATAGGAGGACCCACTGCCCAAATAGCTTCAGGGTAAGATCACTGAACACACTATCCAAATAATCTTTGCATTACACAATAGAATAATATGTTACCTCTTCTCTAACTATGCCAAACCACACTCACTGTTACATCAGATCTCAATTTCAGATCTTTGTACCTCACATGTCTTCCTTCACAAATTCACTTTCATACTTATCTCTTTTCTTCACTTCATGCATACAGCATCACACACAATCACTACTTCCATATCATGACCACTACACTACAAGGAAATACATTCCTTCCTTTATACCACACTCAAATAATTACAAATGAGTCGGCATAAAATTACAATATAAAAGTTTCCACACGCTACACCAAAATTACACAAAATAGTTGGCATCCACATACAATAAATCTTCATTCGTGTGACCTCAAATTTTGCACTATCATCCACATCACTATCAATGTGTCTTCAACTTCCCTTTAACTATGCAAAACTAGATTCCATCCTGATTAGGAGATATCATCCGATTTTCACAAACCGCTACTCAGGAACACTGCCTGAATACTACTTCCACCAAAATGCTTATAACTTTCATGAATAAATGAATTACTATATGCCCTCTTAAACATAGACATATAACATATCAAAGAGTATATCCTAACAATCACATAGCTCCAACTGTAATAACCCATGTGCACTAATTCAAACTCCATCTACTTCTCTGTAAGTCTTCGGTAAATCACTGTGTTGACATCAATGACAATCATAGTCATGAATGCAATAACAACTGCTATAGAATGGCTACCAAATATTTAGCATTCATTCCTAACAATCTCCCCCATTGGTATTGATGAAAAAATAGATGAAAAACATCTAATGTTCCAAAAATCTAATACTACAACACTGCTTCTTCAAATCCTCTTCATCAATCAAATCTTGCTTCGTTATCCTATTCAGTTCTCTCCAACAGATGTTCCAAATTGTTTTTCATGTATACTTCTCCCCCATTGACATCAATGACTAAAATTTCATCACTATGTCAACAAAAACTCAATGTCAAAAGACACTATTCAAAAAATATATTTACTAGAGTCCTCATGACTCAGCTCAGATACACATACTCCCCCATAGAGGAAGTACCAACATCTAGTCCAAAAGAAAGATAAGGCTCATATACCATTGGATGGATGCAACCAACTACATCACTTTTCAAAAAGAGGCTGGGGCATAACCCCAAGCATACCTCTCAGATACTCAAATGTATCCTTAGGAAAAGGCTTTGTGAATATGTCTACTATCTGCTCCTTTGTACTTATGTACTCAAGTCTAACTTCTTTCTCAGCAACTTTCTCTCTTACAACATGATACTTAATCTCTATATGCTTTGTCTTAGAATGTAATACAGGATTCTTAGACATACTAACTATGCTGGTGTTGTCATAATGTATGACAACAGGTTCAAAAAATTGTATTCCAATATCCTTCAGCATTTTCTTTATCCAAATTATCTGGTTACAATTGTTTGTTGCTGCTACATATTCTACTTTTGTCATGCTTTGTCAGATACAATTCTACTTCTTGCTTAGCCAAGAAACTAATCTTCTTCCAAGGAAAAATGCTCCACCACTGGTTCTTTTCTTATCATCAACATTGCCTCCCCAATCAGCATCTGTATATGCACATAGGGTAAAATGATCAGATTTTTCATACCATAGTCCATAGTCCATTGTGTCTCTTAAATATCTTAGTATCCTCTTTACTACTGCATAATGTGATTCTCTAGGTTCAGCTTGAAATCTTGCTACAATTCCAACTGAATGTGCTATATCAGGTCTTGTATGAGTCAAATACTCCAATCCTCCAATCATAGATTTTTATTTCTTCTGTTCTACTACAAGAGTCTCATATGTGCTAGATAGCTTATGTCCAGTCACCATGGGTCTTCCAACTAGTTTACAATTCTCCATTCCAAATCTTTTCAAAAAGTCATTCAAGTACTTTGTCTGACTTACAAAGATACCATCATTGTTTTGTGTTATCTATAATCCCAAAAAGTATTTCATCTCACCAATCATACTCATTTCAAATTCAGTCTTCATTTCATCTACAAATTTGTCACTGGCTTCATCTTTTCCTCCAAAGATAATGTCATCAACAAAAATAACTATAACTAACAAACCATTTTCAATTTCTTTTGTGTACAGATTTCTATCAGCTGTTCCTTTTGTAAATCCAAATTTTAACAAATACTTATCTAGTCTTGCATACCAAGTTCTAGGTGTTTGTTTAAGTCCATATAAAGCTTTCTTCAATTTACATACCATGTCTCCTTCTTGAGTTAAGAGAAAACCTTCAGGCTGCTCAATGTAGACTTCTTCTTCCAATTCTCCATTCAGAAATGCTGACTTCACATCCATTTGATATACTTTGAATTTCTTGTAAGCTGCATATGCCAAAAAAATTCTTACTACTTCAATTCTTGCAATAGGTGCAAAGGTTTCTTCATAGTCAATTCCTTCTTGCTGTGAGTAACTCTTACATACCAATCTTTCTTTGTTTCTTACTACTTCTCCTTGTTCATTCATCTTGTTTCTGAATACCCATTTAGTTCCAATAACATTCTTGTCTTTAGGTCTAGGGACCAATTCCCATGTCTTGTCCTTTTCAATCTGATCTAGTTCTTCTTTCATAGCATTAGTCCAACTTTCATCTTCACAAGCTTCATTAGTAGTTGTAGGTTCAATTTGAGAAATCAAACATAACTATTCTTGTGCCTTATTTTGAGTTAGAACTCCTCTTTTGATGCTTCCAATAATTTGTCCAATAGGATGATTTCTTAACAAACTCTTTCTAGGTGTCACTATCTTAGATATCTCTTCAGATGTAGGTTCTTCAATGAATTCACTGTGGCTTTCATTCAAAAAATCACTGTCAATTTCATAAAATAATTTAGTAGATCCAGTGTTAGGTTTAGGATGAGCTTCTTCATCTAATTCATAATCAAGCATTCTTTCCTGAATTTTGAACTTTTCATCAACTTTAACATTTCTACTTTCAACAATAGTATTAGTTCTTTTATTGTAATATCTATATGCTTTGCTTTTCAAAGAATATCCAAGAAATATACCTTCATCACTTCTAGGATCAAACTTTCCAATATCATCATCTCTCTTTATATAACATTTGCTTCCAAAAATTCTAAAATACTTAATTGAGGGTGCATGTCCAAACCATAATTCATAAGGTGTCTTGTCTGTGTCTACTTTGATTTTACTATGTTCATTGTATACACTGTTGTGTTCATTTCTTCTCTCTAGAATATCTTCACCAAATCATTTTCAAACAACATAGCTCTTGCTACTTCAGTTACTAATCTATTTCTTCTTTCTGCAATGCCATTTTGTTCAGGTGTTCTAGGGGCCGAATACTATCTCTTAATGCCATTTTCTTCACAAAAGGTGTTAAACTCTCTAGAAGTAAATTCTCCACCTTTATCAAATCTCAAACATTTAATCTTCATTCTAGATTCATTCTCAACTTTATTCTTAACAATCTTAAACTTATCAAATGCTTCAAATTTTTCTTTAAGAAATTCAATCCACATCATTCTTGTAAAATCATCAACAAGAATCATAAAATACCTTTCTCCATAGAATCCTCTAGTTCTGGTAGGACCACTTAAATCTATATGAACAATCTCCAGCTTCTCTGTAGATGTAAACTTCTTACTAGGAAAATAACTTCTCTTCTATTTAGCCATTACACATTCTTTGCAAATCATGTTAGTAGGCTTCATAATTTTAGGCAAATCTCTTACTGCAAGTGTAGTACTTACTTTCACAATGTTGTCAAAGTTTATATGACAAAACCTTCTATGCCATAACCAACTATCATCAATCTTAGTAATCAAACATGTCATCTTAGTAGGATTCAACTAAAATACATTACCTTTGGTTCTAGATCCAATTCCAATCAGATTTCCATCTTTATCCTTTATCACACAAGTTTTCTCAGTAAACCAAACTTGATATCCCTTATCAACTAACTGTCCAACACTCAAAAGATTATGTTTCAATCCATCCACAAAATAAACATCATCAGTATTAGTCTTTCCATCAAGAGTAATAGATCCTATAACTTTAATCAAACAAGGTGCATTATTTCCAACTCTAACAACTCCTCAATCATATTCATTAAACTTTATGAACTTTTTCATGTCTCTAGTCATATGATGTGAAAAACCACTATCTATAATCCAATCAGCTTTCTTTTCAACTTGGGAAACTAAGGCTTTTTCTTCCTTAACATTAGTTTTAGGAATTTCTTCTTTAATTTGTACAAATCCTATGTCATCATTATTCTTAGTATCACTTTCACTTAAAGTTCTTTCTATACTAGCTTCAAGATCTTCATCAGTAACATAATAACATTCCTTAGATCTTCTAGGTTTGAAATTGTTTATGCATTTTTTAACTCTCTTAGGACATTTAGATGCAAAATGACCATATTCTTGACACTTCCAACATTTAAATATTTTCTTACCATCTGGTTCTCTTTTCACAAGCAAGGCAATACCTTCTTCAATCTTCTTGTCTTCTTCATTTCTAGATCTGCTACTACCAGCATAATCTCTGCTCACACTGATGCTTCTTGACAAAGTAGAGTGAACACTAAGAGCACTAAATGTTGTCTCCATTCTAGCTAAGTCTCTTGATAATCTCAGGTTCATTTCTACTGCTTCCAATCTTCCAAGAAGAGTCTCTCTTGTAAAGTTTTTTGTACAAGGTATAATGTGTTCAATCATCTGTGTTATCTACTTAAATATAGGAGTCAATCTCCTCAAAATTTTCCATATCACTTCATTCTCTGTCTTTGTTCCTCCACAAGATTTTATACCTGTAATAATTTCTGACATTCTACCAATATAACTTCTAATAGATTCATCTTCCAACATTCTTATATCTTCAAATGCACATATCCAATTATGTAATCTAACTCTTTTTGCATGTTCATCACCTTCAAAAGTAGAGTGCAAAGCATTTCAAATTTCATGAGATTTTTTATAAATATTTTACCTGACTGTACTCATTCTTTGAAAGGGCTATCAAAAGTGTTTCTCTTTCAAGTATGTTACACATGAATAGATCTCTCTCATCCGTAGTACATGTTTCAAGATTGTCCTCTTCAATGATAGTCTTATCATTATTTGTAATCAACTAATAACTTGGTCCTAAACATAGTAGGTGTGTCTTCATCTTTTCTTTCTAGCTATCAAAATTTACTCCATCAAACTTATGGCTTTCTTTCCTAAAATTCACCATGGATCTCCTTAAGTTGTTAAACTTCTTTTTCAAGGACCTGCTGCTCTGATACCAATTGTTAGAAAGTAAAGTCCACCAAGATAATTGAGAGGGTGGGGGGGTGAATCAGTTATTAGATAATTATAACTTTTATCATCTTCAATAGCATTAAACCATATAAGAAATATAATTACCAACCATAGAAAGATATTCATAAACAATAACACAATGACACAAGATATGTTGACTAGGGAACCTCTTGATCAAAGAGTAAACCCCGGTGGGAATGATGCTCACAAAAGATGCACTAATATGAATATTCCTTGTGAAAGGATGGACTCTATTAGGAGTCTTATGAAATACATTCAGTACATATGAATCCTTGTTAGGAGATTTTGAATCCCTGTTAAAAGATTCTAACCCTGTTAAGAGTTATGGAAGACAGAAGGACCCACTGCCCAAATAGCTTCAGAGTAAGATCACTGAACACACTATCCAAATAATATTTTCATCACTCAATAGAATAATATGTTACCTCTTCTCTGACAGAGCCAAACCACACTCACTATTACATCAGATCTCAATTTTATATCTTTGTACCTCGCATGTCTTCCTTCACAAATTTTCTTTCATACTGAACTTTTTTCTTCACTTCATGCATACAGCATCACACACAACCACTACTTCCATATCATGACCACTACACTACAAGGAAATACATTCCTTCCTTTATACCACACTCAAAAAATTACAAATGAGTTGGCATACAATTACAATATAAAAGTTTCCACATGCTACACCAAAATTACACAAAACTGTTAGCTTCCAAATATAATAAATCTTCACTTGTGTGACCTCAAAGTTTGCACTATCATCCATGTCACTATCAATGTGTCTTCAACTTCCCTTTAACTACACAAAACTAGATTCCATCTTGATTAGGAGATATCATCCAATTTCCACAAACCGCTACTCAAGAACACTGCCTAAATACTGCTTCCACTAAAATGCTCATAACTTTCATGAATAAATGAATTACTATCTATGCTCTTAACCATAGACATATAACATATCAAAGATTATATCCTCAACATCACATAGCTCCAACTATAATAACCCATGTGCACTAATTCAAACACTGTCTGCTTCTCTGCAAGTCTTCAGTAAATCACTATGTTGACATCAATGACAATCATAGTCATGAATGCAACAAAAACTACTATAGAATGGCTACCAAACATTTAGCATTCATTCCTAACAAATCCAACTTTTCCTTGCATAACCTCATCATCTCGAGCAAGAGATTGGCTTGCATTGATAAGAATCTTGTTGACCATAGATCTTTAGTCTATCCTAGGTTGATCAAATCCTATCACTGATCCTCCATTGGGAAAATAGCAGCTCATTGTTGACACTTAGTAATCTTCCACCAACATCCCACCAATCATCCAATGAATCTTGATCCAAATCAAAGTATCCCACGAAGCCCCCATCATCACCAAACATCTCACCAATATTTCACCATCTTCCATCATCCTTGATCCAAATCCAAGCATCTCACTAATCCTTGCATTGCATTCTATAAATTCACCATCCTTAGAAGTTTCCTAGGCTTGCATCCATCATTGTTTAGAGCCTTTTAGAAACATCTTGCATCCATCTAACATTTGCATCTCCACTCCATGCCTATCGAGACAAGATCTAGAAAATCAAGGAACATGGATCCTTATCAAGTTCCCAGCTTGTCTGATCCCAACATTTCTACCAGCACGATGGTAGCTTATGATTCCTAGATTCAAAAATCTAGTAATGCATGGGATGATCCCAATATCCCCCTGACTTCTTTTGCAATAGAAACATTTATGAATCATCCAAGGAATGTGCAAATAATTGGTGTGCTCACTACTCAGAATCAAAGAAACATGTGGGCTAACTTCACATAGGAGGGTACTCCCATTCCACCATATCTCCAACCTCACATCCCCATTAACAACATCTAAATCCTAATAGAAGTATACACCCCCATCATCTAATAGATCCCTGATCCACTTCTCCACATATCACAAGTAGCTTCACCTATCCCTCCTCTTTTTCAAAGAAATTTCACAGGCTCTACAACACAAGTGACACAATCCACTCCATTTCCTTTCATAGGTGCACCATCATCTTCCATAGCATCTCAATCCATCATCCCTACCCAAATCTTTTCACAAAACCAAGTGCCACCACCCACCCAAGCTTTTACAAAAATAGTTCCACCACCTTCCATGGGCCAATTAATGTCATTGTTTCTAGGGGAAATGCAATTGTTTCCCTCATCTTTCTAACAACCCTCTACTTCAACACCATTCATTCTGGGGGGGACACAATCATCCTTCCCCTTCACTTCACAAGCTTCTGCATCCACACCATTCATTCTAGGAGGGATGCAATCATCCTTCCCCTTTAGTTCACAAGCTTCTGCATCCAAACAATTCATTCTAGGGGGACACAATCATCCTTCCCCTTCACTTCACAAGCTTCTACACCCATGACATCATTTCTGGGGGCAACACAATCATTCTCTTCTTTCTCCTAGAAAACTTCCACATGAGCATCACCCTTTTCATGGGAAACACAAGCATCTTCATTCACCCCCCAAGAGAAAGCCCAACAAAATGCATTCACCATAGGTATGCCTTCCATGGGTTTTTCAACTCCACCATTTATGTCCCAAACTCCCATCACATCCACCTTTCCATCATCCTCTCCATCACAGTTCCCACCACGCATTAGTTCTCGATAGGGCCTCACTAAAGAAGAAATGAAAGCCTTTGGAATACCAACCCACTTCACCACATCCATGCCAGTAAACCAACAAACCACCTTCTCCTAAGAAGCACAATAACAACCATCTCAACTTCCACCAGCTTCATCCTTTTTCCCATTCACAAACCATTTATTCACATCACCCAATGCTTCTTAGTAAGTTCCACCACCTCAAAAAAAGAGTTCATCCCATCTCACAAGCTACCTTACCCAACCACCTCCTTTTGGCTTCCCTACATTAGTTCCACCCTTAAGCAATACGGGAATGCATCTATCCTACATCAACCAAGAAAAAAGCCAAGTTTAGTAAGGGCCATCTTACCAGCAAGCTGCATCATTCCACCAGCCTCCTCTTCAATAGCAATATTTCCAATAACAGCCACAAATCCATGTCATTCTCTAGTAGCAACAAGCTTCATCCTATCCAGTGCAACAACAACATCCCATCATCCCCCAACACTAGCAAGTAGTTCCATATCCTCCACCACAATACACCTCCACACCGCATCAACAATATCCTCCCCAGTAATCATCACTCCAAAATCCATTCCAATCTACCTATCTCACCAGACAATCTTCGTATCCCACTCCACAATATCCACCCCAAAATCATCCTTATTCACCAACACCACTAGATCCTTTTCAAATGGGAGTACCTGCTCCAACACCAATCAATACTGAGTGGGAAGCAATGAAGAATGCTCTTAAGGAGCTCTAAATTGGTACAAAGAATAAAACCTTCAAGTTTGAAGAGGTGTGTCCCTACCCATTTGACTAATCGATCGCAACTGTTCCTTTCCCTAAAAACTTTGAGACACCCAAGTTCGATAAATATCTAGGAAAAGGAGACCTAGTGAACCACGTCAAAGAGTTCTATATGGTGTGCCAAGAAGTGGCTTACAGTGACAATTATCTTTTGTGCCTATTCCCCAAAAGCTTGGGAGGAACTGTTGTTGAGTGGTTTTACAATATACCATGTGGGACCATCAAAAATTTTTCCAAGCTCTCTGAAAAGTTTGTTTCCCAATATGCCCACAATGTCGAGAATGAGTTGACCCTATTAGACCTCTGCAACTCAAAATAGAAAGAAGGAGAAAGCCTAGCAGACTACTTGTAGTGATGGAAGAACCTCACTACTAGGTTATCATACCAACCACCTGAGAAGCATCTAACCAAAATCTTCATCAATAACCTGCATCCCAAACTATCCAACTTCATGAGGATGAACTATATCCAAATGTATCAAAATATCAAAAGCAAAGGGATAGATATTGAAATAGGTCTCCTAGAAGAAGGCACAATCTGGTATTTCAAGAATGATTCCCAAAGTAAACCCAACAATGATAAACCCCGTTACTATAATCATAACAAAAATGTAGTCACTGATGGAGCTATGGACACCAAGCATGTCCAAATCATTGTGGCTGGTCCTACACCAATTCCTGCATATCAACAATATCAAAAAACTCATCAGCAACCTATGCAGCAATATCAGCCTCAAAACAATCAGCAAAACTATCAGCAGCAAGCACATCAAGCCCATCAAGGAAATCCAACCAATCAGGCTAATGCCATCAATACTACTCCCAATCAGAACAGACCCAGAGCCCAAAATTATCAAAAGAGGATCTTCACACCACTTGGTGAACCTCTGGATGTTATATTTCACTGAATGACCAAGGCCAACTTGATTACATACCCACCAATCTAGTAGTTTGATGATGCTGCTCCTAATCCCAACTGGTATAAGGATCATGAGTACTGTGATTATTATCATGTCAAAGGACACACTACCTTAAGGTGTATGAAACTCAAGAATTATATCCAAGATCTCAGTGACCAAAAGGAGATCCAAGTAGACACACCTACTCAAGCCTTGCCTAATGCCAATTTTTAAATCTATTAGAATATGTTCCCACAACATAACACTAGGAAGAACCAAGCTAATACCAATCCTCCTCCCCACAACCAAGGCAAAGGAAAACAAGGAGATCACACTAGCCTCAAAGACTACATCACTGCTTATATCAATTACAACAAGTTTGTTGGATGTATAACCCAAGTCGAGCCCACAGTCAATGTCATCCATGTCAAAGGAGAAGATAGTCAGTGTACCTTCACCACCCATATAGGCTGGATAACTATCATCGGTGCCCATCCAAGACTAGCACACAATGTACAATATAGCCTCATAGAACATCTTGGGAACACACCAGCACAAATCTCCATTCTTGACCTTCTCTACACTTTGCTCCTCCATCAAGAAATCCTAGACCGAGCCCTCCATGAAGCACAAGTCCCCACAAATATAAACACCATCTAGTTTGAAAACCTTGTGGGACATCTATCCACACCATGTGCTCTTTCCTTCAAACCATCTGACATACTAGCTGTTGCACCTAACCATAATCTCCCTCTCCTCATCACCATCATGGTTAGAGATTTTTCCATCAAAAGGGTCATGATAGATAATGGCTTAACCCTAAACTTGTGTACTCTAAAATTCATTCAATAGATAGGGTTCACAAAAGTTGATATTTCACATGAAGTAATCACCATGAAGGAATATGACAACTTAGAGTGTACCTCTAAAGGTAATATTATTTTGCCTATCCAGCTAGGCACAACAACACAAGACACCAGTTTCCATGTTGTTTATCTTGACCTACCATTCAACATCCTCCTTGGCTGACCATGGATCCATTCCATCAAGGCTGTACCATCTACTTACCATCAGTGTGTCAAATTTCCACATCAAGGCACTCAAGTCACCATCCATGCAGATCCCCAACCCTTCACATACTATCATGTGATGGAAGCATCATTCCCTCATTCCACCCATTGTCCTAGAACTGACATTGGTACTTTTATTGCCAGTTCATCTCGATCCCATTGTAATCCAGAGACTATTCTCACCTCCACTCTCTCTTTTATCAAGATCAATAACTAGGACTATGGTGAATACACCCTTAATGATGCATTTTTAGTAGGGCCCCTACCACTTGATCCACATATGCAAGGGCACTTGAGTCACCAAAGAAAATCCACTAAAGAAAATCATGAAATCAAGCAAATGGGACCTATGACATTTGTCTCCCATGTGAACATAAACTATCAAGAGATGGATCTTGACATCAATAGGTGGTTGTACAAAGATCCCCCACCACCTGACACTCAACTTGTTGGCTACTTCAAATACAAGTATCCCCAATCGCACAAGTATGCCACTGAACAATGGAAATATCAAGGAGGTGGTCTAGGACCACAAGAAGGCAAAAGCAAAGACCCTATCACAGCTTCAAAAAATCCACAACATCAAGGTCTTGGCTTTAATACCCCTCACCTACATATTCAAGAGTTGAATACCACAACTGGGGGCACTAACATGACCAATTTTCCCTTCTTGAATGGTGATGCAGGGGCATCCAAGGTTAAGCAAGGGAATTCTTGTCCTCGGTGAAACTGCATGGGGTGTTGTTATTTTGGCCAGTGTTACTCAGTTGCAACCTTGACCGATGGCCTCGGTCATTGAAGGAATCTTGGTCACTAAAGGAACTTGACAGTCTCTAGCACTTAGTGAAAATGTTACTCGATCATGCCTGCGATGCTCGGTCGAAACTAGTGCTCGGTGATGCTTGGCCTGCTCGGTTAATTTACTGTCACTTGGTAGTTCTGGCTTACCAACTAGAGTTCTATGTGATTTGTTGAGCTGACTTGATGAATTTATTATTGGTAGCTATTGTTATGGGTTGACATGTTGAATTAAATGTTTGTATACATTTGTAAGCCTACTTGTATGGCATTTAATTATTTGTTTTGGGGAGTTAAGGGTTTCATCCAGCTGACTTGTGGCAGATGATTAGTATTTATAGGATGTTTGGGTAGATGTTTAAGGAAAGGAGGATGAGAAGATCATGAGGGAGTAGAGAAGTTCATGACTTGAAGACTTAGTGAGTCAGATCTGAGGTTCTAAAAGTTGAAGTTGGTGAAGTTGTGGAAAATGTCTTGCATGTTCTTGAAGATCAAATTGATATCTAATAGTTGTTTGTAGCAGAGCTAGGGGTTTGCATACTTGGGATCAAGGAGATTGCTTGGAGGCTTGCGAGCTCAAGTTTAGATCTACCTTAGGGTTTCCATCAGCTTCTAATTATCTTTAGAGCTGAACTAGCTAAGATTGTATTGGATCTATTGTGGATCTTGCAGAATTGTTTCATTTTGTAATTGGCCCTAACCCAGAAGGCCTTAAAGCTAGACATGTTAATGAAAATTAATTGAAACATTTGTGGTGTTATCTATTGTGTTAAGTTTTCCACTATGTAATTCTATTAGCTACAAGGTTTGGACTATCCTTCATTGGATCCACCATCCTTGATTGCATCAGGTGGTATCAGAGTGAAAGTTTGTTCCTGCTAGAGTTGATAGTTGATCTTGAAGGTTAACCTAGCAAGGCTAATCTTGCAAAGTTGATCCTATGAAGCAGAGATTGTGTGCAATCTGGATTGTAGATCTAAAGCACTGAACTTGTGGAATTGTGCCCTAGTTGTTTGCAAGATTGAAGGTTGCGATCTGACTTTTTTACAACTTGGAAATTGTCACAAGATGGTCAGTGAGGGTTTGTTGTAGAGGGTTTATTTTCATATCTTTAAGGATTCCTTTGAGAAGATTGGACCCTAGAGTTATTTCTGATCTTTGTGATACTGTTGAATCCCAAAACATAGAGAAAGTAAAATCAGATTTCAGATTTGAGATGGAATTGATGAAGAATGACATGGTCAACAAGATGATGAGAGTTGTTACCAGTATACCTTGGAATGTTGGTACTAAGGATGGCTATGAAGAAGCTGCTGAAGAATTTGAAACTACTAGATCTAGTGGTGATGACTGGAGGAACATATCTGGTGAAGATAGAACTACTCGGTTGCATAGATCTTCTGCTTGGTTTAGTAATTACTGAATAAAAGTTTCTACTTTCTCTGGTACTTTGAAGCCTGACAATCTGATTGATTGGATTGGTGAACTTGAATATTTCTTTAAGCTAGAAGAAATTGAAGATCCTCTTCGGGTGAGATTAGCACAGACAAAGTTGAAAGGACATGCTGCTCTTTGGTGGAAAGAACTACAAAGAGACCAAGAAGATGAGGGTGAAACAAAGATCAATTGGTGGAGGTTGATGGTGACTAAGTTCAAAGGGTAAAAGTACAAAGCTGTGTCACACTTTTATAAAGGAAAAGGTCAACAACACACAAAAATTTTAACTTTAATGACATAAAAATGGTATTTATGTTTAAAATTTGGAGATGATGTAAACTAATGAAATGTGTAAAAGTGGATGAAGTTTATGGCTATAATTTTTTTAATTTTTTTTGAACAAGAATTCATATAGTTTTTAAATTTTTTAAGTCCATTTTTTACTTGCTGAAAAATGCTAAAAATGAGGGTCTTGTCCGCACCAAAAAAGTATATGCAAATAATCTCTTTTTCCTTTGATTTCGAAATATGTCATAGATAAAATGTATAGCTAATGCAGAAAAGAAGAAAAATTAGTTTTCAATGTATATTTTCTCTATTATAACTACTCAAAGTCAAACATACCTGAAATCGACAGTTTTCATCTCGCGTCAAATTTCCCCTATCAAATCTACACCATTCAGAAAATAAATTACACACTCTTGAAGATAACTCTCTCCTCTAGTGTTAAATATAAATTTTTAATTTTTTTGATAAGCTTTACTATTTTTTTCTATTTTTGAAGCATCTTGTTCTCGAATGTTAAAATACCTACTTGTATTATTTTGAAATTATAATATATTAGATCTAATTAAAATATTATAAAAATTATATGATGATAATCTTGACTCTGTGCTCTAAAAAAGGGTATTTTTATATTTGTAAAAAAATATCATTAAAAAGAGTAAGAGTTATTGAAACGTCGCTTTTCTGAAATAATTTTATTTCTTTAGTAATTGTTATAAAACATACAGTTAATAGATATTTCCAATTGGAAAAGGTGAAGAACTTATCTAACTTAGCTAGAATGAATCTAGCTAGACCATATGTTTGACAAAAAATAATTTTAGTTAGAAATACTCAAATTCAGCTGTGCTGATAAGTTGTCCTGAAACGTGACATAGCTTTGTGCTTTTACCCCAAAGCTAAGTTCATACTAGTTGACTATGAGCTTGACTTGTTTAAGAAGTTGCAGAATCTGAAATAGAAGAATTTGTCTGTTGAAGATTATACCAAGGAGTTCTACAAACTTACTATTCATTCTGGACACTGAGAGCTTAGTAAGGAAAAGGTAGCTCAATATATGAATGGTTTGAGATTCTATATTTAGGATGAGCTTGGTATGCTGAAGGTTGATTCTATTGAAGATGCTTATCAGTATGCTCTAAAGGTAGAAGATAAGTTGAAGAGGAAACAACCTAATAACTCCCGAGGGAATTGATCACTTGGTGAAGGATAATCTGACTGATGCAGAAGATGAACAAAAACCTATGGAGTCAAAGAAGAAAATAGGTAGAGTTATCTTTAAGGATACTTTCTATAACTATGGAGACGAAGGACACCGTTCTTTTGAGTGTACACAAAAGAAGGTTGACCGATGAACTATTGTGATGAATGAGAACATTTAGAATGAACCTAAATCAGAGAACTTACTACTTGGGTGAACATTGCTTGGTACAAAGGATGAACCTTGTCAGAGGAGTAACTTGTTTAGGACCTGATACAAGATTGAAGGTAAATGCTATGATGTTATTGTTGATAGTGGTAGTACTGATAACCTTGTTGCTGAGGACCTAGTTCAGAAAATTGGTTTGAATAGAATGAAGCATCCTTGTCCTTGTAGGATTGGCTGGTTACAAGATGTTCATGCTTTGGAAGTAAGAGAACAATACTTCATTGATATTCAGATTGGCCAGTACAAGGATCTTGTGTTGTGTGACATTGTGAAGATGAATAGTTGTGATATATTGCACAGTAGACCTTGGCAATATGATTGTAGAGCTATTTATGACTATGTCTGGAATGTGTTTACTGTTCAGAAGGATGATAGGAAGTTTTCACTAATGCCTTTGGTGGATACAATGCTCAGTAGGAGAAGCCTAAGTATTGGTAGCTGAGTGGAGATTGTGGATCCAGAGAAAATGAATGATCAATATGGAGAACCGACCTGTACATTGTCAAGAAAAGACTTGAAGAGACAGAGGAAATTGAAGTGGAAGAATTTGCAAGCAAAAAAGGTGGAGGACTTTTATGTGAAGAACTAGTTCAGGATTTATGTGTTGAATCTTGAAAGATGTTCTTCTCACATATATACATATTTTGTAACCTGGGGTGTCTGATGCAGGGGCATCCAAGGTTAAGGCAGGGGCATTCTTGTCCTCAGTGAAACTACATGAGGTGTTGGTAATTTGGCCGGTGTTACTTAGTGGTAGCCTTAACCAACAGCCTTGGTCATTAAAGGAAGCTCGGTCACTGAAGGAACTCAACAGTCTCTAGTGCTTTGTGAAAGTGTTACTCAATCATGCCTGTGATGCTCGATTGACACTAGTGCTTGGCGATGCCTAGCTTGCTCGGTTAATTTATTGTTGCTCCGTAGTTCTAGCTTACCAACTGGAGTTTTGTGTGATTTTTTGAGCCGACTTGGTGAATTTATTATTGGTTGCTATTGTTATGGGCCAACATGCTGAATTAAATGTTTGTATACATTTGTAAGCTGACTTGTATGGAATTTAATTATTTGTTTTGGGGAGTTAAGGGTTTCATCCAACCGACTTGTGGATGATGATTAGTATTTATAGGATGTTTGGGTGGATGTTTAAGGAAAGGAGGATGAGAAGATCATGAGGGAGCAAAAAAGTTCATGACTTGAAGATTTAGTGAGTTAGATCTGAGGTTCTGAAAGATGAAGTTGGCAAAGTTATGGAAAAGTTCTTGCAGATCAGATTGATATCTGATAGTTCTTTGTAGCAGAGCTAGGGGTTTGCATACTTGGGATCAAGGAGATTGCTTGGAGGCTTGCAAGGTCATGTTTAGATCTTCCTTAGGGTTTCCATAAGCTTATGATTGTCTTCAAAGCCAAACTAGCTGAGATTGTATTGGATCTATTGTGGATCTTGTAGAATTGTTTCATTTTGTAATTGGCCCTAACTCGGAAGGCCTTACAGTTAGGCATGTTAATGAAAATTACTTGAAACATTTGTGGTGTTATTTGTTGTGTTAAGTTTTCAACTGTGTAATTATGTTGGCTACAAGGTTTGGACTGTCCTTCATTAGATCTGTATATAGCTGAATGTGGACCTCTAATCCAACTACACAAACAACATAGTCATTGCTCAATCATCAAATCATGAAATTGAGTATGAATTACCCATTCGCACGATTCTATCAATTTGACCTATTGCCTTCTAATTAATTAGGGTTTTTTATTTACTCTTAGAAAGAGAGCCAACAACCTTAAGACCAAGCTAATACAAAGGATTTTCAAAAAGCTTGAAAGATGAACAATAATGAAATTAATTTAGAAATGAGTGCAATTAATCTAAAGGTTTGAAAGAAATATGAGATTAATCTAATAACAATAATCAAACTATATTCAATGAGAGTGCAATATTATACTAGAATGAGAAATTAAACTAATTATGCAATGAAAAAGCTTGGAAATATGAAGATAATTAAGACTAAAATTTTCAATAGTATGGATGCTATCACAATTGCCCTTTTTTCAAATGAAGGAGAAGGTTCATTAAATAGACAAGCCCAGGGAGAGAATGAAGAGGTTCTTGAAAATGAATGGTTTCCTCTTCATTCCCAATTGAGACACATATTGAAAGATTTATTTAATTAAGAGAATGAAATATTGCCACATATGGGTGACCGTTTGAGTAATTTGAATTATTAAATTCAAATAAAGAGGTGTCCATTCAAATAACTAAATAAGATTAATTCCCTTTTTTTATGTTTTTTAGCTAAAGGGGGTGGATTTTAATTTAATTTAAAGCACTTAGGACTTTAGAATTAAATTAATTTATCATAGGGATTATTTAGCTAATAAAATCTAATACTTAGGAATTAATTATGTTGTGTGATTAATGCAAATTAGGGTTTTTTTGCAATTGACATCAAGTCAAAATAAAGTTAGATAGGAGAGAGAAAATTGCCTAGTAAATAGGACTTTGAAGATGAAATTGAAAAAAATGCACCGAAATTGATTGAAATTATTAGGTGCCAATTTTGAGGTATTACATTTGCCCCTCTTTGAATTGATGTGCGAGCAGCATGTTGATTCAAAGAATAGTCTGATGTGACAGATGATGAGAATTTTGAAAGTCTAGGTTAGGATGCCAAGACACCGAACAAATTGAAGCATGATTTTCTGAAGTCTAAGTTAGATTGCGAAGACAACAGTCTTGAGAGGAGACTGGAATCAAGGTTAGATTGCACCAATGCCCATTGATGATAGATGTAGATTTAGCACTAATCTCCAGAATCAGGGTTAGATTACCCTAATATGAAACTTAGCCCTCCGAGACCTAGGTTAGATTTACCAGATAATGGTCCAAAAGAGATTTCGAGAGCCATCTCCAGAACAAAGCTTGACTCCCAGGAATTAGGGTTAGATTGCCCCAATACCTAAAAAATTTTGAGAACCATCTCTAGAAAGAATCTTGATCCTCAAGGATCTGAGTTAGATTTCTCAGATACCTAAAAGATAGATGACTAGATGTGAGGCATGAAGATGCCCCTAGAGATGAGATGCCCCAAGCGGTGAGGACTTTGATTTAGATTAGATTGAAATGAGACTGGTTTGACAAGATTCAAATGATGCAATCATCCTGCCCCCTCAAGAGAGAAATCGAAAGATGGCATATCAGAAGGATGATTGACAACAAGAGGTTGTAGAGTAGAAGCAATTAGACTAGATTCAAGAAGCTACAGAAGCAATTTGGAGTGATCGAGAGGTCCTGTTGACCAAGTTTGACCATGGTTGACCAGAGTTGACTTTGATGAAAATATTGAAGATGTCAAGAAAATGATGAAGAGATGAGGATCTGGCAGGAAAATGACGCCAGAAGGCTGACTGCACAAGCGTCCGATCCCAAAGGGTCCCAGAATTTGAAATGCAATTTTGAGCCATCTAAAGATGTCAGATTTTGATTTTAATCCCAAAAAATTATGCAATCATGATGAAACCAAGACAAAAGATGAGAACCCTCAGTGAATAAATCAAGGAGACAATCAAGAGAGTACCAAAACACTATCTCACTGCAAGCCTAGAATGAAAAATACAAGCCTAAGCTAGGTGCAAGCCTAGAATGAACATGCAATCCCTAGGACTTGGTTGTTGAACTCATTGTATTATCATCATATAGTTCTTTTAGGTACGGGACATTCACTAGATGCCATACAATCCTCACTAAAATTTCAATCATGATAATATGAATATGACCTAGGTCTCAGATTTGTTAGAATGAGGTGTAAGCATTAAGGCACAAGAAGCCAGAATGACTTGAACACCTATTCCTTTTGATTTAACAAGTTAACATAAGCATCAAATCATAACTACTAGAATGACCTAAATGTTGCTTGTGAGAAAATACACTAGACACACAAGAGTTCCTTCTTTTGCCAAAGATTGCTCCCAGTGACCCTTATGTTCACTTAGCAGGACAAGCATTTGCAATTTTGCTTGTAGCAGAAAGAAGTCACTCAAAACAGACATGGAGAAGAACCAACCTTGCCAAAGTTTCCATATAAAAGGAGTCAAGGTACACATGGACATTCAATATGAGATGAAGGATCTTATAGATGGACACCCCTCTTATGTGAATTCATTGGATCATTGGAGCTAAACCAAAAAATAGAAAGCAAAGAAAAAGATCATGCCCCCAGTCTTTGCTTCTCTCAGTCAAGGAGACATCTTAGAGTTTCTCGAGGAGAAATGACAAAGCAAAAGGACAACACACAAAAGAAAAAGCTCAGCACGCTTCAAAGAAATAAAAATTCAGTTTTATTTTTAGTTTAAGTTTGTGTTCAAGAAGATTGAAGTCGAATCGAAAGTGTACAACATTTGAAGTCTCAACAGGATAGAGACAGCAGGCAGACATAGTGATAACCATTAGTGACCATCACGAGAGATGAAGTCTCAAGAAGATATCAGAGTGTGAACCAAGTATCAATAGGAGGATGCAGTGAGAACCACTGGTGACT
The DNA here is from genome assembly GCA_027943335.1 of Chamaecyparis obtusa. Classification (NCBI taxonomy): domain Eukaryota; kingdom Viridiplantae; phylum Streptophyta; class Pinopsida; order Cupressales; family Cupressaceae; genus Chamaecyparis; species Chamaecyparis obtusa. Next base: position 633,049 of record BSBK01009470.1, read on the forward strand.
GATACAAGTAAAATTTTCAAAAGAGAGAATAAAGCATGAATGAAACACTAGCAGGAAGACGCAGTGAGAACCACTGGTGACTGATGTAAGGAAGAGATCCTGGAAGAGAGAGGTTCGAATGAGAGCTAAGTATCAATAGGCAGGCATAGTGGGAGCCACTGGCGATCGATACATGAGAGATCCTCAAGGAGAGAAATCTCAAAAGTAGCTAGGCATCAGTAGGCAGACGCAATGAGAACCACTAGTGACTGATGCATGAACAAAACTTCTGAAAGCAATAGGAAAATGCCCCCTAGACCAGGAAGGTGCCCCCAAGTGTGACCAGTTCCAATCCATGAAGAGTTGAGGAAAATATTGAAGACAACTGGAAGCAAGTGCATGAGCTAGCAAACCAAAAGTGGGAAATAGACTAACAGTAGGGAACAAACCAAAGCATGAAAGTAGGAAAGCAAGAGCCAAATGGTGTTGAGATGAGATGCAGCTTTAGGAAACAAGAGGTGCTTATTTACTAGGTTTTAACCATCTTGGCAGAGATTCTATTTTTGCTACCATGACGCCTATTTACCAGGTTTTCATCAATGGCACATTTTTTTTCTTTTTCAATTTTTTTGTACTTTTCTCTTTTTTTTAATTTTTGAATATTTCATTTTTTTTGTATTTTTGAATATTTCACTTTTTTTTGTATTTTTTCAAATTTTGTATTTTTTTTATTTATTATCAAGGCGCCTATTTACCAGATTTTCACCAAGATAATAGATACATCAAAGTGCCTATTTACCAGATTTTCACTAAGATGATCATTTTTTTAGGACATTTTGCAATTTTTAGGATTTTTTTTCAAGACCAATAAGTATGTCCATGAGCACACAGAGAATGCCTCAACTATAGAATTTCTTCAAATGAAGAGTGTTGATAGGATCTTTGAGCTGTTCTCCTTCAGTGGTGGAGAGTTGGTAAGCGCTAGACCCAAATGTTGCAGTAATAACATACAGACCAAGCCAGTTTGGTTCAAATTTCCCTTTCTGGGCCCACTGTTGCTGATTCTTGGGGTTCTCTCTCAAGACAACATCACCCACTTGGAATTCTCTTTGTCTGAATTTCTTATTGTAGGCTTTGGACATCCTCTTTTGGTATGCTCGAATATGATCGAACGCCACCTTCTGACATTCATCTAGTAACTCAAGCTCTTGAAGCTGGGATATTCTATTTTCTTCATCAGTGATGAGGCCTCTTAGAGAGATTTGCAATGTTGGATTCTTGACCTCAATAGGTAATATTACATCTGCTCCATAAACCAAGGCAAAGGGCATGGTCTCCGTTGGTGTTCAGATACTTGTTCTGTAGGCCCACAAAGCTAGATTAATCTGGAGATGCCAATCTCTACCAGATTTATGAACTATTTGGTGCAAGATTTTGAGAATTGTCTTATTAGAAGCCTCTACTTGTCCATTACCCTAGGGATAATAGATAGATGACCAATGCTGAATAATCTTGAATTTCATGCATAACTCTCTCAGGTCCTTGTTCTTGAATTGTCCCCCATTGTCAGTGATAATGGATGAGGGTACACCATAGCTACAAATGATATAGTTTAGTATAAACATCACCATAGATTTTCCATCAGCTACAACTAGAGGCACTGCCTCAACCCACTTAGTAAAATAGTCAGTAGTTGTGATGATAAAATTATGTCCTCTTGAAGAAGAAGGATGTATCTGACCTACCAAGTCAAAGGCCCATTGTTGAAATGGCCAGAAATTGATGAAAGGAATAAGCTCTTTAGTAGGAGCATGGATCAAATTCCGATGAAATTGGCATTGTTTACAAGTCTTGGCATATTGAATAGCTTCTTTCTCCATATTTGACTAGTAATAACTAGCTCTAATAAGTTTTTGGGCTAACATCAAACCGCTTGAATGAGACCCATAGATACCTTCATGTACTTCAGCTAGCGCATGTTTGGACTCATCGGGTTCTAGACATCTAAGGAGGGTGCCATCTAGACCCCGTCTATATAAGTTATTTGCTATAATGATATACCGTGAAGCATTACGAATTAGGTGATGCTTTTCATTCTGGGTATAGGTGTCTGGAATGATCTAGTCATGAAGGTAGGAATAGATATGGTGGTAGCAGGATGAATCATGTCCAATGAATAAATAGATCATCCTGGATTTAGGAATGTCATAGGAAGGGTAGTGTAATGCCTCCACTAGGAAGTCATGTTTGAAGTCATTTTTTTGCATTTGTAACATTGAAGCAAGAGTGGCCATAACATAAGCTACTTTATTGTCTACCCTTGGAATTTGCTGGAAAGAAATGTGTGCAAAATACTATTTGAGATCATCCACCATTCTTTTGTAAGGTACTAGCTTGTCATCTTTTGTTTGGTAGACATCATTAACTTGGTTGATGATTAACTGAGAGTCTCCAAAGACCTTGAGCTCATACACATGCCATTCAATGGCTATCTTCATACCATTAATGAGAGCTTCATATTCAGTGATGTTGTTTGTGTAGGGAAAGAACATTTTGTAAGCTTTTGGTAATGAGTATCTTTGAGGTGTTATAAACAAAATGCATGCATCGGATCCTTGCTGAGTGAATGATCCATCAAAGAACATGATCCAAGCTTGATGTGTGAGAAGCATGATGGATTCATTGAGGAATTCAATACTCAAAGGTTGGTGATCTTTCAAAGGAGCTTATGCCAACTTATCAGCAATTACTTGTCCCTTAATAGCTTTTCTTTCCACATACTGAATGTCAAATTCACTAAGTGTCATCACCCATTTTGCTAACCTACCTGCGAGGGCAGCCTTGCTCAATAAATACTTTAGTGGATCAATTTTTGCAATAAGCCTTGTAGTGTGAGTGAGCATATAATGTCACAACTTCTGAGAAGAAAACACTACTACTAGACAAGATTTCTCAATGACAAAGTAATTTATCTCATAAGAAACCAATGTTCTGCTAATATAATATATAGCTCTCTCTTTGTTGTTCTGATCTTCTTGAGCTAGGAGAGCACCCAAAGATGTGTTCATTGTTGAGATGTATAGTATGAGTGGCTTCCCATAAATAGGAGGCATCAATATAGGTGGATTAGCAAGATACTATTTAATCTAAGTGAGTCCCTTGTCACATTCTTCATTCCATTCATAAGTCACACCCTTATGCAAGGTTTTGGTAAATGGTTGTGACTTGTCAGCCAACTGTGAAATGAAATGTTGAATAATTTGTAACCTTCCTTGTAGTCCTCTCATTTGACTGATGTTCTTGGGTGGAGGCATGTCCATAATAGCTTGTACCTTTTTAGGATCAACTTCTATGCCCTTAGCTGAAATGATGTAACCCAAGTGTTTCCTAGAAGTGATGCCGAAAGAACACTTTTTTGGATTAAGTCTGAGACTAAATTGTTGCATGCGGTCAAGTATGGGACCCAAATTTGTGAGATGAGTTCTTCACTACATGCTTTTGGCTAAAGTATCATCCACATAATCCTCCATCATTTTATGCATCATATCATGGAAAATGGTAGTGACAACTCTCTGATATGTTGCTCCAGCATTCTTAATCCCAAAAGGCATGACATTACAACAAAAGGTGCCCCAGGAACATGTGAAAGTGGTCTTTTCTTGATCTTTTGGCACAATTTTTATTTGATTATATCCATAAAATCCATCCATCAAGGAATACATCTCATATCATGATGTCATGTCCACTATCATGTCAATATTAGGCAATGGGAAATCATCTTTTGGACATGCCTTATTTAGATCCCCGATGTCTATGCACACACAAATGGATTTATCATGTTTGGTGACTAGAACAATATTTGAAATCCACTTTTCATAATCAATAGTCCTTATGAAATCAGCCTTAAGAAGCTTGTCTAACTCTTCTTTGACCAAAAGTGCTACATGTGGATGCATCTTTCATAGCTTCTGTTTAACAGGTTTAATACCTGGTGCAATGGACAAATGGTGCATGATTATATTGGGGTCTAATCCAGGCATGTTAGAGTAAGTCCATGCAAAGTTTATTTTCTTCCTCTGAAAGAAGTTAGTGAACTCTACCTTTTCTTTTGCAGACAATGATTGTGCTAGATCAATAATCTATGGAGTAGCCTCTATACCCAAATTTATTGGTTATGTCAGCTCAATCAATACTAATGACCTCTCTTGAAAATGGCTCGGAAGTGTATCAAGTATCTCATCATTGGGCACCTCAGAGAGGTTTTCACCCTCAGATACACCTTTTATTTTTACTATTTTTGGCTCTGATACTGCCACAATGTGGTTTTCACCATCAGAGCATCTATTTTTTCTTCTTTTAATTTTTTGACTAAGATATTTGATATCTGCCTCTGTCATGCTGACACTAATTTCACTATTGGAGGACATCATAGGTTCAATAGCATGGAGGTAACAAGATAGATCATAATCATTATGGAATGTTAGGACTTCATTAGATGAAGAAGGGGAGTTCTAGTTTATCAGATTGGGATGGCGGAGTGAAAGAGTAGTAGTGGCTGGTTCAATTGTATTCATGGTATAACCATCAAAAGCATGGATGAGAAAGTCAAGACCTAGAGTGATCTCATCCAAAGGAGCATTTGAATCCCTATAAGACCCTACATCAGAAGTAGAGGAAAAGTTAACACCAGTGGCATCTAATTCATGTGGCCTAACACTAGACCCTTCACCTACTTCAAGAAGTCTTTCATAAGTATGCACTGTGTCTATATCCTTATCATAAGTAGCATTAGACAAATTGTCAAACTCATATTCATGTGATTCAGTACTTGATGTGGGAATATTGGTAGCGTCATCAGACTCATTATTATCTCTTGTGGTGTTAACAACTTGCTGGAGTTGTTCTTGTTCAAGATGCTTTTGAAAATGCGGTGGCCTATATCATTCACCTTGAAAATTGGGATGATCATTTAGTGTTTCTTTCCATTGGTCATATGTAAATTGATGCACCAAAGTGGTCTCATTGGAATCACTATTAGTTTCTATCATGTGGATAGGTATGACAGGTTCATCTAATTCTACAAAGAGTGCAGCAAGTTCTAGAGGAATAGGATATTGAAATGTGTCTTCATCAGAGCTGGCCTCTGGATTTACCTATGGAGTAGTATCTTCAAATTATGACTTATGTTCAGGTTTAGGTTCTGGCACAAACTTTTTTATCCCTAAATGAAAGGGGACCTTCTTGAAGCCTAAGCCAATAGTATCCTTTGTGTTGTGACTTGTAGCTTTAATAGGCTTCAGTAGACCATTGTCATTCTTTCCTATAGGACCATTCCCCTTATAGCTGAAGTGCTTCATAATCTTGAAGGCTTCATTGTATGACTCTTGCTCTAAATCTGGAGGTGGAGTAGTTTTTTTAGATGTTTCTTTTCCCTTATAAATCTAGGCTATGATAGCCCTCTCTTCATCCTCATCTTCTAAAGGTGTAGAGGCCCGTACAAAGGCACCATTGTAGATTTTTTAAGGAGGGTCATCAGAAGTCTTGTTATTCTTAGAAGGTCTCCCATAAGAGCATGGAGATGGAGGTAGAGAAGCCAGTGATTACACAGGTTCAATTTGATATTCTCCCATGCTTGTATCCTTAAGTTTCAAAGTTTGTTCCATTTCTTTAAGCTTAGCATCATAGAACTCAGTGGACTCTCTATTAGCTGGAATAAAGCTATCTGCAGATTGTACAAGAGTGTTGCAAGAATAATTCATATTAGCAGGCATAGTGACTTCCACCCCATGGAATGGAAACTTAATGCACTAATGATATGTAGATGGAACAACCTACATCTCATGAATCCATGGCGTACCCAACAAGATGTTTTAGGCAAGAGGAATGTCAAGAACTTGAAAAGTAACATCTCTCTCAACAGGTCCTTCACAGATGGGTAGCACAACTAAGCCTTGGAATTTGTGTTCTTCCTCATCATAAGCTTTGATGGTAATATTTTTGTGGGAGTCTATATAATTCTCATCATAACCTAGCTGTGTAAGCAGTTTAGTAGAATAGATATTCAGACCAGCACCATTGTCTATGAGCACTCAGTGAATGCGCTTAGGACCTATCATGACCTCTATGTGCAAGGGAGTGTTATGTGGATGGCTCAAAGAGTGATCATCTTCTTTAGAGAAGGAAAAATAATGAGGTGAAGTTAAATGATCCACCATAGATTGGAACCGGTTGAGATTGAGATCCTTGGGAACATTTTCCTTGGCAAGGGCTTTATCCAAAATCTTCTTGTGAGTAGGTAAGATCTTCAATAACTCAAAAATGGCAATCTGAGCATTGGTTCACTGGAGTTGATCTAAGATACTATAACTAGCTAAGCTAGCTATAAGGACAAATTTCATGTTCTTGTTGGTAGGTCCAATAGTAGACTTATCTGTAGTTTTCTTTGGAGTAGATGTAGGAGGATCGAGACCTCTCAAAACAACCCTTCCTCATGATCGAGTAACAACATTGGCACAATCTTGAGGTTTTTCAGATTCAGATGGATGAGACGTAGAACTACACAAGATGAAAGGAGTCTTAGGTTTGGGGGCATCACCACTCCCCTTAATCGTAATCACATTGCAATATTCAAACTCAACAAGTTCAATCATACCAATGACATTGTCATCGTTAGTATACATGTAATTGATCTTAGCATTGGTGTTCTTAGTGTTTGAAGATTCACCCTTCTCATGAGGAGGGAAGGGATCCTTAAATGTTTGATGGTTTGAATTCTTGTTATGGCCATCCACAAAAATGTCACCGCTATCAATCAAGTCTTGGACCTTGTGTTTCAACTGAAGACAACTAGAAGTCTTATGACCCTTATTCTAGTGATAGTCATAGTAGGCATTGTCATTCCACCAATGAGGTCATGGTTGTGGGTCATAGAGATGCTTTTCCAAAGGAGTAAGTATCTAATTCTGCACAAGAGTTTTATAGACCACATCAAGTGGTTCTCCCAAGGAAGTGAATTCATGCTTGGGTAGAGATGGCCAAGGTTTGTTCTTAGAAAACCTTGAAGGTTGCTGATTTTTTGTCGCAGGCTTTTCTATTGCTTTGACCGCTTGTATGCTAGAAGAGAGATTAAAAATAGACTTAGCAGGCTTTGGGGTCACATTGTCAACCATCGTTCACAACATCTCTATTCTTGTTAACAAATTTCCCTTTATCCTTATTTGATTTTGAAGATCCCTGTTTGTTGTCTTTACTCAAAGTCAACTCACATTTCTTGATCATAAAGGCCTCTATTCACACTGCTTGTTTAATCATGCTATCAAAGATTAGAGGACCTTGTAATTGCACTTCGTATCCAAAGTCTAGGACAAGATTTTCCAAGAAAATGTTGAGTCTCTCGGACTCTGGTAGCTTGTGAGGACACCTTGTACATAATTGTCTCCACCTTTGGAGAAATGTTAGGAAAGATTCTCCTTGTCGCTATTTTAAATTGCAAAGATCTCAGATGTTGACCAGATGCTGAATATTATGTGAGTAATGTTCAAGAAATAGATTATCCATTTCTTTGAAATTCTTAATGCCAGTAGGCAATCAAGAAAACCATTCCATAGCTGGTCCACCCAAGCTATGAGGAAATAAGTGCACAAGATAGGTTTGATCATGCATGAATTCCATAGATAATGTGCCAAACTCCCTCAAGTGATCTTGGGGATCAATTACACCTAAGTATTTGTCATATTTAGGGATCTCTACACCTTTGGGAAAGGTGGCATATGAAGACTTCTATTGAAGGGGAAAGGACAAATGCTTTCCATTGTGAATTTTTGGGTGGGTTTGTCCTTATTCTTTGCAAGTTGACTAATCTGATCTTGCATGTCTCGGACCATCTTTTGCAACTTTGTGGTCTTAGTTTCTTCTTCTTTAGCCACAAGTGTTTCAACTTGATAGTCTAGGGGTAACTTGGCCCCTTGTTTAGCTAGCTCAAGGAAGTATTTTTCTTTCTCCTCTAGAAGGAGGATCTACATCATCTTAATAAGACCCTTGTTTTCTTTTGTAGTGTCTATGTCATTTTGAGTTATGGTGTCATCACCATCATTGCCAAGGATCTCATAAATACTTGGGACTTGATTTTGAGTTTGATAATAAGGAGTAGGATGATAAAGATACATTGGTTGACCACCTTGAGATTTCTTTTGAGCTTGATGTTGATCATCTTGGGTTTGATCATGGCATTGCTCATTTCAAGGTTGGGCATGACATTGTTCATTGGAAGATTGACCAAAATTCTGGTTGTTTTGAGACTGATCAAAAGTTTGGCTATATTTTCCTGGTTGAAAGTTGAATGGATCTCCCATCTTTTCAACAAAGGACTGTGTAGCAATTGAAGCCTTAGTAAAGTGATGTGAATGATTTCGAAAAGGCATAGCCAAGGTAACTTTTGATGAATGAATAGGATCAAAAGATTTAACAAACTTAGATGAGAAGATATCATCAATAGTATCACTAGGTTCAAATGAGTCACTATTTTCAGCAAGATCAATAGGTATGATAATAGGATTAGTCTGAGGAAAAGGCCTTTCAAATTTATGAAACAATGAATTGTTTTGGAAGAATGAGTTGTGTTGACCTTGAAATGAGAAACCAGGTTGTGCTTCAAACAACAAATTAAAACACTCTTGGAACACCGGAGGTGATTGAGATGAGCTATCTTTCAAAGTACTCAATGAAGAACTTGAGGATTCCTCACAAAGTTTAGATTTCACAACAGATTCAGGATGATCTATTTCTTCATTAGGAGGTTCGCTTCTACATTGACCAATATTCTGAATGGGATAAGTTTTTCCACTTCTAGTCATGACAATCATAGACAAAGATGAAATGAGAGAGGACTTGGGATAATGCTAAGACTCGATCTCTGAGATAATGAAAAGGAGATAAGTGGCTAGAATAGCCAAGATAGGACTATCAAAACATGAGGTACAAAAGCACAAAAGATGAGACAAATAACAAGGAGACAAATGAGAGTTTAAGAAAAATCAATTAGTACGCAGCTTGAGACACTCAGTTTCTGACAGTGAATGATAGGAAAATGGACAAACAGACCTCAAACAAAAACTAGATCAGATAAAAAGTCAACCAGTCAATGGGAAATAAGCCTCTATTTTGAAATAAGTCACATGAGAAAACACTAAGCTTTGCATGAGAAAGTGCAAGGCAACATGAGAAAGTGAAAGATTTATAAAACTTTGCGTGAGAAAATACTAGTGTCTGATAGAGTTAACACAAATTTTGAGATAAAAGACCAGTTTTGGGACATAGGGTAAATGGTTCTCAGATAGGAAATCTAGTTTCTAGATAGTGTAAAGGATAGTTTGCTCAATAATCTTAGTTTGAAGGTTTCAAGAACTCATTTACAAGCATGAAGGTTTGATCAAGCAATGGTGACACAAAAAGTAGTAAAAAATAGACCTACTAAGGACAAAGCAACTTGGTAGTATCGAGGGAGTCTTTCTTTAATCATGATGGACAAGTTTAAGACTCGATAAAAAACACATAGCTTATCCTTACAAAAAAAATGGTGAGAAGCCAAAACCCTTGCCTCACTTCTTATGTGCATGCGTGCACCTCACATGGCCATGTCACCCCTAGAGGGCGCTCGTGTTTTTGGTGTTTCCAAGGACTCAATAGTATATGTTCAAAGGTTACTCTTGAAGCAGGGGCCAACATCATATACCACCTTCAAGCATCCAGGTGTATGCCTATGGTGGGAATCTACGGGAGAGATTCTTCCCCCTCCCTTCACAAAGATTATGACTCCTTTCAGAGGTGAACCGGGTAGGCAACTAACTGGGGAAAGTTATTAGTGGGCTTTCATTCACACTAACCTTTGGTGCTCAGTACAATAGACAAAGCCTTCTCAAGATGATGTCAAAATCAAGTGAAGGAATTTAACATGGTTTTGGAGTCTTTAGACTCAACAAAACATTCTTTATTATAGTGAGGCAGAATCACCAGTGATAGGTGCATAATCACTTGGGTTGTTCCTGGAGGTTCAACTTCCGGTAGGCCCTCTAAAGGTGGCACAACTTGGTTTAGATCTGAGGGTTTGATTTTTTGTTTCTCTCAAAGAGAGAAGAGCATACTTATCTACCTCTTCACTTCACCCAAACACATCAAGAAAATTCATCACCGAGTTAGCTTCACTTCACCAAATCCACAAGCTTTTAGGTTTCTTGTTCTCTCAAAGAGAGAAGAGCATAATCCCCTGGCAAGTAGAAGTGTTAAAGATTCACTACCTTTCTTCATTTCCCCAAGTATCCATCATTCTAGAAACATCTAGGTCTTGGTTTCATCCATGGGTGTCAATTCCATGTAATGAAGAGCCTATTCCCCTACTTTTCTATCAAGACCTTTAAGAAATTTTAACAGAGCCCTAATTAGACTATGTGAATGAAAGAAAGAAAACAAACACAACATTTTAATTGTTCTTTGGCAATCATCCTACAATCAAACCATTAGCAAGTTTTAAGATCTTCAACAAAGCAACCTGAAAACCACTGTTATGTTGTGATAAAAAAAAAGATATAAAATAAATAGAAAAAACCAAATGTCAGAAAAAAAACAACAGAAAATTATAGATTCTAGAAATTTTAATTGTCTGATAGAGAAACTTCACGCAAGGAAGTACAACACAGCACGTGAGAAAGTACCAAGGCCTATGCAAGAGAGTACAATGTCACGTGAGAAAATACCAAGGCCTATGTGAGAGAGTACAATGTCCCACAAGAGAGTGCTACAGGGAGAAAAACTTCATGTGGTACACTCAGGAATCTCGTGTGAACTTCTATACACAGAGAAGTATGAATGTACAACAAATTGCAGAATTCAAAAAAAGTTTAAAAATCAATGAGGCTAGAAATCATATTTTCTGCCCCACGGTGGGTGCCAGAATGTATATAGCTAAATGTGGACCTCTAATCCAACTACACACACAACATAGTCATTTCTCGATCATCGAATCATGAAATTGAGTATGAATTACCCATTCACATGATTCTATCGATTCGACCTGTTGCCTTCTAATTAACTAGGGTGTTTGATTTACTCTTAGAATGGGAGCCAACAACCTTAAGACCAAGCTAATATGAAGGATTTTCAAAAGCTTGAAAGATGAACAATAATAAAATTAATCTAGAAATGAGTGCAATTAATCTAAAGTGCTTTTGAAAGAAATATGAGATTAATCTAATAACAATAATCAAACTATATTCAATGAGAGTGCAATATTATACTAGAATGAGAAATAAAACTAATTATGCAATGAAAAAGCTTGGAAATATGAAGATAATTAAGACTAAAATTCACTATAGTATGGATGCTATCACAATTGCCCTTTTTTCAAATGAAGGAGAAGGTTCATTAAATAGACAAGCCCAGGGAGAGAATGAAGAGGTTCTTGAAAATGAATGGTTGCATCTTCATTCCCAATTGAGACACATATTGAAAGATTTATTTAATTAAGAGAATGAAATATTGCCACATATGGGTGACCATTCAAGTAATTTGAATTATTAAATTCAAATAAAGAGGTGTCCATTCAAATAACTAAATAATATTAATTCCCTTTTTTTGTGTATTAGCTAAAGGGGGTGGATTTTAATTTAATTTAAAGAACTTAGGACTTTAGAATTAAATTAATTTATCATAGGGATTATTTAGCTAATAAATTCTAATACTTAAGAATTAATTATGTTGTGTGATTAATGCAAATTAGGGTTTTTTTCCAATTGACATCAAGTCAAAATAAAGTCAGGTAGGAGAGATAAAATTGTCTAGTAAATAGGACTTTGAAGATGAAATTGAAGAAAATGCACCAAAATTGATTGAAATTATTAGGTGCCAATTTTGGGGTATTACAAGATCCACTATCCTTGACTGCATCAAATGGCTAGGATGACCTTGTAGAAATTGAAAACATCCCTAAAGAGGAAGAAAATAAATCTTATGATGACATCTTCAATGATGATACCCTCTTGGGCACTTCTGTCTTCCAACATCTCACCATTAACCTCACATAACTTCCCCTCATCCACCCCAATTTCATAGACTGGGACCAACCAAGTGTCACACATATCGATGAGTTCCAAAGCATGAAAGTGCTCCTAGAGTTCATGCAGGCATCAGGCCCACAATCAGATAAGGATTTAGAATTAACCCACATCTGTAAGCTCGACCCTAAAGGATATTTTGGGGAGGAGGCAAGCTTTAGCTGCAAAAGTGAAAGAGAAAGAGAAAAGCACGAGTCCTTATGTGAAAACCCCTCTGGGGCACATTCTGATTCCAAAAAAGTAAAAATAAAGGGCGTATCTTCTAGTGAAAACTTGGCAATTCAAGCGCTAGAAGATGAAGACTTGCCTCTTCTTGCTATCCAAGATTATAGACCTAAGCAGTCACTTATCATCATAGAGGAAATTAAACCAATCAACTTGGGCATGGAAGAATGTTTGAGAATCACCTACATTACAACATCTTTAACAAAGGGTGAAGAAATGGCTCTCACTACACTACTCCAAGAAGCCACCATAAACTTTGCGTGATCATATGTGCATATGCCTAGGCTCGATCCAAATCTCATTGTGCACAATCTTGCAGTGGATCCTAATGTCAAGCCAGACAAGTAGAAGCTAAGAAAAATGCATCTAAAAGTGGCCTTACTAGTAAAAGCAGAATTAGAAAAGCTTCTCCAAGAAAAAATCATTAGAGCCATTGATTACTCAAATTGGATCTCCAACATGGTACCAGTCACAAAGCCTTTAGGCGACATCAAAATCTACACATATTTTAGGGACCTAAACAAGGCATGTCCTAAGGATGATTTCCCACTGCCCAACATAGACATGATCGTAGATCTTATAGCGGGCCATGAGATGTTGTCACTCATGGCTGGATTTTCAAGCTATAATCAGATCCAGATAGCAGAAGTAGATCAACATAAAATGGCATTCACAACTCCATGGGGTACCTTCTGTTACAACATGATGCCATTTGGGCTGAAGAATGTAGGAGCTACATATCACCATATTCCATGACATGATCCACAAGATCCTAGAAGACTATGTGGATGACATTCTTGAAAAATCAAAAACATGAGGCAAACACCTAAGTATTCTTGAGAGTGTGTTCGATTGCCTGCAGCATTATGGCTTGAAGCTAAATCTAAAGAAATGTGTCTTTGGTGTAACATCTGGAAAGCTTCTAGGATTTATAGTATCACAACATGGCATAGAGATCAACCCCAAGAATGTCAAAGCTATAATAGAAATGCCTCCACCAAGAACACTTAGGTAGCTCAGAAGTCTACAAGAAAATCTCCAATTAGTGCATCAGTTCATCTCCCAGCTGGCAGACAAGTGCCAACCATTCACGCATCTGCTTCACAAAGACACAAGCTTCAAATGGGATCCCATCTATCAGAAAAGCTTTGACAAACTCAAGGAATATCTAGCTAACTCTCCCATCCTTGTACCACTAGTTTCAAGACACCCTATCATACTCTACATCTCGACAACCACTATGATACTGGGGGCAATCTTAGCACAACATGATGATGACAACAAAGAGAGATCCATATACTATATTAGATGAACTCTTATCAGCTATGAGCTTAACTACTCACCCATGGAAAAAGCATGCCTTGCTATGGTCTTTGCCACTCAAAAACTTAGACATTACATTCTCATCCACACAATTAGGCTCATTTCAAAGGTAAAACCACTCAAGTATCTGCTATCAAGGACAACTCTCACAGGTCATATGGAAAAATGGGTCATGCTACTCAGTGATTTTGACATCCAATACATAGATTGGAAAGTAATCAAAGGGAAAGTAATTGTCGATCAGCTAGAAGAAACACCACTGGTGGATGTGTGTCCACTAATCATGGAATTCCCTGATGAGCACCTATATATGATTGAAGAACAACCCATGTGGAAGCTATACTTTGATGGCTTCTATACATCTCATGGGTCAAGGGCAAGAATCCTATTCGTCACACCTAAAGGTGACTATATTCCAAAGTCATTCAAACTAGGATTCCCATGTACTAATAACATTGCAAAATATGAGGCACTCATCTTAGGCCTCAAGACAACCATTCAATGGAACATCATAGAACTGCAAGTATTTGGAGATTCATAGCTAATTATCAAACAAGTCCTAGATGAATATCAGACAAAGGATGACAAGTTTCTACCCTACAAAGAACTGGTGGATAGATTGAAAGAGCATTTCCTGAATCTATAGTTCACTCAGATAGCAAGGCTTTAGAACAAAGTGGTTGATGCAATGGAAACCATCATATCCTTATTGGAGATTCTCGTGATTCAACTTAGTACAAATTTTCAGTCGAGCAGCTACACATGTCTACTTATATGAATGTTAATATAGAAATAGTGTGTGTCTTGGTTGGTCCTCAGTCCCTATGGTACCATGACATCCATTCATATCTAAAGAATGGTATCATATCTCCCCATCTCACCAATAACCAGCACCAAAACCTAATTTTCAGAGCTTCCCTCTCCACTCTTCTAGCCAACACCCTTTATCATTGAGGATATCACAATATCCTCTCTAGGTGTTTAGATTCAAATGAGGTTGTCCTAGCTTTACAAGAGGTCCACACTAGAATTTGTGGTGCCCACACAAGTGTCATGGTTCTAGAAAAGAAGTTGCTTTGATTCGGGTATTATTGGCCAACCATGGAACATGACACTTGTGAATTCATCAAGAAATGTCTACCATGTCAGTAGCATGCAAATTTGATTCATGCACTACCACAAGACTTGCAGCCCATTGCCCCACCTTGGCCATTTTCATGTTGGGGCTTCAACCTCATTGGCTTAATCACTCCCCTTTCCTCATATGGACATAAGTATATAATCACAGCCATAGAGTACTTCACCAAATGGGTCAAAGTGATTCTGCTAAACCCTAACTATTGGCATCCAAATATCCAAGTTTATTCTTTACCATATTGTTTTCCGCTTCAGCATACCATCTACCATCTTCATAGACCATGACCCACCTTTTAAAAACCAGCATGTGGATGATCTATGTGGTAGACTCCACATCCATCACCATTTCTCTAGTCCATATTTCCCTCAAGGAAATGGCCAAGCTGAGGCAACCAATAAAACAATCTTCAAAATCCTCAAGAGGGTTGTCAATGATTCGGGTTGTGACTGGAACCTCCAAATAAAACCTTCCCTTTGGTCCTATCACACTTCTTATTGCACTCCCACAAGCACCACCCTATATTCCCTTGTATATGGTGCCGAAGCCATTCTACCCATCGAGGTCGAGCTCCCATCATTGTGAGTCTCCATGAAGAACTATACCACTGATGGAGACTATCATGTGGCACGCCTCACACAGCTAGACCTACTAGATGAAAATAGACAATAAGCATATGATGACCTAGTTGCATACCAGAATCAGCTCAAAAGGACTTATAACAAGAAGGTCCATCCCAGACAATTCCAAGTTGACAATATGGTCCTAAAAGAAAATCAGAAGGTCCAAGCACATAGAGAAAAGAAAGGCAAGTTTGACTCTACTTGGTGGGGCCCCTATGTTGTCACAGCATGCTTCAGCTTCGAAGCCTATCAGCTATCTACACTAGAAGGTGAGCCCCTCAATGATCCAATCAAAATCATACATCTAAAGAGGTTCTATGCCTGAACCAATTCCTCCATATTCAGAAAATCCATAAAAATTGGAAAAAGTAGAAAAATATTAAAAAAAAGAAAAAATCATTCGTCAAGTGGTGAAAAATTGGCAATTGAAAGTGCCTTGGACAAGTATGTTGGTGAAAACCTAGTAAACAGGCCCCATACATAGTGGATTGAGTCATTATTTATCAAAATCCCATCCCCATCCCCACCACCATCCCCCAGCATTCCTCCTTTTTTTTAATCTTGAAGCAAATCCACAATCCAACCTATCCATATCTTGTATCATATCTTGTACCATATCTTGTATAGTGCAATCCTTCCTGTATATATCTTGTATAGTGTGATCCTCCTATCCTCAATCCTGAGCTTCTTTACATAGCCATTGTCAATAATCTCCCCATCCATGTCCATATTATCGTGTCTTGTTGTACATATCTTTGTCAGTCCTGCAGCAGCATTTGATCATAAATTTTGTCCTACCTAGCCTTGTACTTCAACAACATCAATTGTTGACTATTCTTGATCACAATGATTATTCTTAAACCTCATCATTTTCCAATGAATAACAACACTCATTATCTCATCAATCAGTGGGTCCTTGAGAATGTATCCTTCCTCCTGTCAAACCTAATCTTACACCAATCACACTAAGTCTGTGTCGATGTATCTTTCCACATGTTCAGACCAATCTTCTCACCATCCATCAAATCAGATCTCTCTCCTTGGCAAAGGATGTCTTTTGGAGTTATCATTTTGGTCTTGGATTTTTTTCCTTTATATCTTGTTAATCTTTTACAACTTCTCGTTGTTCTCTCCTCAAAGTGACCACAATCCTTTATATCATGGTGTGTTGGGAATGAGGACAATCCGGGGCAAGGTCTTTTGATTTTTTGCTTTTGCCTATGAGTTAGTCAGATATCACCTTTGCACGTTTCACATGTGATCTTCTCAGTTACATGGTGCACTTGAGAAATGTCATTTTTTTGTGGTTTCTCCAGCATCATTTCTACCATGCCTCCTTCTCGGGATCATGTGTGATGCTGGGGCAACCCTGTATGTCTTTTTCACATCAGACCTATGCAACGCTAGTGACGAAGCCTTGTGTTCTTTTGTAACCTTGGTAGGTCTCTAGCATTTCTATATCAAACTAGGTTGTGCTCTCCACATTTGCACTTGGAGCTCCTGAAATCCCCCATCCTACATCGTCTAGATTAATCTTGCATCTTGCATCTTCATGTAGCTACATCCTGCATTCTACATTCCATCTTCATCTTGCATTCATCCATCTTTGCTCTTGGAAGCTTGGTTATTTATCTCCCCTTCTTCCTTGATATTTCCCCTTTTGTTTCCTTTCGAGAAAATTTCACAACATTTTCTGATGCAGGAGCATCTTGGGTGTAAGAGCAATCTTGCATCACACAAAAATATTTTTGGTTTTATTTTCAATAAGGGCTATCTTGTGCAGAATTTTTATTTATGGAAACTTGTTGTTTTTAGTAAGTTGGTCATCTGATCTCAGAATGTTCCGATTTCTTCCCTGGAGGTTCATTTTGGTCACATCAGCCTGCCAGTAAAGTTTCATTGACAGATCAAGTCTAGCTTTGTAGATATTGAAGATTTTTGGTATTGGCAATAGGGTATAGAAAATTTGGACTTGGTTTTGAAGGCTTTAGAGGCCCCGTATGAGGTCAAAAATTTGGGTGACAAAAGCTTGCGCTAGTCAAGCCTATAGAGCACTCCGTGACCTTTCCAGAATGGGGTTATAATAGTCAATCGGGTCAACTGGCGATGACTTATGGTCTTCAAAAGTTGGGTCACCTAAAATGGTGGAAATTGATTTTCCTTCAAAAATGTTGTTTGGGTTTCATAAGTTATTTTGAGCCAACTTTGATGTAATAAATTGTAAAATAAAATAATTCTAAGTTTGATCAGCCTTGTTGGCTAAATTTCTGGAACCTTCCCAGGTGGTGGAAAATTGCCTATATAAGAAAGGTTGTAGTGTTGTCTTAGGCAGTTTGAGACAGTTCTGGGTAGTAGATCTTGTTGGCATTAAGCAGAATTGCCACTAGTGACAACACTTATTTGCATTCTAGGTGCAAACCAAGCAGACAGTGCAAACCGAGCAGACAGTGCAAATTGAGTAGATAGTACAAACCGAGTAGACAGTGCAAACTGAGCAAATAGTGCAAACCGAGCAGACAGTGCAAACTGAGCAAATAGTGCAAACCGAGCAAGACAATGCAAACTGAGCAAGTTAGTACAAACTGAGCAGGACAGTGTAAATTGAGTAACATCATGTCTACCGAGTCACCAGTATTTACCGAGTTCAAAACCTACCGAGTGATCAGTATGAACCGTGCCTTCACTTCTACCGAGTGCATGACGATGCCGAGTAATGTAGTGGACACCGAGTATCAGAAAGTCACCGAGTTAGTTTGCAGGAACCGTGTAACCATACTTGGGCCGACTTAGTAGCACTTATGTTTATTTGTCAAGCTGACTTTGTAATTGTAATTGTAATTAATTGTTTAAGACTGTTATATAAACAATGTTGTAAAAATGTCAAGACAATGTAAGAAGAATATATGTGAAAAATAAAGAAAGGCAGAGATAAGATAAAGAAAGGCAGAGATAAGCGAATTACAAAGGGCAGAGAAAAATTCATCACAGAAGGTGATCAGTACATCAGCGAATCTCAATCAGCAATCCAGTTGCAAAGCAAGAGATCTACTATTTCATCTTAACAGGTGAATCAGTACTAAATCCTTTAACCAGGTAGACTTAATAGTCTTTTGTAAAATCTCTTTACCGAGTGCATACTTCATTGTATGTTTTGTAAATCCTTTAACAGGGTGGATTGAGCAATCCTTATTGCTCCTAACAGGGCAGATCATCAGAAGTGATCAAATTGTAAGCCTTAACCGGCCAACTTTATTTTGCAGTATTAAAGCTTTGTGGGTTTCATCCCCACCCCAGTTTTACTTTCTTTTTGGAAGGTTTCTGGGTAACCAAATCTATGTGTCATTATTGTGAATGTTTTTAAGTTTCATGCTTTCTGTATGCAAAGGTTAAAGTAAATTACATGTTAATACATTTGTAATTGAAAGAAAATTTGGAGTTACTGATTCACCCCTCCCCTCTCAGTAACTCGGTTAATTCCTGAATATTTCCAACAATTGGTATCAGAGCATTCATTAGTTCTCAAGACAAAGCTTAACTAGCTTGAGCAAAGATCCAGGACAATGGAGGTATTCAAACTGAACAAGGTGATTGAAAATGAAAAGCTAGATCTGGAAATGGCCATAGCTAAACTCAGAGAAGCAAAAGAACATCTTTCCCAATCCCTAAGAAGAAGGAAGGAACTTGCTAATCAGATGAATGATCAGAATTACATTGAAGAAAAGATTGAAGATCTTTTTCCCTCAAATAACTCAGATGAAGCAAACAATGCTGTCAAAGAACTCCTAGAAAAGAATGGGTCTCTGCAGGAAGAAGTGAGAAAATTAAAAAGAGAACAAGAGCTACACTCTACAAGATTCTGTGAGATCTTGGAACAAAGAAACAAGTTGAAAGATGAATTAGATGGAAGGAACATTGAAGTCCAAAATAAAACCCTTCAGCTAGAAAACCTAATTGATCAGATCTCTCATACAAATGAGGAAATTCTGAATCTAAGATCAGAAATAGAAAGCACAAGAGAAGAACTAAGATCTGAAAAGGAAATCAATCTAAGATTGGTGGATGACCTAAATGCTAAAAAACAAATCAATGAAGGAATGCTGAAAAGTCAAGAAGACTTGAATCAGCTGTATGAGCGAAATCTTCATAGGCAAAAAGGAAAAGCAGGACTTGGATACAAAGGAGAAGGTGAATCTTCTAAGCAAGGTACTCAAAGAAATAAAAAACCTACTTGTAATCACTGTGGCAAAATAGGACATACTTCAAATAAATGTTGGAACAATGAAAAAGAAGAATTCAATGGAAAATGTTACAGCTGCAATCAACCTGGTCACAAAGCAAATGAATGTAGGGAAAAACCAAGATTCAGAGGTAATTGTCACAAATGCAACAAACAAGGTCACAAGGCATCCGAGTGCAAATCCAAAATATTCAATCCAGCAGAACAAATTATGAAAGCAATGTTTGGATGGGACTACAACACCTGGTGTAGATGTCATTACTGTGGAGAATATGGACACATTGGCATGAATTGCATAAAACATCATCTAAGGAAAAGAGATACTACCGTAAGATGCTTCAAATGCACTAAACTTGGTCATATAGCCAGAAACTGCATGAATGCTAGTGAAGTTGAAGATGGAAAGAAGAATGAAGCAACTAAGGTCAGGAAACAGGTGAGACAAAAATGGATTCCTAAATCTACTGAGCAATCCAGTCCAAGTAATGGAATGGATGGCTCTACCGACTCAAACTAAATTTCCAAGAAAGCACTGGAACTGTATTCTCATAGACCAATCTCAAGCAGTTCCAGAACCGAATTAAAAGAAAGATCTAAATCAGCATACAAGATGTAGTAAGATCATAGGGAGGTCAGTATCAGTCTTTACCGAGTGAGGTCGGTATCTGTCTTCACCGAGCAAGGTCGGTACCCGTCTTTACCGAGCGAGGTCGGAGCAATATGAATTCTCAAGTTCACCGAGTTGCGAAGTCTTTACCGAGCAATTAATTCTTAGTGGGTGACAGTCTGTTAGAATTCATACCCTAATTTGTACTGAGCATTAATGACAGAGTTGTAAACAAAAAGCAAGTAATCGAACTCATTCTTCACCGCGAACCTTTAGCACTTTGAGAGCTAAAAATTTCAAGAGCAACCCAGCGATTCAATACTTTTGCGAAAGGAATTTTCTGTGAGCTACCATGGCATCATCCAGCACTTCAGCAAAGAAAGGATCTGATATGTTAGTCCAAGGGGAATGGAAAGCACCAGATTTCAAGATCATGCCCACAATTGTAGCAGCCCTATATCTGAATGGAGCTCAATCTCAGATTCCTCCTAAGGTACTACTTATTAACGATATCCGCAATCATTTCAACTGTTCAATTCATGAAATGAGGAACCTAGAATTAGATACTGTGCATGAAGAACTGTGTGTGGATGGTATTCTGAAACCTGAGCACAAACATCTGGAAGATAAAGGTTTAGTTCACATTACACATCTACCTTGAAACTTTCAAGATAAATGGGTTAGATACATTCTCAACTGTGTACATGATGGCAAGATTTGGCTTGAGCAACCCATAGAGATCACAAAGAAGATGATTCATCAAATCACCGGTCTTCCCATGTTGAACAAAGCAAAAACTACCAAAACCCTAGGTCGGACGGAACTAGAGAAGAAAACCCTAGCCGAGTGGGACGGTAGAGGCATGAAAGTTAGCAGCATTATCGATGCTGAACTGAAGTTTGGTACACACATTATTGCCCATAAGATTTACAATTCTAGTCGACAGAATAGTGTCTCCTGTGAAGCTATTGACCTAGCATACAAAGTGGTCAAGAATAACTTAACATTTGACCTAGCAGACTTATTGTTAAAGCAGTTTAACAAAAACATGGAAAGCATTCAAACTTCTAAAAACAATCCATGTAAGTTTGGATCCTTATTGGTTTGTTTATTCTTCTATGTTCAGAAATTCTTCCCTTCTAAAGGAAAATTTGTATGGAGAAAAGATGTGCCAACCCTTTATGAAATAAATGAATACATCTCAGAAATGGGTGAAAATTTTGAAAGCATCATGGATAATTATTTTGAGTCTTTCAAAGAGAAAATGAATGACAGATTCTGGATTCCACAGAAGTTGGTGGAAGATTACAAGGATGACATTTGTTTTATGGTGGATTGTGATAATGTATATATTCAAGCAGCTAAACCGAGGACTGTATATGTAAAACCTCTTCCTTATGAGGTAAATATTGATGAAACCAAGAATATCATTGAAGCTCTTCTTAATCAGCCTATCAATCCCAAAGCTCCATATTTTGGAACATATGATGAAGCTAAGGTAAGAATTGAACTAAGCATAAAGCTTCCACAGGCGGTAAACAAAGGAAAGAAGAGGATAGCCAAAATGCAAATGATAACCGAGGACAAAGAAGAAAAAGATGAAGAAGAAGAGGAAAAGGATGAGAAAATAGAGGAACCAGAACCTGCAAAGAAGAAAGGAAAGGTATTCATCACTAAGGCACCTAAGCCTCCCACTGCTGTATTTACAAGGAGAAATGCAAGAGGCAAGGTAGACAAGGCAGACAAGGCAGATAAAGACATAGTATTCAAAAGGCCTCCTCTAAACTTTCAAGAAAAGATCAAACTCTTTAGAGATGGATCAGGATCTGGAGTAAGTAACATAAAATCTTTTAAATATGAAACCAGATCAGAAACAGAATAGAAGGAAATAGAAGATGCTATTATTGAAAAGATGGGATAGTGGAAATACTCTCCTGAAGAAATAGCCCCACAGGTTCTAGCAGTTCTATTAAATCCAATAAAAATGAGATGGAGCAATGCAAAGCAAAATATGATAGACATATTTGATCAAACCCTGAGACAGTTAATGCCGAGCTTGAAAAATGATGAAGTAAAGAAGGAATTAAAAGAAAATAAAAGTAAGATGACATTAAAGTTCAATACTTGTTTGATTCTGATCAACAATATTGAATCAGTTGTGAAGGCTGCAAATGCTACATGGAAGAACATATACCACCTTCACCAACTGAGTATTGAAACAGTAATAATAAAAGACATTGAAGATGACAGTGATGAACAAGAAGAAGCCACTGAGGTAGATGATACTGTGAGGATAGCAGCAGAAGTCATTGCATCCCTTCCTACCTCTCCAGTAAAAGTTTCTACATCCAGCCCAGAGACACCTTCAAGCATGGTTGTGACAACTTCAACATTTATCCAATCATGTATAGTAACAACAGAAGCAACTACCATTTCTTCTACCGAGTTGCAGTCTCCCATTTCATCAAGTTTTCCAGCAGTAAGTTTTCCAGTTTTTGAATCTACAAGTGTAAATATTTTAAGCTCTCCAGTAGACAGTGTGCTAGTCTCTATAGCCAGCCCTACTATATCTATTGTCACTACTACTAAGACATTAAGTACAGATAAGCCTAAGGCTCTATCGAGTATAAAATTTTTGGGTAAGAATATAGTAGAGGATATAGACCTAGATGAAGAGATAGAGATTCCAACATTAGATTTTGCAAATCTATCAGCGGACCAAATGCAAAATATAGGTGAAATCCTCCAAAGGAAAGAAAAACAAAAGAAGCTTAAAGAAGAGAGAGATAAGGAATATCAAATCATCAAGGATGCTAAGGACATTTTATTTGATGCATTAGGCATTAAAGTAGACTCCTCCCAACATATTTTGCTACAATTAGCAGAAGCAGTTAATAAATACAATGAGGATTCATCTGGGACAGAAAAGTTAGTTGAAAGAGCCGAGAAGAGATTCAACAATAAAGTGCTTGAGTACATTGCTCAGCACATAGCTATTAACCAAGTAGAATTGTCTTCAATTTTGTCAAACATTGAATCTATCTATTCGAATGCTACCTCTCTCTTAGCTAGATTGTGCAATATTGCCGAGTTCACAAAGGATGTTAAGGATAAAATGAATAAAATGGATGAGGATATGAAGATTAGCATACAGAAGCTGCAACTTGAACCAAGTTCAAGCTCTGCTCATCACATGAAAATCTCACACCTATCAAATATGCAGTCTGATCTACTGAAAGAAGACACAAGGATTTGGTCCACACTGCTAGACATCCAACACATGATCCTTCCCATCATGAATACAATGTATAAGCACATTGAACATTCCAAAACATTGATTCATGACAATCAGTTCTCTATTACAGATCACATGATTGAACTCTCTGCAGAAGTCCAAATTGCAATCCAAACATGCAAGATTCTGCAAGAAAGTTGGGACAGAACCCTGGCACTAATAATGAAGGTACATTCTAATTTTCTATCAAATTTTGGATTCTCTCTGTAAATAACTTGTATATACACCTTTGGCATTATCGTCAAAAAGGGGGAGATATGTATAGAGGGAGATATATGTATAGAAGAAAATTTGTATAGAAACAGTTAGCACATTGAAAGGGGGAGACAATGTATAAAGCCCTATAACAAAGACAAATTTTGAAAAATTAAAATAAAACTCAGCATGATTCATGTATATAAGTTTTGGCCAATAAGTGTTTTTTTCACTAATGCCAAAGGGGGAGATTGTTGGCATTAAGCAGAATTGCCACTAGTGACAACACTTATTTGCATTCTGGCTGCAAACCCAGCAGACAGTGCAAACTGAGCAGACAGTGAAAACTGAGCAGACAGTGCAAACCACGCAGATAGTGCAAATTGAGCAGACAGTGCAAACCGAGCAGACAGTGCAAACTGAGCAGACAGTGCAAACCGAGCAGACAGTGCAAACCGAGCAGACAGTGCAAACTGAGCAAATAGTGCAAACTGAGCAAGACAATGCAAACTGAGCAAGTTAGTACAAACCGAGCAGGATAGTGTAAACCAAGTAACATCATGTCTATCGAGTCACTAGTATTTACCGAGTTCAAAACCTACCGAGTGATCAGTATGAACCATGCCTTCACTTCTACCGAGTGCATGACGATGCCGAGTAATGTAGTGGACGCCGAGTATCAGAAAGTCACCGAGTTAGTTTGCAGGAACCGTGTAACCATACTTGGGCTGACTTAGTAGCACTTATGTTTATTTGTCAAGCCGACTTTGTAATTGTAATTGTAATTAATTGTTTAAGACTTGTATATAAACAATGTTGTAAAAATGTCAAGACAATGTAAGAAGAATATATGTGAAAAATAAAGAAAGGCAGAGATAAGCGAATTACAAAGGGCTTCAGCAATATAAGGAACAGCAAAGACAAATTCATCACAGAAGGTGATCAGTACATCAGTGAATCTCAATCAGCAATCCAGTTGCAAAGCAAGAGATCTACTGTTTCATCCTAACAGGTGAATCAGTACTAAATCCTTTAACCGGGTAGACTTAATAGTCTTTTGTAAAATCTCTTTACCGAGTGCATACTTCATTGTATGTTTTGTAAATCCTTTAACAGGGTGGATTTAGCAATCCTTATTGCTCCTAACATGGCAGATCATCAGAAGTGATCAAATTGTAAGCCTTAACCAGCCAACTTTATTCTGTAGTATTAAAACTTTGTGGGTTTCATCCCCACCCCAGTTTTACTTTCCTTTTGGAAGGTTTCTGGGTAACCAAATCTATGTGTCATTATTGTGAATGTTTTTAAGTTTCATGCTTTCTATATGCAAAGGTTAAAGTAAATTACATGTTAATACATCTATAATTGAAAGAAAATTTGAAGTTACTGATTCACCCCTCCCCTCTCAGTAACTCGGTTAATTCCTAAATATTTCCAACAGATCTGGGTATTGATTTGAGACTTTTTCCTACATAATATTGTAAGGGAATTTCCATGTGGCTTTGCATATTGTAATTTTGAAAGTTTGTAATTTCACATTTGTGGAGATAATAAGAAGCCCATTTAATGCTCTTGCATATTGTTGTTGTTCTATGTTTTTGTTATGTGTTTGTGGTATTAAGGGGAGCACCCTTCATCAACTAATATATCTTTATATATTAATATATATATAAACATGTTTATAAAATTAATATTTATAATTATCTGTCAGAACTGGCTCTCTTTTGAGTAATAATTAAACCTAATTCAAATATATCAATATGCCTTCACATTAATATATATATATATATATATATATATATATATATATATATATATATATATATATATATATATATATATATATATATATAATTTAATATATATAATAATGTGAAATATATTAATATATATTAATAATAAACTTCCTATTGATTGAACCAAATCATATAACAAACATTCTATTTAAAAAAAATAATGCATCGAAATAAATCTTGGGCGTTGTTCATAGCACCCGTGCCCTAACGTGAGGGCTGTAGTGACAGAGACCACTGCAGTGGCCCCATGGTGGTGGTAAAGGTGAGAACACCACTACCATAGTTCCTTGTAGGGGCTATGGTGGGGGTGTTTCCACCGCAGCTTCCCACGGTGTGGGGGTTGCGGGGGGACAGTGCTTCCCCTTCCTCCGTGTGCGAGCTTGTAGACCAATAGCTCCAAAAAAAATGTTGTGTGATCAGTGAAAACTTTATCTATTTTGAGAAGCTTATACATGTTAAACATTAGTTTATGAGCATATACCTAACTTATAAAGAAAACTATTTGCAAAGTCATTCAGATAGAGCCTAAATGAGAGCTCCTTGTCACCGTTTGATTTTCTCTCACTTTAGGGATGTGGGTGTGCTCTCAAATCACTTGGAGCATATCCCTAATACTGATTAGGATATATTAGGATTGGTTAGGGACCATAAGAACCTTATAGTGGCACAAAATTGGGTATAGGACACCCGTTTTGCTCCTAAGGCCTTAAGGATCCTACAAGCTCAATAATGCAATCTAAGCTATGAATGATTATGCTAAGTTGATTTTAATTCAAAATAGATGTGATATGATGCAAGAAATATTAATAAAATAATGAATGAAACTAAGATTTATCCATTAGTTCTATGCTAAGATGAGCTATGAAAGCATGAAAAACAATGAAATCTAACAATTAGTGTAAAGCTTTAAAGATTTAGAGCTATCCTAGCATTATAACATTACTATGCAATGAAAGTTGAATTGATGTTTTTCTCTTAGAAAGTGAAAGTATTTATAAGATTTGGGAAGGGCTTGGGTTAGGAGGATGAGTTAGAGTTAGGGGTAACGTTTGAGGTAGAGTAAGAGGTATGGTTTGGGGTATGGTAAGGTTTAGCTTAGGTTAAGGGTTTCTCACACATGTATGAGCAACACTAGGGAAGTGTGCAAAGGGAACATGTGTGGAAGAAGAGACATGGGTCTCTTTATGAGGTTGTAAGAAGCTTTAAAGAGTGTGTAAGAGGCTAAAATGAGTGTGTAAGGCTCATTGAGGGAAGAGTTTGACCAAAAGTCAAAGAGACTTGGATTATCTTATGAAAAGTAGGTAATTTCTTCTAAGTAGGTTTAGGAAAGATTTAGGGAAGATTGGAAGGGTTTAGGAAAGGCTAGAAGGTTCTAGGTTTTGGAGGCTTTAAATAAATATGAAACTTATTTAGTGTTTATGACATCATTTATTGAATATTGATTCAATAAAGATAGGAAAATCATTTGCTTTGGAGAAAGATTCTTTAATTAAAGATGCTTAATTAAAATAAAAGAATTTAATGACAGAAAAATATTTTAATTAAATAAATAAATAAATAATAATAACAAATGATGATATCATCAAGGGGTTTTCAGAAAATAAAAATACTTTATTTTCTAATAAATTTTTAGGTGTCTACATTTTGCCCCTCTTTGATGCGATGCCACAAGTGGCATGGTGACAAAGACAAGAAAATAAGATGTCCCAAGCTAGAACTTAGAGGAATAAGGGGTTGTGCCCCCTCAAGAAAATAATGCAAAGAGAAAATGATGAAGAGGCACACCACCCTTACCAACTCATAACAAAAAAACATAACAACATGGAGACAAAAAGAAGACAAAATGCTTTACAAAGCATACATTAATACTTGAAAATAATTACAACTTGAGAGATCTTACAACATGAGAGATCTTCCATTCTTAAAGCTTACAATCCAAGAGCTTCAACTTGAGAGCTTCTTTCCCAATACAAGATCCTACAACTTGAGAGCTTACTTATGAATGCTCCTATGCCTTCTTTATATAGGCATTTTTCACCCAAGATATTACAACACAACCAATGTGGGATAAAAGATAGATGCAACTACCTTGATACAAATATTAAATACACACCTAATTAATATTTAGTACCACCATATGGGCCAATTAGAAAATTACATTGCCTTTGTGGACCAAAAAAAATAAAAAGTTGTAACTACCTAGCTACAAATATTAAATGCAAAAATTTTCTACAAATTTTTAAAATGCCACCTACACACCTCGATAAATGAAATAATTTTATTTATTTATTTATTTTCTTTTATTCCACCTATGCACCTTGGAAAATGAAATAATTTTTTTTTTCTTCTTTTTTTTTTCTCTTTTTTTTCTTTTTTTTCCTTTTTTTTTTCTTTTTTTTTATCACTTTCTCTCTCCTCTATTTTTTTTATCATACTCCATTTTATTTTGTGATGCAAGATGCTCCTGCATCAAACACCCAAGGTAGGAAAAATTTTGTGGATATGGATTCACAAAATGAAGTAGCCACTAGTGATATTTTTTTTTCTTCTCTTCCAATACCTTGTTGGAACAAGTATCCGCTGCTAATATATTTCTTTTTTCCTTCTTTTCCAACACCTAATTGGAACAAGTATATGTTGTTGACAATACTCCTCTGCAATCAACTTTGTCCATCTATAACTCTTATTCTCCTCCAATCTTCTAGGATCTAATGCATCTGTAATAAACTCTATAATACCATACAAATCTTCTTTTTTCATACCAAACATCACTTACAAGGTCCTCACATAAACCATCATCATTATTTTTCAAATCCATCTCAAAGTTAGCATTTTATGATTTATAAAAATTTACCTCTTTCATATCTTCATCTTTGTTTTCTTCTTTCATGTCTTCAACAAGGCAAGTAACAACTTCACTACTTTGACCTCCAACCAAGGCATTCCACTCTTCTTCAATTGCTGTAATCTTCATTAATAAATCATCTTCATCAACTACAAGTTCACAAATATTTTCATCTTCATGCAATTCTCCTTCTTTTATTCCACTTTCATGATACTCCACTTTATCTTCTTTCTTTCCTTCATCCAAAGAATTGTCATCATCTCTTTGAACCGCTCTTCTCTTTTTCAGCTCCGCTTCTAATTCGACCACTTGCTTCTTCAAATCCAATATTGCAACTCTTGTCTCTTCCTGATATCTCTCTCTAATTTTCTCAAGTCTACAAATTCTAAGAATTCATCCAATCCCAAAATTCATATTCTTTCTCTTCTCCATACTCGTGTCTTCTTAAGAAAAACTTCACCTAACCCACGGTCCTGGTGCAAATTATCTCACGCTCGGTGATCTGTCTACACACTCAGGAACTCCTGCTCTGATACCATTGATGAAGGGGCACACCACCCTTACCAACTCATAACAACATGGAGACAAAGAGAAGATAAAATACTTTACAAAGCATACATTAATACTTGAAAATAATTACAACTTGAGAGATCTTACATCCTCAAAGCTTATAATCCAAGAACTTACAATCCAAGAGCTTCAACTTGAGAGCTTCTTCCCTAATACAAGATCTTACTGTGTGTGTGAATTTTTTACCTAGCTATAGACACAACACTTCAGTAAAATATTAGAAGTTAGCAAAAAACTCAAAATTTGTAAGTAATTGAAACTATGCTAACCAGGCGATTTACTACCTTCTAGTAGGTGCGAGTATGATGTTCTCAGATTGGAATCGAGATCAGTGAAAATGCAACACCTAAACAAAGGATTTAAAATGATGAAAGCAATGAAATATGAATGCTAATTAATCTATTTTTTTTTTGTATTTTAGATGCAATAAGATGAAAAATTGTATGAATCTAAGCTAGAATGTATGAATTGATCTAGAATGTATGAAATTGATATGTAAAAGTATCTAACAATGATATGCTAAATGATATGAAAAACTATGCAAAAACTATGAAAATTATGAATGATCTCACAAATTCATTTGTCATAAGTGCTTGATTCTTCAGATTTCAATTCGCCAGAGCAATTGTGCAAATTTGAGAGATGATGAGATTGAAAGTTTGAGAGAGAGAGAGAGAGAGAGAGAGAGAGAGAGATTTGATGCAAATTTGAGAGATGCTTTTAGAAGAGTTGAAGCCTTGATTTTATAGAAATCCAGAGCTTTGAGGATGCAAGAGAAAATTCATAAATCACTCTTGATAAACTCAGGTTCATTTTTAAGTTAACAAGAAATTAAAAATATTTAATTCATAAAATCATACAAAAGCAATTTTTATCTCAAAATAGAGCTTTAGTTTTTTTTTTGTTTTTTTTCAACTCATCATCAAATGTTGAGTTTTAATTTTAAAATTGATTGTTAATTTCTAGTTGCCTGCTTTTTTTTATTGTGCATGATTTAATATGAATTAATTTAATAAATAAAGTGATTTATTCTCCACTTAACTGATTTTGAATTAAAACAATTAATTTATGGGTTAATCAATTATAAAATCAAACTTTATTCTAATTAAATCATTAAATTTGACAACTTTGATTTTAAATCAATTAAATAAATATTCAATTGATTGTTTGTAGGAATTTTAATTTATTGTCAAAATAAAAATAATATTAATTAGGAATAAATGCAATTAAATATAATTAAATAATTAAGTGGTAGAATTAAATTAGTTAATTAAATATTCAGAATATTCAATTAATCAACTTTAGGATAAATATGATTTACCACCAAATAATTATTAAATTAAAGATAAATAAGATAAATAAGAATATTGCTAGAAATATTTCTCGATGCAGAATTTAGGATAATCAATTAAGATTCGATAATGTGCAAATGTGCCTTAGGTTAAGACTTTGATGTCGATTTCATTCGATTTGTAGATGTAAGAGGTTAATGAACCTATAGCCCATTTTTGGGGTATTACACCTACAACTTGAGAGTTTGCTTATGAATGCTCCTATGCCTTATTTATATAGGCATTTTTCACCCAAGATATTACAACACAACCAATGTAGGATAAAAGATAGATGTAACTACCTTGAAACAAATATTAAATACCCACCTAATTAATATTTAGTACCACCATATGGGCCAATTAGAAAATTACATTGCCTTTGTGGGCCAAAAAAAATAAAACGTTGTAACTACCTAGCTACAAATATTAAATGTAAGAACTTTCTACAAATTTTTAAAATGCCACCTACACACTTCGATAAATGAAATAATTTTTAAAAAATAAATTATTTAGTTTCTTTTATTCCACCTATGTGCCTTGAAAAATGAAATAACTTTTTTTTTTCTTCTTTTTTTTTCTTTTTTTTTTCCTCTTTTTTTTTCTTCACTTTCTCTCTCCTCTATTTTTTTTATCATGCCCCCTTTTATTTTGTGATGCAAGATGCTCCTGCATCAGACACCCAAGGTAGGAAAAATTTTGTGGATATGGATTCACAAAATGAAGTAGCCACTACTGATATTTTTTGTTCTTCTTTTCCAATATCTTGCTAGAACAAGTATCCGTTGCTGATATATTTCTTTTTCCTTTTTTTCCAACACCTAGTTAGAACAAGTATATGTTGCTGACAATACTCCTCTACAATCAATTTTTTCCATCTATAACTCTCATTCTCCTCCAATCTTCTAGGATCTAATACATCTAAAATAAACTCTATAATACCATACAAATCTTCTTTTTTCATACCAAACATCACTTGCAAGGTCCTCACATAAACCATCATCATTATTTTCTAAATCCATCTCAAAGTTAGCATTCCATGATTCATAAAAATTTACCTATTTCATATCTTCATCATTAATATTTAAAATTTTCTTAGTTTAATTATAATAAAATTAATGTTTGAGGTTCATAAAGTAAAACAACTTAGTGATATAAAACATTAATATAATGTCACAAATATTAATTCAATAGTAATTATTAGGGTTTACCATCTTACCTAGGTCCCACCTAGGGATTATAAGATTAATTAACTCCCTAATAAAAATAATAATGTCTAAGAGAAATAATAGTGCATTAATTATAAGGGTCAATTAAATCAATAATTTACATTATCAAAAATATAGAAACACAATAATAAAATTTCATCAACACAATCTCAATTTAAATAAATAAATAAATGAAAGGACCCAAAATCAACAATCATAATAAATAATCTTGAAATAAAAAATCTAAATAACATCTTTGCCCAAAAATCAAACCAAATCCCCAATAATAGAGAATCTTGAAAAATCTAAAAGGGAAAATGTAATTAATAAATAGAAATACAAGTTTCAAAGAAATAAAAGAGGAAAAAGGATCCACATAATTAAATAATCTCGGAATTTTTCAAAGATGAAGAAATTTCAAAATAAAATAATAAAAAAAGGTTATGGATCCAATGGTCAACCAAACCCAAATACGAAATTAGGGTTTGGGCCAAAATGAAATATGGCTAAAACCCTAATCTCTTGTTTTTTCTTTGTTCTTTTTTTTGTTGTCTAGGGTTTGCAGGTTTACCAAAGGCTGAGAGAATGGAGAAGGAAAAGAGTATACTCTTAAGTATACATGAATGTATACACACACTTCAGTGTGTATATACTTTCATATGTACTTGTGTATATACAACCAAAACAGTCCAAGCTACACCAATATCTTAAACATGGTAAACAAAATTTTATTTCAATAAGAACATCTGGTCTCACATTTAGATCTAGGTGTTTCTATAGATTTTTTATTTACCCTAGGATTTAGTTTAATATCCTAAATGTCTATCAGGAAGGAGGATTAGGGTTAACAACAAAGGATTTCATCACTAAGATAATGTTTATCTTATAAACTCTATTCGTAGAATCAATGTTCATCACAGAGGTCCTTTCCTAGATTCGTAAATTTATTTTCCCAGTAATATCTCCTTAGTATACCGCATGTTATTATTTTCTAAAAGAAACCAGAGATCATTGGTAAGCGTTAACTTGTATCATATTTTCTTGCATTCTCTATTGCTAAAATTATACAACATTTTATTATTTGAATTGGTTGTTACCCATTTATCTATTTTTTTAAAAAAACAATACTGATCTTGCTGCATTTATATACAAAGATCTGTAAAAGGATTACTTCATAGATTAATGTTCATAAATCTTATTATCACAGGGCATAAAAGAAAAGGGTTTTATTTTATTTTTTTAAATGGAAAAACAACATTTTTTTTAGCTGCCAATTTGCAAGCTTACGCACGGAGGAAGGGGAAGCACTGCCCCCCACAGCCCCTACACTGTGGAAAGCTATAGTGAAGCACCCCAACCACAGCCCCCGTAAGGGAACTGTGGTGGTGGTGTTGTCACCGCTACCCACCACTGTGGGGCCACTGCAGTGGTCTTTGCCACCCCAACGTTCACGTTAGGGCACAGGTGCTATGAGCAGCACCCAAGATTTATTTCGATGCATTTAAAAAAAAAAACAAAACTTTTGTTATATGATTCGATTCGATCAATAGGAAGTTTATTATTAATATATATTAATATATTTCACATTATTATATATATATTAAATTATAAATGTGTGTGTGTGTGTGCGCGTGTGAAGGTATATTTATATATTTGAATCAGGTTTAATTATTACTAAAAAGAGAGCTAGTTCAGATAGATAATTATAAATATTAATTTCATAAACATGTTTATATATATATATATATATATATATATATATATATATATATATATTAATATATCAAGATATATTAGTATATGTATAAATATGTTTATATTTATAATGCACATATGTAAGAGCTGAAGGAAGAATACAAGATAAGTACAACAATAAAATAATTCTGGGATAAACACAGAGAAAAAGTGTATGCATAGAGGAGAATTCACAATGAAACAATGGAAAATTGATTTTCAAAATTTCTCTCTAAATAGCATAATGTAACGTTCTTCTAAACCTTTTTATACATAGATGCATGTAATTTTTTTGAATGCTTACACATAATAAGAGAGTCCTCAACTCTTTTGCATGCAAGCTTACATTTACAAACTTTGAACATGAAATAAAGTACAAAGGAGATTTTTCTTTTAAAATAATGTACTATTCTTTTCATTCCTTACATAGAAATAAATACTCAAAAGAAAACAAACAACAACACTATATTTTTTTTTTTGTAAGGCATAAAGATAGCAAGATCCCAATCTTTTCATATCTCAATACAAAGAGATGATAGAAGAGAGAAAGGAAAATAAAATTATTACAACATATTACATATTAGGCATATACATGATGGCCTTGAATCACAACTTTTACATGAGGCAAATTTAGCCATACAACAACATCGAATACAAATAGGAACTTGTTAATATTTTTCAAATACTCCATTGAAACTAGCAAGCCTTGCCCTTAGAAATCTACAAAATAAAACCAATAGACCATGGAGGCTCACCTCCCAACCTAGGCCATTACATGGCCACCCTTGAGCTAGGGGAAACAAAGATGGATAGAGGTTTACATTCACATATCAATGTACATACTCAAACAAAATCAGCAACTAAACAAGAACACCAAATACCCTTCCCATTGTTATGCACATAATGGGTCACCTTGGACCCATATTAGGGGTGAAGGTATAATCTACCCAAATAGGAGAATGTCATCTTAGAAAAATAAACCTGACTTCAACAAGGTCACAAAAATCTGTACATAATGCCTTGACAAGGCCAAAGAATCAACATTAACCCTTCACAATTTTACACAAGTAACAACACCCTTATGACCCCTAAATAAATTTCACAAGAATGGAAACATGGATGCCCATACATCCATGCCACATCCCCTTCCTCCTTGAGGAAAGACTCTTCACTAGATGGGTAATCCCAACTCTAGCCCTTCACCCATCAAGGCTCTCTTACCTCCCAAGGGTGAGTTTGGCCTTGCACACCCCAAAGAAAGAAAATGCAATACTAAGAAAAGAAAACCGGCAAGCATACATAGACTAAGAAGCCATACAAATACATATGAAACTTTGCATTTACACAAGCACAAGAAGGTAAAATCTTCACAATACAATAAGAAACAAGAGCCTTCAAGAACCAATCTCAATCCAAGCTAATTGCAATGTGGTTTGAGATGAGCTTCCTTCCTACAAGCCTCCTCCCTTGCTAAGAAAAAACCAAAACCTACTTCAATTTCACAAGTGTCCAAAAATTGGAGAGTGGGCAATCACCCTCTAATTTTCCCTCCAACCTCTTAAAAAGGCAAACCCTAATTCCTTGAACAGAGGGAAAAATTCAAAATTCAAATGAGGAGAGGGCTTGGCATGCATCTCTAATTTCGTCACTTTTCAAAAAAGCATCTTTTGGAGTGGCAAAAATAGCTAAAATTTATCTAATTGGTCAAAATTTTACCCCCATCCCATGGCACACCTATGGGGTGGTCTATTTTTAACCTTCACTAACTTGTAGGGTCACTAAATGCCTCTCAAAAGTCCACCTAAAGATAGCTCACGAAAATGAATAAGATTCCCAGTCAAAGCTCCTAAAATAGAAGACCACTCACACATGAAGCACTTGACCATGCCAACTCACATTACATGTGTCAATTGACACCACAAATAAAGCACAACACATCATGATACACATGGCATGCCAAGTGGACATAAATTAAAATAATAATAAACATATTCAAATAATACAACCATGCATCACTTTACAACAATAAACATTACAACGAGGTTAATTTCTCCCCTTGGAGATAACCTTGGCTTAGTAAGAATTTTTTTTTTACAAGTATCCATCTTTTATTTCCCTTGATATAACCATGGTCTTTCCTGCACACTTGACAAAGTATCAGTAGCTCATGAAATGTCAATAACATATGTATGTTAGTAGGATGCATCTCAATAATCACATTCCTATCATCATAAATTTCCAACTGCATCTCATGATAATTCACATAAATTCCAACATTACATTTCTAAATTACAAAGCATATTAAATCAAGAATACAATTGATATATGTTAATTCACCTAACATAATAATCATGATCATTTCTCATAAACTTTCCTAACATAAATGTAAAATTAAAGTATCATATTCAAATCAAAGATTCACCAAATACTATGATCAGTACCTAATAATCAAGCATGGAAGAAAAACCCTAAATCATCGTCACATAATCATAGGTCATCCCATAGTGTCAAAATATAATATCTCTGTCCAAATAGTCCACCATGATAAAATAAAGTGTCAACATGAGTCATAAGATAGAAAACAAACTGCTATGAAATGATGGCACGGGGTGAGGCCTCACATTTTTTGACATTTTTTATTTTGAATATTCAATTTTTCCTTTTTTTTAACACTTTTGTACCTTTTTAGTTGGGAATTCAATTTTTTTAGTGCTATATTATTTATTTCACTGGAAGCATTTTTTGTCTCTTTTTGTTTCTTTAACTCTTTGACAAAAATGTTTTTTGTACTATATGAATATTTCTTTGACATATATTTTAAAAATACAAAATGGTTTGTGGTTACTATCATAAGAGATAGTGGTTTTTCTATGGCTTTGGTGACTCCCCACCTCTACATATCATGAATTTTACCATTGACTTTCCATTTTATACTCTTTAGAGGGATACTTGAGTAGTTGTACAAGTAAATTCTAGTTGTGTTTAAGTGGTTGATTTGGGCCTTACTAATAGATCAATAAGCTATTTTTTTCATCCATGGTTGCACTGCTCTATTAGTTCTCCTATTCCAACCTAATTAACTATATTTATAATTATTTTCTAAATATAAATATTTCATTCGAAATAGTGTTTCTTATAATTTTTTCCTATTTTTTTGGGTGATTGGCATATTTTTCAAAGTGTGGAGAGAATATTCTATCCAAGGGTATATTTTGTATATAGTAGGATTTTCATTTGTTGATATAAATATGATGTCATTATAAGAGATATAATAGAAAACAAAATCCGAATGAATACACTCTACATTTTTTTGTTAGATTCTTGGTATAATAGCCTTAGCTTACAAATTTTGATGGAACAAATACACAAAGATAATAAACTTAAAATAAACTATTACCATAATATGAAAATGTAAACAATTAAAAATAGCAAAAAAGAAAATACACATCATCATACTTCTACCTTTTAGAGGGTAAGATGGATTGCATTTGGGAGGTGAGGGTTTTTAGTGGTAGTATTATAGGGGAGTCTGGTGCGAAGGTTCTTTTCTATTTTCTCTTTTCCTATTATGCATTCCTATCTTGTGTCTAAAGACAAACATTGGGGCTTCTCTTTTTGTACCTTGGGAGTTCTTTTCTCTTTTCCTTCCCTTTCTTTAGAGATTTCTTTGGTATTTTCATATTCTCTTATGGTTTCTACTTTCTTGGTGGTCTTGTTTGGTGGAAATGGCTCCCTTTAGATTTGAGGATGATGTGGGAGCACGTGAGTTAGTAGAGGGTCTATTGGTGATTTAGTGTTTGGGTTGGTTCTTGGTGTTGCACCATGGGATTTCTTTGTAGTTGGCCTAGTATTTTTTGTATCTTAGGATTTTAGCATTTCTATCTTGTGTTCAATACCAATTGTGTAATGCTTCTATTTGGCCTCTTATTTTAGTGAAATAATGAGGAAGTTATCTATTGTGGTCATCTCTTCCTTGGCCTATGGTGGAAATTTGTGGGAAAAGGTGGTTACTCACTACATGGTTTGGTTGTAGGAGTTAAGGTTGTTTCCTATGTTCCTCCTTTCCTTGAGTCCCTTCTCCTTTTTCTTTCACTCCTTTACACATTAATTAGTGGCTTCTACCATGCTAGTTTTTTGGGGCTAAGATATTTGGGACTTTTCCTTGTAGCTTGGATAGTCTTGATATTTTCTCTTTCCTTTCTTGTGGTTATGGTTAGTTCCCTTCTTGATTTGTTGGCTTTATTCTTTTCCCCTTTCCTTTCTATATTGGGATTTGATTATGCTTCTACTACTATGGTGTTTTTCTAGTGGTGGTTTTGAGGGGGTCTCCCAAACCCCTTTAGATGTGAGGATCATTATTTTTTGGTTCAATGAAATTAGTTCTACTTACAAATAGCCTACACAGGTGGTCCAAGGGGATATTGTTGTAGCGATTGTTTCTCAATTGGACTTGGGCTTGAGTTCCTTCCTAGGGTCACTAGATATCATATTTGCTAAGGTTTTTTTTTGGTTCGGTATGAGCTTCCTTTTGGTTTCTAACCTTTCTACCAAAGGTGATTTTTGTACTAGTTATAAGGATATAAGGTTGGGGATGCCTTTTAAAACCTGCCAATCTGATTTAGTTTTACTATTGACAATAGATCTATTAAGGTGATCTATGATGCTTTATTTACAAGGTTTTATTGTAATTGAACATTTTCAAGTTCTTTTAATAACCCTTTGGGATTCTTTATGAGATGTCATTCTTTAGTTAATTTGTCTATTGTGGAAATGATCCCTTCTATTTGTAGTGGGCCTACATAGGTGGTCCAAAAAGCCATGTCTACATCGATTCCTTCTCAGATGGATTTTCTCTCTTTTTTCTTGCTTCCTTGTCTATGAACATAGTTGTTCATAGTAGTTTTAGTTTTAAAAGTTTGGAAGATGCCTTTCAAAACCTCATAGTTTGTCTCAATATGGTGGTTCAACTTCCTTTCTAAACCCCTCTATTGAGATTAGGTGATCCCTTGTTATGTTGGTACTCTTTTTCTCACTGGCTAGTTGATATGATCAAAAGTCTCTCTTTCAGAAAAAGAGTTTCCCCTCATTTTTTGTCTTTGTGGTCTCACTTCTTGCGAGCTCCTTCCTCTTATCTTCCTAGGTGGTTATCTTTTTTAATGGGTCCAATCCCTCACTTAACTTATCTAATCAAAAAAAAATTACACATGAAAATATAGTGATGAAATATGTCAGTATTCTCACCTTATTAGACCATAATCTTAAACTACTAATAATAGAATCCTAAAAAGTCTAAAAATTCACACATCTTTAAGAGGATTGGTAAAGACATTAGCATGTTGTTCCTAAGTAGAGAAAAAGTGGAGATGAAAATTGTTTTTATAAACATGTTCTCTTATGAAGTGGTAATAAAATTTAATATTTTTAGTTCCTTAATGAAGCAATAGATTATAAACAATATTGAGTATAATCTAATTGTCACAATAGAGAATTGTTGATTGATTTTGAGATATACACAATTATTATAATATGTGACATAGTCAAATTTCTTCACAAATTGTTGTACTTATTGAATGATATTTTTCTTTCATTGAAGAAAGAGAAATTTTGGGCCAATTCTTAGTTTCCCAATAAATAGGACATGATCTAAAAAATATAAAATATAGATGTGTATTTAATTCTTTTTGCATTTCATCTTGAAAACCTCTACTCAACTCATCATTTCCGCCAAATATGATATCGTCAACAAATACTTCAACAATTAATAAATTATCATCAATTATTTTGAAATATAAGTTACTATCTACAATTCCTTTTCTGAAACCAATCTTTGAAAAATACCTGTCCAATCTAGCATACCAGGCTCTAGGCGCTTTCTTTAATCCATACAATGATTTCTCCAATTTACAAGCCATATCTCCTACAATTAGAGTAAAACCATCAGGTTGCTCAATATAAACTATTGGAAAGTTGACTATACTAGTGTATATGACTAATTTTAGTGTTTTCATTACAGAAACAAATTCATATGAATTTTTGAGGTCAGCGCAATAACTTAGAAGATCAGAATTTGGCTAAGTATGGAAAACAAAATAGTCAGTGAAGCACCTAATGAATAGAGCATCAGCGCACGTGCGTATGATCAAGTTTTGATATGCACCCTTGAAGATAAGCTTTTGAGTATATAATAATGCTAATTCTAAGAATGCATGGTTAGATGTGATAGTATGGAGAAGTTACAATGAGTTGAAGTGACACAGACAGTGAGCAACAAAATAGAACATAACATGTAGCTGACGGGAAAGATTTTCATTAGCGATTAATATTTTGTTTTTTTTAGGCTATGCACCTATTGTAAATATGTTTTAAACATGTTAATATAAATCTATGTAAACACGCTTGAGCCAATTCATTTAGAAGCATTGTATGTAATAGGTTATAGGCTAACTTAGTAAATAGTTTTGGTTGCGCCTATATATAAGACATGCGCTTTTGTATTTGAATAGAAAAAGAGTTGGGAGATGATGTAATAGAAGAGAAAAATCATGTGAAGAGTAGTAAGAATTATATAGAGCTTTACAAGAGGTTAAAGCATCAGCAGACAAAAGGAACTGATCAAACAAGCAGTGTCATAGCAGTAGTTCACCCTTGCAAATATTGTGAGTATCTGATATCCAGGAGGTTGTAGCCTTCTCTATTGAGCAATGAGCTCTGGCCATGAGCCTTCCACCCCTAACATGGTTTTTTACTTCAAGACTCCTAACAGGGTCTGACCTTTAACCAGGTCATTGTACTAAGCATTGTAAAAATTGCTCCTAACAAAGCAAAGGAACATTAACAGGTTCATTATAAATAGTACAATTATTAGTGGGTATTAATTCCCACTGGGGTTTTTCCTTTGGCCAAGGTTTCCCCGTAATAATATTTGGTGTTATGTGTTATGGTTGAATGCTTATTTTCTTTGATATTCATTTCATTATATAAGTAATTAGGATAATTTTAAAGAAGTAGAAAAACATTAATATTGTAGAACACTCATTCACACCCCCCCCCCCCTTTTAGTGTTCCCATTCCTAACAATTGGTATCAGAGCTTTGGTCCTCTGAGATAAGTTTAACCACTTGAGGAGATCATGGACACAATTGAAATGAAACATCTGAAGAAGAATCTTGAAGCAGCTCTTGAAGATCTTGACAAAGCTGAAAAGGAAATTGAAGGACTGAAATTGAAGTTCAGTGGTTCACAAGTATTCATCAAGAAACTGAGGAAAGACTTGAAAGATTGTTCAACAACTGATTTGGGAAAAATGGTCAAAACTCTGAATGAAGAAAACATGTCTCTGAAGGATCAGATTGAAGAATTGGATAAAAAGTTAATCAATAATCAAGAAGCCTATGATGAGTAGGTCAAAGAAAACAAATGAATGGATGAAGAACTTATGCAAGAAAACATGAAAATTTTAGAGTTAGAAAACATCAAGAAAAAGATGGAATCTGAATTGACTAAAGCAAACAATCATATTAACAAATTGCACACAAGTAAGGATCTAATAGAGTCACAGTTGTATGCACAAAAGTTAAAAGGAGATACCACTGGTATTGGATACAATGGAGCTCAAATTTAGATTGATGCTATATGAGAAAGAATGAAAGCTCCTGAAGAATCTACAAAAGCCAAGAAGAATGAAAATTAGACTGAAGCTAAAGCAGAACCATCTAAATATGAACACAAGCCAGTCAACAGAACTTGTTATGCCTGTAACAAGAATGGACATATAGCAAGAGATTGTAAAGAGGTAAGAAATTTCAATGGTTATTGTTATTCATGCAATAAATTTGGTCATACAGGTATAAATTTAAGATCAAATCAAAGAAGTCAGACACAAAGAAATCATCCTCAGCAAAATGTTAGAAGTCCTCAGAACATTACATGTCAGATATGCAATTACAATGGTCACACAGCTAAACAGTGCAGTATGGTAACTCACATCAATGCATCAAGGAATATAAGGCCTCCAGTTATTTGTCACACTTGTAACAAGGTTGGACACTTTTGGAGCTCAAAACATCTGAGTATATTTTGAGTCCATATTTCTAAAATTTTCTCTAAGTATGAGACTTGTGATTTGAAAATCATTGTAAGGTGCTTAGTTCAGGTGCACGAAAAAAAGAGCCTATTGAGTTTCATTATGCGTCACTTGGATAGGGTATCTATCACCTATCATTTGACATATGTAATAGGTTTTAGGTCCTTGTTTCCAGTTCTAACATATTCTTGAAGTGGTCATTTAAGGGTGTTCCCAAAAATCTGCATAAAGCCTATTTCCTGATTTTCACTAAGACATCCACTTTGAGGAAGTGCATTTATTGCATTGTGATTGATCATAATGTATGGGTTGTTTCATCATGTTGTAGGCATGAGAGAGAGTGTCCATGCCAATTTTCAGCCCCCCATGTGCCCATTTGACCTATTTGCCAGAGTCATTCTATTTGCAGATTGTTAAGTATCTTTGAGTATGCCTTGTCTGATTTTCTGAATGGCCTACTTTGAGGTTTTGTAGTTTGTACCTAGATTGTGATCAAGAATAATTGAATATTGTTCCATGTTGTAGACCTAGAAATTTTTCCCCCTGATAAGTTTCAGACTTTGAACAATCTAACTAATCACTTTAATCAGTTAGTTCTAGATACAACTTGTACAGTTTCACTATCTTTCATTTCAGGATGTTCTGGTGGCACTACTTTGAGGATTATTTATGGATTGTCAATTGATCATTCGGTGAAAATAAGTATAGCCTTGTTTTCTATATGAAATAGAATTTACACCCAGGGTTTCAAACCATAAGGGTCTCATTTGATGAGTTTATGAGATCAAATCAAAAGATAATCTATTGAGATTAACAGAGTGTGCTGGACCATTGTTATCAAGAGATCAAACTTTGGAGGAAAATGAAAATTGATTGATAAATCATCAAGCGATATCCTTCTACAATATTGTGATAGTATGTAGCCATGTATTTGTCCAAATGATCTTAATGTTTTTTTTTAAAAGTCAAGTGGACGTTGGGGACACAAAAAGAAAAAATCTACAGGCAGTCACGTTTTTAATCGTATCTCAAAAAATACAAACTAGGTCAGGCTGATTTTTTTATATGTCTCAGACGACCATGTGTGCACATTACAAATTTTTTTATAGAAAAACTTAGTTTGAAAATTGAAAGTTATGGTCCTCTGAGTATTGGCAGAAATTAAAAAAATCACCAATGCTTCTAGAACTTTTATCCCACATGCACCCCGAAATGGTTTTTTATGGTGTTTATAAGCAAAGGGGCTCAAAGAAATTGTAAATGAAGAAATAAAGAGGCCAAGTGCTAGCCTCTACCTTGTGGGCCTACCTTGGGGTTGCGTGCAGCTGGGCACTATAGGCTAATTTTTGAAAAGTCTTTGAAAACTTTGAAAATATTAGTCCCACATTGCTCAAGAAATGGAAATTTCAAATGTTTATATGCCAAAAGTCTCACCTAATGAAATGAAGAAAGAGCAAGAGACTCTCAAGTTTGTGCACAAATAGTGCATTGGGATGCATTTTAGTGACTAGAAAGCATTAAATTTTATAGAAAAGTGGGCAGTTAACATCTAGAGATCATGAGACTACTTAGTCTCCAAGTCTCTAGGTTCAAATGGTTAAGTGACTAACATCTAGAGATCATGAGACTAAGTAGTCTCCAAGTCTCTAGATTCAAATGGTTAAGTGACTAACATCTAAAGATCATGAGACTGCTTAGTCTCCAAGTCTCTAGATTCAAGTGGTTAAGTCACTAACATCTAGAGATCATGAGATTGCTTAGCCTCCAAGTCTCGAGATGCTAGTGTTTAAGTCACTAACATCTAGAGATCATGAGACTGCTTAGTCTCCAAGTCTCTAGATGCTAGTGGTCAAAGAAAGGGTTAAATTAGAGCACCCAATCAGTTGATGCAACATGGCATATGTGGGGCCCACCTAGATTTAAAAGTTGCAGAAAGATTTAAAAAGCCTGCATAGTCTAGACTATAGGAGAATTTTGAAATTTTCAAGAGATTGTAGTTGCTCACATAAAATAATACCTACAGCTTAATTTTTATCCAAATATAGGCATATAATATATTTTTGAAAATGGGAGAAGATGAAGAATCTAGTGGAAATGTTTATTTTCAGTTTTAAAGTAGCAAAAAAGAGCAGTATAGACTAGTATTTAAGGAATCAAATTACTTGGAGGGAGAAATGATTGTAAATGCAGTTGCAAATGACCAAGTGAAAGAGGATCAGAATGGGAGGGAAAAGGAGATATTTTGGAAAATTGGTTGCTGTCATTGGTGACTGGCTTTGATGTTTTCCTTTATGTTTTCTTTCTCTCCATTGTTTGAGGATGATGGAATAATCATTGCAGAGGCAATATTCTGGCTTAGAGGCTTTTATTTTTTGAGGTTTTCATAGTTATCTTGATTGTAATGAATCGGGGATTTTTGAATGAAAAATAGTGGAATCCCAATCCTTTATTGGTGATGTCTTCATGTATATTATTTTAAATTCTTGTGTATTAGTTTGTAAGACACTCTAATATGCTAGTTACAAGGTGACTGTGAATCTATGTTCTTAGTTTCTCTCAAGGAGTGAATAAATATTTGGCACAATTATGAGGGTTTAACAATGTGTATGAATTTGATGTCTGGGTAGGGGAGTGAGAAAATGATCTGTAAGGCATTTCATTCGGGTTTTATTTATTTTGAAATCATAAGAGTTCTAGGGATTTACTTTCATCTGACTCTGTTGCCTAGTTAATAAGGCACTGGCCACTATTTGTTTCTGCATCTTTCATCATCAAATTAAAATCAATGACTATTTACTTTCGTGTATGTTGTAGAGCTAAGAAGATTAGGTTTGTATCAAGGATATAAACTATTGTTGTAATAATTTGAAGTAGATCTAATAGGTACACCTACATGTAGCCAAGATCTCAAAGTAAAGAAGGACTTGGTCCTTATTAATTAGTCTTTTCTTGTTTGAATCAGGAGTTTAGGAATCATAGAGTTCCATTTAAGCACTCAAGGCTTGTATTAGGATTTTTGCAAGAAAAATCACTAACAAATTAGTGACTCTACTGGGGAAGAAATAAATGAGAGCAAGTTTAAGATGCTCAATTCTTTTCTTTGCTGAATCATCCCAGGGTCTAATCTATTGAATAGAGTCAAGTAAAATTTTGTTGTATTATCTCACCAGGTGTGAGTGGCGACTTTGAATCTCTGTTTGATCAATGTTTTGTAATATGAAAATATAAATGTATTTGTGATCTTGACAAATAGAAATCTTGTGAAGTTGTTTTGTGTTTGCTGGTAAAGAGTGTTCGTATTCAAGATAAAATCTCTCAGTTGATTCAAAATTAGTCCTTTGCAAAGAGGTGATGACTCTATGAAGGTTTGGAAGGTGATTTGAAGGAGACTTTAAATCAGTATTTTACAAACAGTAGCAACACTTCCAGGTAATCCTATTTTTATCAAGCGAGAATAGTCCCTTAATAGGTGAACAAGTCACTAGTGAAAAGGGAAAAATAATCTTAAAGTTGGAGTCATATTTCTGGATTGAAGTTTTTAGTTCTTGTAAAGAGTATCAAAAATATGCAGTGGTTCATGAAGTTAATGGTTGCATAAGGTTGGATAAAATATTGTCATAAGAACAAGTAGTATTTTTTTGTTAGTACGTTAAAATGGAGTTTCCAGCTTTGATAAATAAGGAGGATG
Source organism: Chamaecyparis obtusa (assembly GCA_027943335.1). NCBI lineage: Eukaryota > Viridiplantae > Streptophyta > Pinopsida > Cupressales > Cupressaceae > Chamaecyparis > Chamaecyparis obtusa. The sequence goes on from BSBK01009470.1 coordinate 678,024, forward strand.
CTTCTAGATCTAAAAGTTTTTGGTCAAATTTAGAAAATCATAATGATGAACTTCATTTGATAAATAAAAGAATCCAACATAATTGCATGTTGATGTTAAGATATGCAATAGGAGAAAGGGAGGAAGAATCTTCACTTTCGTACTACAAAAGATTTCTTATTGCTTGTAGTAAACTTCATGAGGATCTTGGTTTTAAAGATTCCCAATATGCTGAGATGTTTCTAGAACATGGTATGCCTGAATTAGTCAGTTGGACTGCATCCCTTAGAGAAGTAGCACTTGAAAAAACTAAAAAATGGATAGATTCCTTTGGATATGCTGAATCTAGTTATGTTGAATCTAGTTGTGCTGAGTATGCTGATTCTTGTGATGTTGATAGTGTTGGTTATTATATTGATGATGAGATCTATGAATTTCAGGGAATAGATGAAGAATTTGTAGTAAATAGTGATTCCTTTGAGTTTGTAGGTTTTCCTTTTTCTCAGCATGATGCTAACGATTCATTGTCTCAGCTCAATGATATTTTGTGTGAAGATAAAGAATGTGATTATAATGTAGATATAAGTTCTTGCAATGACTACTTCACATAAGAAAATGTGAGACAAAAGCTTTCAGCCCCTATTTTAGATGGGGAAGATATCTACAGCACTAGCAGTGAAATCGAAGAGATGAAAGGCGAAGTCAAAAGCTTGCTAAGTAGTGAGCAGATCTTGGATCTCTTGGATGTTGATTTTCAGAGGTATACTCCCAAGTTTATTTCCAAAATTCAATGCCCGGTAGATATAAGTTTTGATGAAAGTGATTCAAGTCATGGCATGATGAGTGAAACACCTATTGATATCTTTTCTTCTATTTTAAATCAGCAATGTGAAAGTGCATATGATTGTAATAAATTTGATAATATTATATTTGATGAGTATGATGATGTGTGTGCTAGTATGGATTCAAATTTACAAGAGGTTGGTGTTAGTGGTTCTAGTTTACATATTGATGCCAGAAAGTATGATAGATTTGAATATGTTTTCTCATATTTGCATATAATTAAGGATTCAGCCACTGACAATGCTTGTTCTTTCCTAGAAGATGCTGATGTAGTATGTGATCAACAAGTTGTCTCTAACTTTGTGCAATCATATTTTTTTTTTGAGAAGCTCTACCTTAGTTTGCAAAGTATTGATGAAAAAATAGATTATACAAGTTGTTGCAAACTAATGATCAGTATAATGATGTGTCCAACCATTAAGTTGAGTTGGAATGTTTCATTTTTCAGCATGATATTGACAATGAAGAGTGTGATGTTTTAATGTCACAAAGTGATCAGTATCTATGGCAGCTTGATGGCCTGATCTTGTCGGATAATGGTGAGTGTAGTGATCAATTTTTCTATGATATGTTGAAGATGAATCATACTATTTCTAACCGGTTGGATGAAACATGTAATTTTAGTTTGTCTACGTTGTGTGGAGATGAAAATCATTTATTTGATAGGGGTAAGGACTGATTATAGTTTTAGGGCTTTGAACCTTTTGTAAATAAAGTGTTCACTATATAGTTGTTTTCCTTTTAGTTGTTTGTTTGCTTTCAATAAAAAGGTTCCCTGTTCAGAGTTTTTGAGAAGAAGAGGAAAGTCAGAGAAGAAAAGTTTGGTTGGTCTGCTACACTGAGAGATTCTGGTTTCTCTACATGCCCGCATAGGGTACGTGTCCCCAGTCAGAGCCACCATTGGAGCTCAATAAATCAAAGTATATTTTGAGTCTATATTTCTAAAATTTTCTCCAAGTATGAGACTTGTGATTTGAAAATCATTGTAAGGTGCTTAGTTCGAGTGCACGGAAAAAAAGAGCCTATTGAGTTTCATGATGCCTCACTTGGATAGGGTGTCTATCACCTATCATTTGACATATGTAATAGGTTTTAGGTCCCTATTTCCATTTTTGACATATTCTTGAAGTGGTCATTGAAGGTTGTTCCCAAAAATCTGCATAAAGCCTGTTTCCTGATTTTCACCAAGAAGCACACTTTGAGGAAGCGCATTTATTTCCTTATGATTGATCATAATGTGCGGGTTGTTGCATGATGTTGTAGGAATGAGAGATAGTGTCCATGCCAATTTTCAGCCCCCCATGTGCTGTTTGACCTATTTTCCAAAGCCATTATGTTTGCAGATTGTTAAGTTTCTCTGAGTATGCCTTGTCTGGTTTTCTAAATGGCCTACTTTGAGGTTTTGTGGTTTACACTCAGTTCATGATCAAGCAGAATGGAATGTTGTTCCATGTTGTAGACCTAGAAATGTTTCCCCTTGATAAGTTTCAGACTTTGACTAATCTGACTAATCACTTTTCTCAGTTAGTTCCAGATGCAACTTCTACAGTTTCACTATCTTTCATTTCAGGGTGTTATGGTGGCACTACTTTGAGGATTATTTATGGATTGTCAGTTGATCATTCAGTGAAATTAATTATAGCCTTGTTTTCTATATGTGAAAGAGAATTTACACCCAGGGTTTCAAACCATAAGGGTCTCATTAGATGAGTTTATGGGATCAAATCAAAAGATAATTTATTGAGATTAACAAAGTGTGTTGGATCATTGTTATCAAGAGATCAAACTTTGGAGGAAAATGAAAATTGATTGATAAATCATCAAGCGATATCCTTCTACAATATTGTGATAGTATGTAGCCATGTATTTGTCCAAATGATCTTAATGTTGTTTTTGAAAGCCAAGTGGAAGTTGGGGACACAAAAAGAAAAAAAATCTATAACCAGTCACATTTTTAATTGTATCTCAAAAACTACAAACTGGGTCAGACTAATTTTTTTATATGTTTGAGATGACGATGTGCACACTCTACAAAAAAATTTGCAGAAAAACTCAATTTGAAAATTGAAATTTATGGTCCTCTAAGTATTGGCACAAATAAAAAAAATCACCAATGCTTCCAAAACTTTTATCCCACATGCACCCTGAAATGGTTTTTATTGGCATTTATAAGCAAAGGGGCTCAAATAAAGTGTAAATGAAGAAACAAAGAGGAAAAGTGCTAGCCTCTTCCTTGTGGGTGTCACCTTGGGGTTGCGTGCAACTGGGCATTATAGGCTAATTTTTTAAAAGTCTGTAAAAACTTTCAAAATATTAGTCCCACATTGCTCAAGAAATGAAAATTTCAAATGTTTATATGCCAAAACTCTCACATAATGAAATGAAGAAAGAGAAGGAGGCTCTCAAGTGTGTGCACAACTAGTGCATTGGGATGCATGTTGGCGACCAAAAAGCATTAAATTTTGTAGAAAAGTGGGTAGTTAACATCTAGAGATTATGAGACTGCTTAGTCTCCATGTCTCTAGATTCAAATGGTTAAGTGAGAAACATCTAGAGATCATGAGACTGCTTAGTCTCCAAGTCTCTAGATTCAAATGGTTAAGTGACTCACATCTAGAGATCATGAGACTAAGTAGTCTCCAAGTGTCTAGATTCAAATGGTTAAGTGACTAACATCTAGAGATCATGAGACTGCTTAGTCTCCAAGTCTCTAGATTCAAGTGGTTAAGTCACTAACATCTAGAGATCATGAGACTGCTTAGTCTCCAAGTCTCTAGATTCAAGTGGTTAAGTCACTAACATCTAGAGATCATTTGACTGCTTAGTCTCCAAGTCTCCAGATGCCAGTGGTTAAGTCACTAACATCTAGAGATCATGAGACTGCTTAGTCTCCAAGTCTCCAGATGCTAGTGGTCAAAGAAAGGGTTAAATTGGAGCATCCAATCAGCTGATGCCATGTGGCATATGTGGGGCCCACCTAGATTAAAAAGTTGTAGAAATATTTAAAAGGCCTGCATAGTCCAGACTATAGGAGAATTTCAAAAATTTCAAGAGATTGCAGTTGCTCACAGAAAATAATGCCTAGAGCTTCATTTTTATCCAAATATAGGCACATAATATGTTTTTGGAAATGGGAGAAGACAAGAAATCCAATGGTAATGTTTACATTTAGTTTCAAAGTAGTGAGAAAGATCAGTATGGACTGGTATTTTCGGAATCAAATCACTTGGAGGGAGAAATGATTGCAAAGGCAGTTGCAGATGACCAAGTGAAAGAGGATCAGAATGGGAGGGAAAAGGAGATATTTTGGAAAATTGGCAGCTATCAGTGGCGACTGGCTTTGATGTTTTCCTTTATCTTTTCTTTCTCTCCATTGTTTGAGGATGATGGAATAATCACTATAGAGGTAGTATTCTAGCTTGGGGGCTTTTATTTTTTGAGGTTTTCATAGTTATCTTGATTATAATGAACCAGGGATTTTTGAATGAAAAATAGTGGAATCCCAACCCTGTATTGGTGATGTCTTCATGTATATTGTTTTAAATTCTTGTGTATTAGTTTGTAAGGCACTCTAATATGCTGGTTACAAGGTGATTATGAATCTATGTTCTTAGTTTCTCTCAAGGAGTGAATAAATATTTGGCACAATTCTAAGAGTTTAACAATGTGTATGAATCTGATGTCTGGGTAGGGGAGTGAGAAAATGATCTATAAGGCATTTCATTTGGGTTTTATTTATTTTGAAATCATAAGAGTTCTAGGGATTTAATTTCATCTGACTCTGTTGCCCAATTAATAAGGCACTGGTCACTGTTTGTTTCTGCATCTTTTATCATCAAATCAAAATCAATGACTATTTACTTTCATGTATGTTGTAGAGCTGACAAGATTATGTTTGTATCAAGGATATAAAATATTGTTGTAATACTTTGAAGAAGTAGATCTGATAGGTACACCCGCCTGTAGCCAAGAGCTCAAAGTGAAGAAGGACTTGGTCCTTGTTAATTATTCTTTTCTTGTTTGAATCAGGAGTTGGAATCATAAATTTCCATTTAAGCACTCAAGGCTTCTATTAGGATTCTTACAAGAAAAATCACTAACAGACACATCTCAACCTTTTGTAGATCACAAGCGCAAAGACAAGAAAGACCTAATGAGTCTCAAAAATCAATATTTGATGAATTTGGAGAAATCAAGTTTGTGAAAGATACAATAAATGTGAGCTTGATTTGGAAGGAAGTAAAGAAAGATAGTGTTGATGAATATGTAGTGGATGCATTTGTAATGGACACACCTTCTACTTCTAGATGAATGACCCTCATGGTCATAGGGGGAGCTAGATTATCTCTAAACCCCTACATGACTAGTATACTCACCCTTGGAGTATGCGCCTTTGGTTATAGTTGTTTGGACACTAGTTGATGTTGTATACAAGATTGCACATCCTGATTATTAATAGAAACAAAGATTGGAATTCTCTGTTGCATTTTGTATTATGGCGGCAAGCATTAATTGTAGAAATTTGTTTTAATAGTCACCAAAGATCCATTATCCACACATTTTCATTCAAGTTCAAGCCTTTGGAGAGCACAGGAGATCAAGTAGTCAGTGTTGAAGGATTACGGTTGTCTTATCAACTAAGAAGTGTGAAAGTTGGTTACAAAACCCTTGTTTGGACGTGACCATTCAGAAACCCTTTGGAAACCTATTTAAGCATGATCAAGTAAGTAATGGCCACTCAAGTTGTATTTGATGTTGCAAAAAGGAAGAGATACATATTCAAGAAACATCCCTTTAAGTCAGACTTATATGATTTAGAAGGGGCATTCTCTAGGACTCTAATGGGAGTTATGCATGAAGAAGACATACATGCATTCATATAATGCAAGAAGGAACCTCTAGGATTGGACAGGATTAGATCATACCTTGAAAAATGATGAAACCAGACATGACATTCATGGATGAGTTCACACACTTAGAAAACAACTAGGTATTATTGAGTATGTGACTGCATATGAGTTATATGAGTCTGAATGGATTAAAATATTACTTTGAAAAATACATGATGACTTGTTTTGGATTGGAGAAGTCCATGTTTGGATAACTATTGATCTCATTCATGAGATGACTGGGCTTCCTAAGACCAACACCATTCTTCCTACTGGTAAGGATGTCAAGAAATAAGTTGAGCAAGCTTGTAAGTCCCATAGTGATAAGCAGGGCATGACAATTAAGCCGATAGAGGAGAAGGATATAAAGTTAATATCTATGATACTTGGTTATAAGTTCCAGCATGCTGACAAAGTGAATAGTGTTTTTGCAGCAACTATTCTAGCAGCTATAAGAATAGTGAAGGAAAATGGAGAATTCAACCTTTGTGAAATATTGCACGCATAGTTGTTGGATAATATAAGGTCTATCAAGCATGATAAGAGAAAAACATTTAGGTTTGGATCATTGATCATCTATATGTACTTTCATATAGTTAGTAAATTCTCTAATCTATACCTTGATAAGAGTTTACCTACAATGCCACAAATTTAATTCAAGGCATCATTTGAGAGCACCTTGAAAGATTACATTGATTTGGAAATCAAAACATTCAAAATGAAAATGCAGAGAAGCTATATGATACCTAAGAGTATAGTAGAGAAGTATAAAGATACTATATTCTTCATGGTGGAAACTTATATCACATGCATGGAAGTTGTAGAGCCTAGAACTAAGTGGATTCATCCACTTGGTTATGAAGTGGAGGAACATATTTTGGAAGCTTATGCACAAGTTCTCTTATCTGCACCAAAAGATCCTAATGAACCAAGATGGGGTACTTATGAGGAGAAAACAAGACAAGTAGATTCAATCTTGTACAGTTGAGCAACAAAAAGAAAAGCATCCAAGATAACATCAGACATACTAAAAATTCATGGTGTTACACAAACAAACTTGGATAAAGCTAGGGAAGAAAATATTGCCATACAACTTGAGAGTGCACCCTCCTCTGAAGTGAAGATAGAGAAACTTGATGATCCAAAGGAAAAGAAGAAAAAGAATGATGATAGCATCTCTACACCTACACCTACAATTGATTTGGAGTCCACTCCACCTCCTAAATCGAGTAAGGTGCCTAAAAGGAAGAAACAGTCTGGCACAAGCCATCCATCAGCAAGGTCAATAAGAAGCCAAGGCAGAAACACTCAAGCACCTCCCGAGGTAGGATTCCTACCGAATCTTTAAGTGTTGAGAACCAGAGTAGTAGATGAAGGAATAATTGATCAAATAGCTAAGTTCTATGATAAGTATCATGAGATTGACAAATCAAAAATCCACAGTATGATAATCAAGCACGTCATTAAGTTCAAGAAGATAGTTTTGGAACTTAAAATAGTCATTCTGGATAATGTATGGAACATTTTGGATTCTTTGAAGACATAATCCATAGAATAATATTTCAAGATAAGGGAAAAGACAGTGGATGATAACCTTCATGTTTGTTCAGTGGAAGAGAAAAATTTATTGCTGAATTTGGTGAAGCCTCACCTAAGAATCAAAACTAGAACTCTACAAATTATGAACAAAGAGTATGAGTTAGTTGCAAAGGAGACAAAAAAGGCATTTGAGAAGGTATTTTTGGAAAGACACATGCATCCATCTTTTGAGCCTGCAACTCAAGTCCCTTCCAAGAAAGCAAAAGTAGCTGAGATTCCCAATGTGCCTATGACAGGTCCACAGGAGTCTAGACACATACCTGAAGAAAGGATGACACTATCATGATTGATAATGTTGAAATATCAATGGTGGAAATAGGTAAATACTTAGACAAGTTTGAGGAAGCTTTTGTGAGTACTGAGGAAGTAGAGATTCTATGCACTGAAGAAACACCTAAGCAGAAAGAAGAAGTACAAGTTGAAGACTTGACTAGACAAGAAAGTGAAAAGGAAGATGAACCTTTAAGTGAGAAGGAAGAAGAACTTAAAGAAGAACCTTCAGTTGAGATTCCAATGAAAGTAAATACTAAGGTTATGGAAGTAAGTCAAAGCTCACTCCTTACCCCTAATCCATTGGTTTCATTGTTGTCAGGTTTGACCCCTGATACAACTAGTATAGATTCTTGGGGAGAAGAAGATTTAATAAAGATAAGTGTATTAGCAATGGAGAAAGAAAAGGAGAAACAAGTAATGAGGAATCCATTATTTTTTGAATCAATAAGCATACTGAACAACCTACTACCTGAGGACAAGAAAGTAGTAAAAGTTCATTTAGTGGATGATGTAAGCATCATCCTATCAAGTTTTAAAACAAATTTCTCAAGCCTTGAAGAAGAAGCATCTAAGATTGCATAGGAGAAATATGTCAAGAAGAGACTAAATGAATTGATAGAAAATTTCTCACTTGACCTTAATTCTCTTAAGGTCGGTTAAGTAGTGCTAAAGGAGTTAGCAGCAAAAGGAATGAAAGTAATCGCTAACTGTATGAATAAAGATAAATTTACTTTAGACCTTTCAAAGAAGATTTAGGATGTTGAATCTATGATGGAAGTTGTGAGAAGATCCTACCTAAGATATTAACATGTGTAATAATGTCTATCAAGGTCAGTTGGACAAAATTGAGATGATAGAAAAGGAGATGGCTAAGATAAGAACTAGACAAGCACAATTGAGACATGCACTTGCACCCTCTCTAGATGTGTTGAATCAAAACACCAAGGAGATAGATGCCATGATTGTGACATATGATCAAGGTCCATGTAAATATTTGGAAAAGATGGAGAAGCTAACTTATGCACTATGCACCCATCTACAAACAGTTGATGCACTGAAGGATTTTTGGCAACAAGAAATTGCAAACCTTCAGATTGCATACCATGATGTATTCTCTATGTAAGTACTAAAAGATTCATTTTTTGAGTGCCTTTGTCATTAATGTCAAAGTGGGAGTAGAGTAATATAGAGTAGTGTATATGATATAAAGGGGAGTAGAGTATATAGAAAAAGATGTACAAAAAGGATAAGATAAAAGATAGAAATTTTTTGTGTAAAGATGTAGTTTAGAAACTTCGCCATATTCCTTTGTTTCCATTAATTAAAAATGGCGAAATTTTTGGCAAGTTGACTATACTATTGTATATGACTAAGTTTAATGTTTTCATTATGGAAACAAAGTCATATGAATTTTTGAGGTCAGCGCAATAACTTAGAAGATTGGAATTTGGCTAAGTATGGAAAATAGAACAGTTAGTAAAGCACCTGATGAACAGAGCATCAACACATGTGTGTATGATGGATTTTTGATATGCATCATTTAAGATAAGCTTTTGAGTATTTAATAATGCTAATTCTAAGAAGGCATGTTCAGATGTGATAGTATGGAGAAGTTACAGCAAGTTGAAGTGACATAGACAGTGAGCAGAAGAATAGAACAAAGCATGCGGTTGACAGGAAAGATTTTGATTAGTGATTAATATTTTGTTTTGTTTAGGTTATGTGCCTATTGTAAAGGTGTTGTAAACATGTTAATAGAAATGTATGTAAACACGCTTGAGCCAATTCATTTGGAAGTGTTGTATGTAATAGGTTATAGGCTGACTTAGTAAATAGTTTTTGTTGTGACTATAAATAAGACATGCACTTTTGTATTTGAATAGAAAAAAGTTGGGAGCTGATATAATAGAATAGCATAAGAATGCAAAGAGTAGTAAGAATGATATAGAGCTTTACAAGAGGTTAAAGCATCAGCACACAAAAGGAACTGATCAGATAGGTAGTGTCATAGCAGCAGTTCACCCTTGTAGATATTGTGAGTATTTGATATCCAAGAGGTTGTAGCCTTCTCTATTGAGTAGTGAGATCTGGAAGTGAGCCTTCCACCCCTAACAGGGTTTTTTACTTCAAGACTACTAACAAGGTTTGACCTTTGACCAGGTCATTGTACTAAGAATTGTAAAGACTGCTCCTAACAGGGCAAAGGAATATTAATAGGTTCATTATACATAGTAAAATTATTAGTGTGTATTAATTCCCACCGGGGGTTTTCCTTTTGGCCAAGGTTTCCCTGTAATCATATCTAGTGTTATGTGTTATGGTTGAATTCTTATTTTCTGTGATATTCATTTTAGTACAAAAGTAATTAGGATAAGTTTAAAGAAGCAGAAAAACATTAATATTGTAGAACACTGATTCACCCCCCTCTCAGTGTTCCCATTCCTAACATAAACATCTTCCTCTAGTTCACCATTTAAGAATGCAAACTTAACATCCATCTAATAAACCTTAAATTTTCTATAAGATGCATATGAAAGAAGTAGTCTAACAACTTCACGTCTAGCTACAAGACAAAAAGTCTTTGTAAAATTAATACCTTCTATTTCTGAATATCCTTTTCATACCAGTCTTGCTTTGTTTTGAACAACTTTACCATCTTCATTCAGATTGTTTATAAATACCAGTTTAGTACCGATCACATTTTTTCAATAGGTCTACCCAAAACAAGAATCCAATTCTTGTTCTTTTTAATTTGATCAAGTTCCTCTTTCATTTCTTTCATCCAACTCATCAATACATGCTTCTTTAACATCTTTAGGCTCAAATTCACATAGCAAACATGTTTCATCACTAGAATTCCTTTAGTTTGAACACCTCTATTCTTATTACCAATAATGACATCTTCAGAATGATTAATCCTTACATACCTTGGAGGTTTCAATGTAGGCTATGTAGCAAACCCTTTGGTGTTAATAGCCACTTCATTTTCTTTTGGTTATTTCTTCTCTTCCAGTTCATCCTGATTCTGGTTATGCACTTCCACAATGTGATTGTCTTCTTCAGTCATGTCATATCTACAAGTGTTTTATGATCTCTTCTCATTCTCATCAACTCTAACATTTTCACTTTCAAAAATCTTCTTTAGTCTATAGTTATAACATTTATATGCCTTGATCTTTGTAGAATATCCAAGAAATATTCCTTCATCACTTCTAGGATCAAACTTTCCAATATCTTCATCCCTCTTAATGCAACATTTACTTCCAAAAATTATGAATTATTTCATTGTAGGAATATGATCATACCAATGTTCATAAGGAGTCTTACCAATTCCTTTCTTAATCTATACCTAGTTCAGAGTATATATTGTGGTGCACATTGCTTCTCTCGAGTAGATATGTGAAACTTTTCCTTCAATCATCATAGTCATAGCTATGTCTAGGATAGTCTTGTTCCTTTTCTCAACAATGTCATTTTGTTGTGGGGTTTGTGGAATAGATGTATGTCTTTTTATCCCATGTCCTTCACAAAATGCATAAAACTTATCAGATGTAAATTCTCCACTTCTTTCCGATCTCAAGCACGTCAATCTTCTTCTGGATTCTATCTCCAACAATATCTTGAATATATGAAATTTATAAAAAACCTTCCAATTTCTCCTTAAAAAATGTAATACTCATCATCCTTGAATATTCATCAACAAAAAGAACAAAGTATCTATCATCAAAATAAATTCTTGTCTTAGTAGGACCAAATAGATTTGTATTCACTAAATCCAACAATCCATCTAAAGAATATGTCTTGTTCTTTCAAAAGTAGATCTAGCTAGCTTTCCCAATTGACATTATTTCCATATATTGTTAGGCTATATTAGTTTAGGTAAATCTCTCACAACATGAGTAGTGCTAATTTTCACCATGTTATCAAAGTTTACATGATAAATTCTTCTATGCCATAACCAACTATCATCAATCTTAGCAATCAAACACTTATTCTCAATAATTCTCAAATGAAATAGATTTTCAATAGTCTGTGCAACTGATGCAATAAGATTTCCTATTCTCTAATGATCTTGTATATTCCATCCATAAATTCCAATTTGTAACCTTTATCCAATTGTTGTCTAACACTCAACAAGTTATGACTTAGACCTTCAACATACAAGACATCATTAGTACCATTTTTACTATCAATAGGAATAGATCATTTTCTTTTAATCAAACAAGAAGAATTTTTATTGAATCTAACAAAACCTCCATCATAGTATTCAAGTTTTACAAATATATATTCATCACCAATCATATGATGTGAGAATCCACTATCAATGACCCATTCATCTCTTTTAACAACTCATGAAACCAATGCTTTTTCTTCATTAAGATTATCTTATTTAATAGAAATAAAGAAAATTTCTTCCTCACTAGCAATAGATTCATCATCAGTCACACCTTCTTCAACATCATAAATTATTTTATGACTCTTAGAATGATATTTATTAGATTTATCTCTAGCATCCTTATATTTTTTGTTCGAACACCTAGATGCAATATGACCAATCTTATTACAATTGAAATATATCAAAGGCAATCTTTTTTCATACTTACCAGAGCTCTTAGGTAGTCTTCTTGCAATCAAGGATTCATGTTCATCAATATTCCTTTCTTCTTCCATGATTTCTTCCCAATACTTAGCATAGTGTTTTAATTTCATCTTTGTAGAGCTTTATCCTTGGTCATACTTGGTCAAACTTGATTTGAATGCAGTCTCAACCTTTGGAAGTTACTTACTAAGTGTATTAATCTCATAGGCACAAAGTCTTCCCACCAAAGATTCTCTTGAAATAGATCTTATAGTTCTCAATTATTCAATAGTAGCAACTTTCTCACTATAATGTATGCAAGAAAAGATCTCATAATCTTGTCTTGACAACTTCATTATCTATCAAGGTGCCACCAACACATCTAATTTCACAAACCAAATCATTCACTCTCTGCAAATAAACTGAGGTAGTTTATCCTTCACTCATTTTCATATCTTCATAGCTTTCTTTTAGTCCCTACAACTTAGCTTGATTAGTTCATAAGTATCACCTTCATAAATAGTTTATAATTTTTTCCATACCTCATGTGCAACCCTGAATCCATAAATGTGTGAATATTCTAAATTAGATAAGGTGCTGATCAAAGCTTCCCTTGCTAACACATTCTCCTTAAATTTTTTCTTTTCATTTTTAGTAACATTTGTTAAGTCATTTAGAATAGTATAAGGCTTCTTAGTGATCTGCCAGTATTCATCTCCTATTCCCATGCATATCAAGTAGGTAGTCAGCTTTTCCTTCCAAATCAGGTAATTTCTTCCATCAAACTTTGGACTCTCTTTTCTCATACTTTCCATGATAGATCTCCTTCAAGAAGTCAAGCTTTTTCAAAAGGACTTAGCTCTGATACCAATTGTTAGGCCCAAAAGAAGGCAACCACAACTAAGGGGAGGAGGGGGTGAATTAGCTGTGTGTACCTAATTACTTTAATTTCACTTTAGCCACCTAGATATGAAAGATAAATAGTAATGCAAGATCCATAATATATAACATGAAACACCAAGATTTGTTCTCAAGGAAACTCAGTTAAGGGAAAACCTTGGTGGGAGTCAAACCCACTAGATGAGTGTACTTAGTTAAAATTACTATCTGATTAAAAGAAAAATGGAGAAAAAAGGATGTAATTTCAACTAAAGGCTTATAGCCCAATCTATAGCTCACTACCTAGATTTTACTACTCACAATACAATCTCAGATCTAGCCCTCAATCAAGTTCATTGATCTATCTTTAATACAATAGGGTGGACATATAGTCCATTACAACTAAATTGACAAATAACATATCCTATTCAAAAATAGTTCCAAAGAAGTAAAAACTATTCCTTAAGTGCATAACACACATATACATTCACCTCTCTCTTGCATACATCATCTAAATTAAAAAATTATCTTTCATTTATACTGATTACAAAGAATAATCCTCCACTAGGTCGGCTAAGACTGATTACAATAAAAGATGTAATCAATATGCTCAATCACCAATATGATCCAAATCAAGCTGGATAAGACTTAGATAGGACCAAAATATTCAATCTCAAACATGTTATACCATTGCTAATGCAGCAACAAGAATCACAACACGTTACTCCATCAAGTCAACTAGAACCCAAATGAAGAAACACCAACACACCACCAAAACAAAAAATATGATCATCTCAATCAATGTAGATCAACAACATGATCATAAAATGATGCAAGAAAACCAATAAGAAACATGAATACCATTTAGAACCTTTGCATCATCTCCAACAAAAAATCCAAACTTATCTTAATCTCTAATCAATAGGACCACTAAAATACCGAACTCAGTAATAACAAAAGAAAACTTGTTGCACTTTGAATCATGAACAATACTAGATGTGAACACAATGATAAGGCACCATGAAATAACCATCTTTGTAACATTTGAAATATCAAATCCTATTCATACCAAACCAAATACTCATCCACTGTTCATAGGAACACTGTGACACCAACAACCAACAACTCAATCATTCCTTACACAAATAGTCATACCAACCTTTGTGAACCTCTATAGATGATCTATAGACACCAGTGAATACCTCATGATCACAACTCAAGATCTTCAACATAACACCTGATCAACTAAAATCATTCATACCGAATGCACTAAAAACATTTTCCGAAACAACAACTAGTATGTTGACATCAATGACAAAACATTAAATGTCAACACAACCAAATCCAAAACTTTAACATGCTCAACAATATTCCAACATTTTTGCACTTTTTCTTGTTGTTCTTTTCCTACAAAGTGTATATATCACTTTCTCAAAAAAAAATCTCTAAGAAATTAGCTAAATTGTAGCCTTGAGTGTGAACTTATTAGAAACAATATTTTTTCAATAAGTTACATTTTTGCACCAATTTAATTATAATTTAAATTAGAAATTTTTTTTTATCAATGAGATGTGTCCTTTACAAAAATTTAGGAAAAAAACCCTAACTATATAATAAATCATTTCATTTTACACCAATTTCCCTAAAAAATGAATTAAATATGATTCAATATTTTCTTCAAAAACATTCTAAAATTTAGATCAAAATTCCCTCAACAGGTAGTTTCTTTAATAAGTGGTTCTCCACATCTTCACTACATGTTGGTTCTACCTCCAAGTGATGTTCAAGAGTGGGGGGGTTGTTGTTGTGGGCTTGTCCATTGGTGGGGACAATAGCTTGCCAAATTTTGGTCATGATAGAAGATGTTCTAGTTCATCCAAATGGCTTATGTGCTTAGCTTTGGTAATCTCATCTTCTTACAAGGATAAGGACAAGATAAATTAGGATGTTTCTATAGAAGAATGGTGGTCCCACCAAGATTCCAATCCAAAAATCCCTAATGGACATGATCCTAGGTATGATAGAGATCCACATCTGCACCCACAAACACTACTTTATTATATTGTCTCCTCTTTGTGCTCTCTCATGTGTTTGGTTCGGAGAGATGCCTATGTATTTTTTGAGTCTTTGGGATTTTCCTTTTTGAATCAAGAGGGGTGATCTCATATCCCCCTATTTTTGTGGGAATTATGCTATTTAATATATATTTTTAAAAAATGACTACTATTCATTTAAAAATGACCTCTAAATTTGAAGAAAAATGCCTTGCCTTCATGGTGCCAAGATCATGCTCTGATCCCCTTTGTAGTAAAAGAACATGCACACAAGATGAACATAATAGGAAATATCTAATTTTGAGGTGTTCTATATGTATCTTTAACATGTATCCTTTATAAGCATTTAAGAATCTTTGAAATATTTTTTTTGCATTTATATTTATGTACTAAGATACGTTCCACTCTTACATATAATTTTTGGAATTTTGCACAGTGCTAGATCATAACCTTGTCTACCTTAATACATGTGTGCCTTGATTTGTACATCCCTTTTAGTTTTTGGTACTCTCTTTGAAAAATTTAGAAATTGTTTCTTCTCATTCATGTACAACATGGTGACACACATTTTTAGTAGACTTGTCATCCCTCTCCCTTGTCAACATTATTCATATTGTTGGTGCTAATGCTTCCTTGGTTTTGACTTTGTAATAAATTATGTATCTAGTATTTATTCTTATGTACTAGATAAATGCAATGACTAGTTGCCCATGTATTTTAGTTAGATAGAATATTCACCATATAGACACTCTTGAATTCTTATTTTGTTGAGATGACCTTCAATACTTAGTTGATTAGTTTCTTTATATTATTGATACCACAACTTTTTCCTTTCAACTTTCCTTGCATTAATTGAGTAGTATCATTCGATTTGCTTATGTAGATTAATGTTTCATATATATCTTTGGCTATCATATTATTACCTCTATTTCTATCTAAACATTGTTCAAGAAGGGGAAACCCATGGATATTTTTATTTTCTTTGTCTTGTTCATCATCCTAATCTCAAAAGAGGTTCTTAATTTTTAGCACTATAGTTTTCATCTTTTGATATTTTTTATATTTTTTCAATTATCCACGAGTGTTCTTCATGTTCCTGCTCTTTTTGGAACATTATTTTGAAGGTTTTTAGTCCTTCACTTATCATTCTTTCTTTTAGATAGGATTTTACCCCTTTATTTTTTCTCCTTTTCTTTAGTTTTGAAACATCTCTTTATAAAATTTATACATTCAAGTATTTCATCAAGCCTAATTGCAATGCAAATATTTTTTATTTTATACAATCATCACATGAGGTTTTAACTACTTCACACATTGCACTTAGGGGGTGCTAGAGAAGAAATGTATTCATCTAATTATTTTTTAATTACTTAAGTCTCTTTTCACTCTATCAAATAATAATCAAATCACATATTTTTCTAATTCTGAAGACATAGGACGATGACACATGCCATGATATGTTTGTATCCTCACCGAGGATTTCTATAGGGTTACTTATTACTAGTCACCTTTTTATTTTATAAATATTATTTAATGTATTGACATTGAGTGAGGTTTACACATATTTCAATTCATTACTTTTGTGAATGATTAGATTTTGCCTCTATAAATTTTATTTTCTCTCTGTGTGTGATGAGTATTTGATTCCAAGTAATCCTTGTGAGCTATAGGGTCAAAAAATCAACTCCAATAAAAATAAGTTTAAGAATATAAAAGATCCACATGCTCTTAGAAATTATACACATGTTCTAGTATTAGAATAATGCACTTTTTATGAAGATACAATATTTTTATTAAAAAAATATTTCGTTAGCCAACTTTTTTTGGTTTTTCAATAGCTTCAATACACCTCTTGTAAATTTTTGAATATAATTATTTTTTCATGAAGATACAATTTTCATTAATATATAATAAAAAATAACCTATTCACAAAAAATGAGGATGACATAGAGTCACTCCACGAGAGTCACATGACTAGTTCTCAAAAAGCCAACTAAAAACATAAATGTGGGAAGAGCCCATAAATAACAACATGAAAATAAACCGCTTAGTGGCTAAAGAAGTGCCTATGGAAGGTGAAGGATCACGATCATCCTTCTTTCCCCATACATTAGTGGGGTCAAGATTGGGTCTTGGAAGGGACCATCCTTTTTTCTTCTTCTTCTTCTTCATTCTCAATTCTCATTAGATAAATTGCCAAAGATGGTTGAGGGAACCACTTGGAAGAAGTGAGCCATCTAGAATCATCACCGGATCCTAGCTAGCTAGAGCCACCAAGAGCGGAGGGAACCACACTATCTATAGGCCAACCATAAGCTGAGACACCATGGGGTGTCAAAGTTGAGTGGAAATGCTAAAAATATCACCCTTCTTCCAAAAGTTTGATGAGGGGCCTAAGAGCATATCATATGTGAGCAGTAGGTGGAATAACTGCTTCCATATTGCCAGCCATGAGATTGAGAATACTTGCCAAAAGTAGATATATCTGACAACATTCAAGCAACTATGCAAGGGGAAATGCCCCAATTCTAAAGTAACTCTTGCAAGTGTGCCACCTCAAGGGCCACCTTGTTAGATTGTACTTGAATTTGCATCACATGTGACATTATTACATATAGATGCTTTAGCATATAAATAAACATTAATATTAATAAAGATGTGAGTAAATAATACTATATTTCTATCTTTTTTTAGAGTAAAGAGGATTTCCATCCTAAAAGCATGCCAAATTTTCAAAAATTTGAAGGGAAGTTTGGGTGAATCTTCTAGGAAGATAATATGCCAAGAGAAGAGTTCTAGCATGAAAGACCAAAATAAGTCATGAATCTAAATCTGTAAGTACAACTCTTTTGCAATATCAAAAAATATGAATGAAAGTCTTAGGTTGTCCATAGAAAGGACATCGAGGGTATGACACACCCATATGTCAATGATGAGAGCACAGAGGCAAGCCTTGGAAAAAAAATACACTAGCAAAAATGAGCCACTTTAGGCTCCAATACGATAGAATAGACTTTGAGAAATTTGCATTTCTAGGAGGACTAAAAATAATGCAAGTGTTAACACTAGAATAGAGTGGGGCCCATAGGTAGGTGAGGAACCAACCAATGGTAGCCCATCTTGGGCTTGTATTTTAAAAATAATTACATGAAAACCACCAACAGTCCTTCCACAATAGCTTGATAGAATGAATGCCAATCTTGTGAAGCATATTCAGAGGTAGTACGTCTAAGGCCACCAACTTGAAAGTTAGTCGATCGGCGTGAGTTAGGTAGAACCGGGCCTACATATATTCTCAAGTGCAAAGATTCATAGTAGCATGAGAAAATAAATCTTATGGAGTTCAAATATCATGCTTGTGAAAACATAGAGTATGGAGGTTAGTAACTCTAGCTAAAGGGAGTCCCTAAGACTAGATACGTGGAGACCACAAAATATTTTGCTAGTTGAAAGAAAGGTTGTGAAAAAGACTGACCCCATCTAAGAAAAGCTAAGGTTTGATAACTTCCTAAGCATGCCAAATTCTTTTGTAAAAAAAAGTTCCCTAGATATGTACTACATATTTCATTATTATAAGTGTTTGGAAGCAAATCACCTTCTAGGATGATCTATGAATTGGGTATTCTGAAGAAATAAAATGATTGAGAAGAATTTTCTAGGCTTCATTTCCAGAAATAGCTTGAATAGCCCATTTGGTACACAAAGATAGCCCTTTTTTATGGGTGGATAAGAGGCCAATGCCTCCAGACTCCCCAAGGAGACAAAAATACTCCTAGGTGACTCTGTGATGGTCAGCTCCGGAAGCCCATAAAAATTCACATAAAATCTTTTCAAGTTTATTGTAGGAGGCTATTAGGGGAGACCAACACAAAGAATAGTACACATGGGTGGAAACCAAAATTTTTGAAAAGATCTAGAATTTACTAGCCAAAGAAAGTGATATGGTAGTCTAGTAAGAAAGTTTTTTTCTCTATCCGGGCCAACACTACATTCTTGAATAGGTGTAAAATGGAGCTCAACAATGTATCCAACATCGACCTAAACATTTGTAATTTTAATTGAATTGACAAGTAATATAAATTTGAAATGCTTGAAATTAAATAAGAGAAGGTACATACCTAATAATGAAACTAATCTGGAAATACCTGTTTTCTGATGCGTGTGAACAATTTCGGGGAATTCTGCAACCTACTCCAGACTGGAAATGCCGAGACAAAGAAACCGCAAAATTTTTTTATCTTTCCAAAGGTAGGTTGACCTTTACCCAGATAGCAGGGCACAATCTTACCCCCCACTGAAGGTTGAACTTGACCCGAAATAGCTCCGATGAAAATTTTGTTTGCGGATCCTGAAAGTTTTCCGAAAAGGGTATCCAGATCTAAACTACAATTCTTGAAACAACGATTGTAGATATTTGAAAATGGTTTTTTGAGGTGGCTATATAGGGTTTTTCCTTATTCAAACCCCCATTTTGGTGATCTCCACCTCCATGAATAGGTGGATGTAATATAATGTGTGTGTGTATTGAATGTGTAATGCCAAGATCTAATCCTCTAGATTGAAACCCTAGCATGAATGATTATGAGAGAAAAATACATAGATTTGAATAAGATAAGAAAGCATACCAAGCCCCAAAGGCTAAAGTAATCTTACCAAACTCACAATCCTTAATTTCTACCCCATGATTGTATCTTTGAAAGCTTGAATATTGATGATGGTGGATCAAGGAAGAAGGAATCTCTCTTGCTCCAAATAGATGTTCACAATGGTGTGCTCACAAAAATGCTTGATATAAAAAATGTCTTGATCTTCTATATCATCCTCTTTAAATATTGCATCTTCACTTCACCATCACTTTCTTTTTTCTCATGACTTGTTGAAATGAATGCAAAAGAGAGTGCTTATATAGAGGTTTCAAGGTGAGGCTCCTAGAGTAATGCGAGGACCCATAATTCAAATTTCACCTTGAATTATGGTCCAATAACAATAACCAACTAAGGAGGGAAAATAATTAAATGGATTTCAAATTAAAACCATTCCGCATTCGGATCCAAAATCTCGACATTGATTTCGGGGCCCTCCGGGACCAAAAATTGAAAAGGGGGATCAAATATTGACAGAGGCCAAGGATGACCTCAACTTTGGTGTAGGTTAGGGTTGACCTTGACCTTTACCTAGGTCAAGATCAACCTTGACCTTGACCTAGGTTAGGGTCAACCTTGACCTTGACCTAGGGGTCCAAATCTAGCTAGAATAGGAAACAGGAGGTCTCGGGGATGCTCGGAGACCTAGAAATGATGACAAAGCAGGACATAGTGCCATGGAAAGGCACAAAGTCCTATGATGAACATGATGAAGGATAGGAGGAATTATGCCTAGATCCTACCTAGAAAATAGAGCCACAAAGAATGGAAATTAAGGAGAATCCTTGGGATCCTAACCCTAATTTCACCTAGACTGAAGGAATCAAGTGCAAAATGCATCCTAAATGCAAGTTTATCATGATAAATGCACTAAAAAATGGTGCTAAACCTATCAATATGGAAATGCTTCCATTTTAAGATGATACATTTATCCCCCACTTTAGGTTAGATATGATACTACGTGAATATGCAAGCTAAAGTAAGAAAACATCATAGTAAATAAAAAGGATATAGCCAAGTGCTCAATGTAGAGATCATGTAGAAAAATGTTAGAACCTACACCACAAAAGGTTAATGAAAATCCATAAATCACCTAAAGCTTACTAAATGACACTTGAGAAGTGCATAAAGCCCCTTATGCCCCCCTGTTTCAGCTTTCTACTTCTGAAGGGTGAAACAGTGTGATAAGGACAACTCTATACACTGGATATGTAGTTTGTTAAAAAGTTCTTTTCTAAACCAATTAGAAGGATTCATATCCTTCCTAAACTAATTTAAGAATTTAGGTATCTGAATCATGATTCCAATTCCACTGATAGAACTGAAAATAGAGTTATCAAACTCAAGTTATGATGAAAAGAGTGAATGTCTATCTAAATGCATAAGAAGGGAAATCCAAGTTTAGCATGAGTAAACCCTAACAAAACTCTAATTTTGACTATAAATAAGGAAAAGGAAGACGTACTTACTCATTCTTACCATTTTTAGATTCGAAAAGAGAAAGAAAGATGCCGAGGAGAGAAGAACTTTGAGTGACACATATGGAGCTCCTAAGATAGTGCCTGGCTACCAGACGGTCACTTCCTAAGGTGAGTTTGTTGTTATTTGTTCTTGTACTTTCCAAATTCTTGATTTTTGTAGGCAAGGTCGACCCTGACCTAGCTATGTCTTCCTTGACCCAATAAGGTCTACATGAACTGGAAGGTCTCCACCTATTCTAGGATGAGGTCGACCCTAACCCAAAAAGGTCAACCCTAACCTAGGAAGGTCGACCTTGACCTAGGAAGGTCGACCCTGACCTAACTGAGGTCAACCTTGACCTAGTCAAGTTGGATTTGCAAATTTGATGATATAGAATGCTGATATGATGTTTGCTTATGCTTACAGGATACAGTCTGTCTCTGAGAGAATCCCTTTGGAGAGTTGCTAGGCATTGTCAGAGAGAGACTGTCTGAGCTTGATGATGATGAGATGCAATTACTAAGAGATGTGGGACTATACCGGGTATTAGTCCTACCATAGACCAGACTACACCGAGCCATGTTATCAGCTTTGATAGAGAGGTGGAATGAGGCTACTTTCTCTTTTCATCTTCCCTTGGGAGAGATTACTATGACACTGGAGGATGTCTATAGGATCCATCAACTTTTGATCTGAGCTGAGATTGTCAGACTGAGGGCATAGTGGGTTTATGAGGAGATCCTTGTAGATGGAGAGTATTGCTTGGGATAGGTTCCACAAATGTGAACCTAGTCAGATCATATTCTTTTGTCATCCATACTATCAAGCCCTACACCTTTGGTATGGAGAGTGATGCTTTGTATAGTATCCTTGGTTGTGTTGCTCAACACAAATGGTACAATATTTTCTACACCCCTTACTCATCTGATACAAAGGATGGAAAGTGATAGGATTGTGTTCTCATGGGGTCATAGAATGCTAGCCCAGTTATACCACGAGCTATGTCAGCTAGTGAGATATCAGAGAGAGGGTCTTTTGATATGCACACTCTTGCAGATTTAGCTTTTTGAGCATTTTACATGTACACGTCCACAAGGTGCTCCAGTGATGGTAGATGTGAGTACACCAAGAGTCTTGGCTTATCCTTTGAGAGATGCCTGGTAGTTCAGAGATATCCTCTATTGGAGGGTACATCTAGACTATATTCTAGGCACAGATGTGATATGGAGACCCTACTACCAGATGACAGAGTGGCCAGATACACAATTTCAAGTGAGACATTCATAGCAATGGAAGCTACTAGAGGGTCATCAGAATCATATTGTGATGCCATACTAATATGATCAGGTGATGAGACAATTCAGCCTGTTACAAGGAGTCCCTAGAGTAGTACCTCATTATGTACATCTGATGAGGTATTATCATAGACCCGGTGCCATATGCTGACCATCGATAGTAGACATAGAGGATAATGATGTAGATGAGATAGAAGATATGGAGGTACCATCAGATGTGACCTATTCAGGCATGAGCCAAGACTACATCAGGTATTGGAGACTGCAGGGGACCCGCCCCATCTTCACTGAGGATTATCCCACAAGTGATCTAGGCCTTTTAGAGAGGACACACTGGGATAGTGGTACAACAGAGGAGGATAAGGATATCAGAGATGAGGAAGAATACATTTCTGAGGGAGTCCCCATGGAGGAGGAGAGAGAAGGAGAGAGAGAAGAGGAGAGAGTAGAGGAGATGCCCCTAGCTAGTGATACTAGTGTGAATGTACACATTTTTCATGCATCACCATTGAGATCATGATAGCCTCCATGCTCTCACACAGAGACACCACCACCAAGGCCTAGACACAACAAGCATGGAAAGAGTAGTCACTCCATGCCCACACCATCTAGACACTTCATTGATGTCTAGGAGGGAGACCCAAGTATGAAGTATGAGATTTGATTAAATATGAAAGTTAATTTTGAGATAAAAAGGCACTAGATTGCTAAATTTATTTTCATTTTGCAGCTAGCATAGTGGAGTGGAGGAGCTTTGTATCTGAGGTTCTGAAGGATACATGTATATCCTATCAATTACCAACTAGAAAGTGAGAGTCTTCCATTGGCCACAGAGATCCTGATAGGCATGTTGACATCTTTAGATGTGTCCAACAAGAGTTGAGGCTATCCAGAGAGAGAGAAGAGAAATTGATAGCTGGTCTACAAAGGGCTCAGGAGTGCATGTGTGATATGAACATGTCGAGGAGCCACACACAAACACACCGATCTGCATCTTCCTATCATAGACCAGAGAGATATGGGAGCCATCCGTCATCAAAGCGTAGTGATAGACATGGTGACACATAGGGCCATGGGCCACATATGTATCAAAACTTGAAAAAAAAATTATGAATGAAAAACTTTCTCTACTAATTAGTTTTATGTTTGATTACTATGTTTTCATCAAAATAAAACTTAACTAAAAGAAAGTAGGTGCATAAATATATTCAAAATGTAATTTTGCTAAAACTACATCACCTATAAAATAAACTTTATAAGGAATACATAAATACACAAGGAAATAAAGAAATAAATTAAGGATAATAACATTTGACATGCATAATATTAATAGGTTCCTTAAAAGAAACACCATCCATATCAGAAAGTTTATAGGCACCTAAACCAAAGTCCTTAATGACAACAAAAGGTCAAAGCCAATTAGGGCTAAACTTTCCTTTTTTGCTAGGTAAAGCATTCACATTTCGTTGATTCTCATATAAGACTAAATCACCAACCAAAAATATCTGTTCAATTACCTTATGATTATATTGTTTCTGAAGAGATTTATGATAAGCTTTTATATGTTCTAACACATGTATTCATTGTTCATCCAACATTTCTAGCTCTTGTAAGAATTTCTCACGAAAAGTATCCTTGTCAATTATCCCATGAAATGAAAAATGTAAGAAAGTATTTCTAATTCCAAAGGCATAATAGCATTAGTACCATAGACAAGATTTTAAGAAGTACCCATGGCAGTATGAACACTAGTCCTATAAGCCCATAAAGCATAGGTTAGTTGAGTATGCCAATCTTTTGCATGTTTGTTAACTATTTTTCTCAAAATTTGTTCAATGATTTTATTTGATGCTTCAACTTGACCATTAGATTGAGGGTAATAAGGAGTTGAAAATCTATGTTGAATTTGATATTTCTCCAAGAATTTTGTGACTTCTTTGTTTTTAAAAGAGGTACCATTATCCGAAACTATCATTGAAGGAATACCAAATCTTGTTATGATATTATTAAGGATGAAATCACAAATAACATCCGCAGTTGATGAACGAAGAGGGACAACTTCTACCCACTTTGTGAAGTAATCTGTAGTAGTTAGGATCTAGTATGTCCTTCAGAAGAAGCTGGTGAGATTTTTCCAATAAGGTCAAAACCCCAAATACTAAAAGGCCATGGAGAAACTTGATTACGAAAATCATGAGCATGAGCATGAATCAGATTACTATGTTGTTGACATTGAGGACATTTCTTAACAAACATGAAAGAATCTTGCTCCATCATTTTCCAATAATATCGCATTCTAAGAAATTTATTAACTAGGGATTTTCCACCAAAATGCCTTCCACAAGAACCAGAATGAGCTTCTGCCAAGGCTATCAAGATTTCAGTTCTATTGAGACATCTTAATAGTAATCCTTCATAAGAGCGTTTGTAAAGTGTATCTCCTAGAATGATGTAATGTGTTGCAAGCTTCCTAATACGATTATGCGTGTTTCTTGTTGATGATTCAGGAAAAGTACCATCTTTCAAAAAATGAAAAATATGAGAATACCATTCATCCAAATTCAAATTGAAACAATCAGAGGTAATCTTTTTAGAAATTGCAGGGTTTTTAAGAGTTTGTATAGTAAATTGAAATTTTTTAGCATTATTCTCAAGACAAACCAAAGAAGTTGCGCTTGCCATGGTGTCTGCATGTTGGTTATCTTTCCTAGGTAAAATTTGAATTGTATAAGAAGAGAATTGTGAAAGCACATCAAGAGCTAAATCTCTATATTGTGTCATTTTATTATTCTTAGTCTAATAACCTCCTTTAATTTGTTCAACAATCAATTGTGAATCTCCATACATTTGCAAGTGTTTGATGTTAAGGGATGAAGCTGCTCGTAGGCCCGCTATAAGAGCTTCATACTCCGCAATGTTATTAGTACAAGGAAAGGTTAATTTGTATGATAAAGGGATAGGTTTTTTTGTAGGAGGAATCAATATAATACCAACACCAGAACCTGTCTTACATTTAGACCCATCAAAATATAATTTTTAAATATCATCCTGTTGAATAGCTAGAATATTGTCATCAGGGAATTCTGTTGAAGTAGATGATGTATCCGAATGAGGACAAGGAGCTTCAGCTAAATAATCTGTTAAAGATTGTCCCTTAATAGATTTTTGAGAAATGAAATTAAGATCAAATTTTGTAAGTAACATCATCCACTTTTCCAGATGGCTAGAGAGATCAGTTTGTGAGAAAAGATGTTTCAAAGGATCAAATTTAACAACCACATTGACTTCAGCATTTATAAGATAATGACTGAGTTTCTGGCATGCATAAACTACAGCTAAACATTTTCTTTCCAAATTTTTGTACCTTTTTTCATAATCAAGTAAAGTATGACTAATGTAATACACAGGTCTTTCCTTACCATTATTATCATTTTGAGCTAACAATGCACTCATGGCCTTCAAAGTTTCTGAAGTATACAAATGAAATGGTTTATCAAATTTAGTCGATTGCAAGATAGGAGGATTTGCAAGGTACTCCTTAAATTTCTCAAAGGTTTGTTTACATTCATCATTCCAAGAGAAAGTGGTATCCTTTCTAAGAAAGGAAGTAAAAGGAATAGTTATATCCATTAAATTAGAAATAAAGCAACGAATAGCTTATATTTTTCCTTGTAAACTCCGTAACTGAGAAATATTCTTAGGAGGAGGCATATTAACAATAGCTTCAATCTTTTCAGTATCTACTTCTATGTCTCTCTTAGAGATTATAAATCCTAATAATTTACCAGAGTCAACTCCAAATACACATTTCTTAGGATTCAATCTCATGTTGTAACTTCTAATCCTTTCAAATATTTGTCATAAAATAATAACATGATCTTCTCTTTGTATACATTTTGCTAAGATATCATCCACATAATCTTCAAGGATCTTATGAATGTAATCATGAAAAATCAAAGTCATTGCTCATTGATAAGTTTCTCCCGCATTCTTTAATCCAAAAGGCATCATGAACCAACAAAATGGTCCCCAAGCTGTGATGAATGTGGTCTTAAATTGATCTTCGGGAGGAACAAAAATTTGATTATATCCAGAAAAATCATCCATAAAAGATAACAAAGCATGACCCATTGTTGAATCTACAATCATATCAATATTAGGTAACAAGAAATCATCCTTTAAGGATGCCTTGTTTAAGTCTCTAAAGTTAGTACACATCCTTATCTTATTTTCTCCTTTTGAAGCATGCACAATGTTTGAAATCCAATCTGAGTAATCAATAGAACGGATAAATCCAGAATCCAATAACTTTTCAATTTTAATTTTAACTAATAAAGCAATTCGTGGATTCATCTTTCAAATTTTCTTCTTTACAGGTTTCATATTTGGTGTTAAAACAATATTATGAGTAACAATCTTAGAATCTATACCCGACATATCTGAATATGTCCAAGCAAAGATGTCCTTAAATTCAAGTAAAAGGGAAATCAATTGATCACGTTCATCCTGATTCAAACATTTCCCAATCTTTATCATCTTTTCAGTGTCATTCTCATCCATTTGAATAACAACAGTCTCAATTATTAACAAATCACTTCTTATCGGAGGATCCATCGGTAATGGAAGAATGTCCTCTTTATCATGTTCTTCAAAATAAGCATCGGTACTTAAACAGTGAGGCTTTCGTCATTTGTGATGAAACTTAGGTAAATCCTCATAAACCCCTAAGAAATCCATTAAGGCTTCATCTTCAGGAAAAATATCTAAAGTAGATTTTTTATTAATGTCAATGAGGAGTGGGTTAACCAATTTCAACTGTCTACCACATATATGATTCACATTAGGAGGAAAAGCCAATGCTTGTCTATAAGGATTAAATCCTAATCCATATGTATGATCATAAATTTCATTATCCAAAGGTACTTGTATACCTTGCTCATATTTACCACATATTTTCCCATTAAATCCTAATTTCTTAAGCAAATGATAACCAAAACCATATCGATCAGTCATACCAGATGGAGTCCAAGGAGTGGCATATGTCACAATATCATAACAATTAGGCTTTATTGTTTCAATTGTTTCATTAATCGAGGCAGCAACAAAATTAATTTTTAGTTCCTCCGAAAGCAAGGAAGGAGTAAAAACTTGTTTCTCAAATTCACCTAGTTGCTTTATGAATTCCAAATCAGAGACCTTATATTCTCCAATGAAAGTAGGATTAAAATCCAATGTCCCCCAATCATCCTCAGTCAAAGAAGAATATGGAGCTTCCAGTTGTTGTATCTAAGGTTGTTTTATCTCACGTTGTTTTTCAATCTCTTTGCTTGGTTGAAGTGGCTCAGAGATTTTAGCATATTCTGCATTTAGGCAAGGATTTGGCGCATCATATGCATGCAATGTATACATTAAGTTGTTATAAATGAACCTAACCTTGTGATGAAGAGTAGAAGGAACTGCATGCATAATATGTAACCATGGTCTTCCTAAAAGAAGGTTATAATGAGAGGTCTAGGCATAACATGGATAGGCGTACTTAGAATAATTGGACCAATTTTAACAGGTAAGGTAATAATGCCCAAATTTCTCTTTGCAATATTGTCAAATCCATGTATAGGGACATTATCAAGTTGAATAGTTGTGAGATCAGCCTTAATTTCCTTAAGCATATCCATGCTACAAACATTAAGCCCAGATCTGTTATCAATTAATGTTCTTTGAATGATACTCTGATTAATAGAGACAACAACCATAAGAGCATCATATTGATTCTACACCTCGGGAGAAGGTAAATCATTATCGAAAAACACAATAGGAGGTACAAAAGGAATAGTATGCATGCAATCTAAAATAGAATGAATGTTCTCTTGATTAAGAGGTGAAGTGGGAAGAGTGGATAAAGCTTTTTGCAATGCCTCATGATATGCCGGGGAGGTTTGAAGTAATCCCCATAAAGATATCTTAGCAAGAGTAGCACATAATTGGTCAACTAAGTTATACTCCTTTAAGATAGAAGGAGACCTAGGATCTTGAGGAAGCATAGGTTGAGAAGGTGGTAAATAAATTGGAATAGTAGGCTGAGGGTTATTCCATGTGTGATAAGCATGTGAAACAGAAGCAATGCTATCAAAGAAATCCAAAGGATCTCTAGGTTTACCCGTAATTTTTATGAGAGGGCATCCTTTTACCATCATCAAAGGTGTAGGATAAATCATTTTAGGTTTATCAATGTTGCATATAGTGGGACATGAAGGTAACCATGCACACACCTTATGGTAAAGGCTAATTGGAGAGGTTGTGGAGGAGAGTGAAATAGGAATAGGATCAATGGAGATCTTATTCAGACAATTTTTATCCTCACTACCATGTATCTCATTAGGGAATCTATCCTCTCATGTAATAAAAGCCTCATCAAAGTATTCAAAACAAGAATCATACATATTGAACACAAAGAAATACTAAAAGCATGAAAATATAAATGTTTTTGTATTTTAAAGAGATTTTTGCAATTTTTTTGTATTTTTGAAATATAAATGCAAGAAAAATATAAATGCATGAAATCTAATCTTATAAGCATGAAAGATCTAACACAAAAGGCAAATCTAACACCAAAAAGAAAGTTGTTGTAAACGGGTTCACCAAAATGAATAGGGGTGAAATGGAGTTCAACAATGTATCCAACATCCACCTAAACATTTGTAATTTGAATTGAATTGATAAGTAATATAAATCTAAAATGCTTGAAATTAAATACGACAAGGTACATACCTCATAATGAAACTAATCTGGAAATACCTATTTTCTGATGCCTGTGAATAATTTTGGGGAATTCTGTAACCTACTCTAGACTGGAAATGTTGAGACAAAGAAAACCCAAAAAACTTGTATCTTTCTGAAGGTAGGTCGACCTTGACCTAGATAGTGGGGCACAATCTTACCCTGGGGCACAATCTTACCCCCCACTGAAGGTCGACCTTGACCTGAAATAGCTTTCACAAAATTTTTGTTTGTGGATCCTGAAAGTTCACCGAAAATGATATCTAGATCTGAACTGCAATTCTCACAATAGCGACTGTAGATATCTGAAAATGGTGTTTTGGGGTGGCTATATAGGGTTTTTCCTTAGTCAAACCCCCATTTTGGTGATCTCCACCTCCATGAATAGGTGGATGTAATAGAATGTGTGTGTGTATTGAATGTGTAATGCCAAGATCTAATCCTCTAGATTGAAACCCTAGCATGAATGATTATGAGAGAACAATGCATAGATTTGAATAAGATAAGAAAGCATACCAAGCTGCCAAGGCTAAAGTACTCTTACCAAACTCACAATCTATAATTGCTACCCCATGATTGTATCTTTGAATGCTTGAATATTGATAATGGTGGATCAAGGAAGAAGGAATCTCTCTTGCTCCAAATAGATGTCCACAATGGTGTGCTCACAAAAATGCTTGATATCAACAATGGCTTGATCTTCTATATCATCCTCTTGCAGTCTTGCATCTTCACTTCACCATCACTTTCTTGCTTCTCATGACTTGTTGAAATGAATGCAAAAGAGAGTGCTTATATAGAGGTTTCAAGGTGAGGCTCCTAGAGTAATACGAGGACCCATAATTCAAATTTCACCTTAAATTATGGTCCAATCACAATAACCAACTAACGAGGGAAAAGAATTAAATGGATTTCAAATTAAAACCCTTCTACATTCGGATTTGAAAGCTCGACATTGATTTCTGTTAGCTTGTGGTGACTAATCAGGAAAGTACTATCTAGGAAAGTACTGTACATTTTTCCTCCCAACCTCACCGGGGTTTGGGGCCGGGCCGGGCCCCGAGTGGGGGTTTGGGGGCGGCAGCCCCCAAGAGCAAGGGTTCAGGGGTGCAACCCCTGAGGAAATTTTTTTTTGAGGCCGACTACTTTTTCGGCCATTTGGGCCGACTACTTATAACTCATTCTAACCCTAAAGTGGGAAAATATTGTATAATATGGCTTAGGGTTAGGGATTTTTATGATGTATGATTTTAGTACTTGCAGCAGAATTGGGTTGTAAGGGATTATGGATTGCAATCAGGTTGTAATCACTGGATAATAATAATATTGGACTCGCTATTGGTGGACGTAGCCCAGGGATAGGGTGAACCACATTAAATCTGTGTGTCTTGTGTTCTATTCTGTGTGGTTTATTATTTTCTGATATTAGTTATATTTGCACATAATTGTTATTTCTACCTTGTTAATCCTAACAAGTGGTATCAGAGCAAGGTTATTTCATTCGTTCTTTCATCTATTCTTTGAAGCAGGTCTCACGAGTTAGTGGGAGAGTCTCTCGGTTAAGTGGGAGAAATGGCAGATGAGGGTAGGCTGAAGGTTGATAAGTTTAATGGGCAGAACTTCCAGTTATGGAAGATGCAAATGGAGGATTATCTCTATCAGAAGGATCTATGGCAGCCATTAGAGGGAGTAGCCAAGAAAGAGCAATCAATGTCTCAGCAGGATTGGGATATTTTGGATAGGAAGGCACTGGGGAGTATTCATCTATGCCTGGCACAATCGGTGGCATTCAATATTACTGAAGCAAAGACAGCTAAAGATCTGATGGAAACCCTAGCGAAGTTGTATGAAAAGCCTTCAGCTTCAAACAAGGTATTTCTTATGAAGCGTTTATTTAATATGAAAATGGTAGAAGGTGGATCAGTTACTGATCATTTGAATGAGTTTAATACAGTTACAAGTCAATTAACCTCAGTTAAAATTACTTTTGATGAAGAGGTTAGGGCTCTCTTGATTTTGTGTTCTTTGCTAGAAAGATGGAATGGCTTGGTAATGGCTGTTAGTAATTCTATTTCTGGTTCTAATACCCTAAAGTATGATGATGTTATTGGTGTTATATTGAGTGATGAAATTCATAGGAAAAGCTCAGGGGCATCCACATCGGGTAGTGTATTGAACACAGAAAGTAGATGCAGAACAAGAGATAGGGGAAACAACTCTGGAAATCATGGGAAATCAAGATGAAAATCAAAGGGAAAGAGGTCCGAATCTAAAGGGCCAAATGATTGCTGGTACTGTGGAAAACCAGGTCATAAGAAGAAAGATTGTTGGTCTCGGAAGAAAGATCAAGGAGACAAAAATGATGGAAACAAGGAGGCAAATGTGGTAAGTAACAAATCCGAGGAGGATGCTTTGCTCTTGTCCTTAGAAAGTATTGATGATTCATGGGTTTTAGATTCTGGGGCTTCATTTCATGCTACACCCCATAGAAGTTATTTTGTTGATTATGTCCATGGGGATTTTGGGATAGTTTATTTGGGAGATAATGAACCCTGTCAGATTATTGGAAAGGAAAAAATTAAGATTAAGTTGCAGAATGGGAATCATTGGCTACTACAAGAGGTAAGACATGTTCCAAGGCTGAGTAGGAATTTAATTTCAGTAGGGCAACTGGGTGATGAGGGTTGCACAGTTACTTTTAATGATAAAAATTGGAAGGTTTCAAAAGGTTCCTTAGTAGTAGCAAAAGGTGTGAAAGTAGGCACCTTATATCTTTGTACAGGTCATACTGTTCCTTCTACTTTAATTGTTTCAGAAGATAATGAATGTTCAGGAACAGTGGCTGCAGTTGAGCAAGAAGAACATCAAACTATTGCTATAGATTCTGACACAGCACTGTGGCACAACAGACTCGGGCACATGAGTGAAAAAGGTATGAAATTACTTTATTCAAAAAAAGTTTTACTTGGTCTGAAATGTGTCAATATGGATTTCTGTGAAAGTTGTGTTTATGGAAAACAAAAGAGAGTTAGTTTTGTGAAGAGTGGGAAGGAAAAGAAAAATGAGAGATTAGAGCTTGTGCATATAGATGTATGGGGACCAGCTCAGGTATCTTCCCTTGGTGGCTCTCTGTATTATGTTACATTTATAGATGATGCAACAAGAAAAGTATGGATTTATTTCCTTAGACAAAAATCTGATGTATTTCAAACTTTTAAGAAATGGAAATGCTTGGTTGAGAATGAGACTGGTAAAAAGTTAAAATGTCTCAGATCTGATAATGGTGGTGAGTATTGCAACACAGAATTTGAAGAATATTGTTCCTCTAATGGTATTCGTAGGCAAAAAACTGTACCAAGGACTCCACAAGAAAATGGAGTGGCTGAACGCATGAACAGGACAATAATGGAGCGTGCAAGGAGTATGAGGTTGCATGCTAGGTTGCCCAAAAATATGTGGGCAGAGGCAGTGAAAATTGCTATTTATTTAATCAATAGAGGCTCCTCTACTCCTTTGGACTGTGGTATTCCAGAGGAAGCATGGAGTGGTAAGAAGGTGAGTTATTCTTTTCTCAAAACCTTTGGTTGTGAAGATTTTGCACTTATAGATTCTGAAAATAGAACCAAGTTGGAAGCTAAGTCAAAGAAATGTGTATTTTTTGGGTATGGCATTGATGAATTTGGTTATAGGCTTTGGGATTTTGAAAATCATAAAATTGTAAGAAGCAGGGATGTCATATTCAATGAGAAAGTATTGTACAAAGATCTGTTGCTGCAGCATGAGAAGAAAGAAAATGACTATGTAGTACTGGATGATACTCCACAAGTTCATGTTCCAGTAGTTCCTTATGCTCCGCAACAAAAGCAACAAGAAATACCACACACCCCACTGAGTGTTAGACGGTTAACAAGGCTAAGTAGACCTCCAGAAAGATTTTCTCCATCTTTGTATTCTATTCTGTTAATAGATGCTGGTGAACCTGAATGTTATAATGAAGCTGTGCAGGTGGATACAAAGCTTCAGTGGGAGTCTGCAATGACAGATGAAATGGACTCTTTGCTAAAAAATCAGACATGGGATTTATGTAAGTTACCTGCAGGTAAAAGGGCTTTACAGAATAAATGGGTTTACAGGATCAAAGAAGAGGATGGAGGTACAAAAAGATTTAAAGCCAGATTAGTCGTAAAAGGATTTGCACAGAAACATGGTATTGATTTTGACGAGATATTTTCTCCAGTTGTTAAAATGACTTCTATTCGTACTGTTTTAAGTATTGTGGCTACTGAATATTTGCATTTAGAGCAGCTTGATGTTAAAACAGCCTTTCTTCATGGTGATTTGGATGAAGAAATATATATGGTTCAGCCACAAGGATTTGAGGTCAAGGGTAAGGAGAATTTGGTGTGCAGATTGCAGAAAAGTTTATATGGCTTGAAGCAAGCACCTCGGCAATGGTATATTAAATTTGACACTTTTATGAATGGGCATGGATATAGTCGGTGTCATTCTGACCATTGTGTTTATTTTAAGAGGTTGGATGATGACAGCTACATTATTTTATGTTTATATGTTGATGATATGCTTGTAGCTGGGTCTAACATGGATCAAATTAAGGGTTTGAAACAACAGTTAGCAAAATATTTTGCTATGAAGGATTTGGGGGCAGCAAAACAAATCCTTGGTATGAAAATTTGTAGAGATAGGAAAAATAGGAAATTGTCTCTATCTCAGGCTGATTATATTGAGAAGGTGTTGCAACGTTTCTCTATGGAAAATGCCAAAGCTGTCAGCACACCTTTGCCTGGTCATTTGAAATTGACTAAGGATATGTGTCCCAAGACACCAGAAGAAGAGACTAAAATGTCTAAGGTACCTTATGCTTCAGCTGTAGGGAGCTTAATGTATGCTATGGTATGTACTAGGCTAGATATTGCACATGCAGTGGGAGTCGTTAGCCATTATATGTGTAACCTTGGTATTGAGCATTGGAATGCAGTCAAATGGATTCTCAGATATTTGAGAGGCACATCCAGTAAGTGTTTACACTTTGGGGGTTCTACTACTACTGTACAAGGCTATGTTGACTCAGATTTGGCAGGAGATATAGATAGCAGGCGGAGTACTACAGGTCATATATTTACTGTTGGTGGGATAGCAGTGAGTTGGATTTCTAGACTACAAAAGGTGGTTTCTTTATCCACTACAGAGGCAGAGTATGTTGCTGCTACAGAGGCAGCCAAGGAGATGATATGGCTTCAATTCTTCATGGAAGAATTGGGACATCCACAAAAGGATAATTTTCTACATACAGATAGCCAAAGTGCCATTCATCTTGCAAAGAATTCTGATTTGCACTCAAAGACAAAACACATACAGTTGCGGTACCATTTCATTCGATTAGTTTTGGATGATGGACAGTTAAGGCTGGAAAAGATTCATACTAATGATAATCCAGCAGATATGTTTACAAAGGTAGTAACAAGGGAGAAGTTGAACTCATGTTCAGCTTCAGTTGGTCTTCTAGACTGACCAAAATAAAGGAACAACTGAGTCCAAGGTGGTTCAATCTAGTGGGTGCCTCATGTGGGTAGCGGTATTGCTACAGGATCAGTCTCCAAGTGGGAGGTTTTTTAGTATAGTGTGGATACTGATCAGTCACCAAGTGGGAGATTGTTAGCTTGTGGTGACTAATCAGGAAAGTACTATCCAGGAAAGTACTGTACATTTTTCCTCCCGACCTCGTCGGGGTTCAGGGCCAGGCCAGGCCCCGAGCGAGGGTTTGGGGGTGGCAGCCCCCAAGAGCAGGGGTTCGGGGGCGCAGCCCCCGAGGAAATTTTTTTTTGAGGCCGACTACTTTTTCAGCCATTTGGGCCGACTACTTATAACTCATTCTAACCCTAAAGTGGGAAAATATTGTATAATATGGCTTAGGGTTAGGGATTTTTATGATGTATGATTTTAGTACTTGCGGCAGAATTGGGCTGTAAGGGATTACAGATTGCAATCAGGTTGTAATCATTGGATAATAATAATATTGGACTCGCTGTTGGTGGACATAGCCCAGGGATTGGGTGAACCACGTTAAATCTGTGTGTCTTGTGTTCTATTCTGTGTGGTTTATTATTTTCTGATATTAGTTATATTTGCACATAATTGTTATTTCTGCCTTGTTAATCCTAACAATTTCAAGGCCCTCTAGGACCAAAAATTGAAAAGGAGGATCAAATCCTGACGGAGGTAAGGGATGACCTTGAATCTACCCTAGGTCAGAGTCAACCTTGACTCTAACCTAGGTTAGGTCATTCTCACCTTGACCTAGGGGTCCAGATCCAGCCAGAATAGGAAACAGGAGGTCCTGGGGATGCCCAGAGACCTAGAAATGATGACAGAGCAGGATAGAGTGCCAGGGAAAGGCACAAAGTCCTATGATGAACATGATGAAGGCTAGGAGGACCTATACCTAGATCCTACCTAGAAAATAGAGCCATAGAGAAGGGGAATTAAGGAGAATCCTTGGGATCCTAACCCTAATTTCACCTAGAATGAAGGAATCAAGTGCAAAATGCATCCTAAATGCAATTTTATCATTATAAATGCACTACAAGAGGGAGCTAAACCTATCAAGATGGAAGTGCTTCCATTTTAAGATGATACAATTCCAAAGGTCAAAAGTAGAACCCTAGAAAGAAAAGGGGATTCCCAAGAATCTAAATTTGATTACATGTTGAATCCACTTCCAGCCATACTAGATAATCTAGGGTGGGAAAGGAAGAAAAGATTGTCTATGACACTAAGTTTTATGTCATTGAATCATCAACCTATAAGCTTGATAGAAAGTCTCAAGGCAATGAAGAGAAGTTTAGATATTATCTTCATCCTCAATCAACATAAGGAAAGAGTCATTAGTAAAATGGCCACTGACAAGTTGAGAAGGTGACTCAAGATAGGAAATTCCCCTGATACAACTTGCTACAATGGCAAGATCCAAAAGATAGCCAAAGCCTTTGACTGCAAGAACATAATGAGAAAGGGCCAAAGGGAAGACCTAGTGAATAGATATGAATAGGACAAAAGCATTGGATTGCCTCCCATTAATGGTGATAGAAGTATCACCGAAAAGAATTTAAAATAATTGAATGAAGTGGGGCCTGGAAACCCAAGATGTTTGAGCATCACAAGAATAAAATGCCACTCAATGCAATTATAGGCCTTGGGAAAATTAATTTTGGAAATAAATACATTATGCTTAGAGGACACACCCATTTCATGTCTTCCCAGACAACATTAATATTAAATCAAGGATGAACCTCAACTTAATAAAACCATTCTATTCTGGATGAGCAATAAGAGGAAGGATATGGAAAACCTTAAGTACAAGGTCTTTGGCAGTGATCTTGTAGGAGACATTGAGTAATGTAATGGGTCTCTATTTATATATGTCCTCTAGATCTCCTGCTTTAGGGATAAATTTAATATTCCCTTTGTTGAAGAGCTGACCCAAAGATTGAGCATGAAAAACCTCAAAAAATAAAAATTTAAAGCTACATATAAACTATAAAATATTGATGGGCTGACCCAAAGATTAATGAGCATGAAAATTATAAATCCCGAATTAAGACCTTGATGCAAAGGGATGAGTTTATTTCCCAGTGTTTGAGAAGTCTTCTTCACATCCAAAACAAAAATTTGAAGATAATTAAGTAAGAAAAATGGAAAGGAGATAATTTCATGATTTTTGAAATGGTTAAGGAGGGCAATGTGATAGTAGTAGTAGTAAACTTTAAAATTCCCTTCAAGAGTGAAACAATTTGAATGATCATGAGATAATCTTGATCCCAAGGTGGTGGTAGTTGTTCCCTTTCAGAGCCTCTTTGCATCTTGATTGGAGATTTGCCTCCTTTGAAAATCCATTAAGGCTATCATTGCCAACCACTAAATGGTCCTCTTCCCTTTTCTTCCTTCAAAGGATAACCCAATAGCCTTGGCAATAACCTCCTCGCTAATTTTGAAAGAGATACTTGACAATGAATCTCCTATCCTTCTAGGAGTTAGCAAATTGAGTAGATATAACCTCATCAAACCCATTAATGGACTCAATGTATTCAAAACCCCCCTTCCCTATAAATATGCCAAATAGTGAGTCCATTTTTTAAATCATCCAACTTCCTAGGCTCTATACAGGCATACTCCCCACCTATTCCTATAGAAAGAAGAGGATAACCAAAATAAATCGCACTAAGGAAAAAATTGCAACCCTTGATATAGTTAGATAAACTTTCCATTACAATATAATGTTTTAAAAGACAAATAAGGTCATGCCTGCTAGGTTGGGTATAATCATTAAGCCATCCTCCACAAAAACTTGGCTCATGTGGGCTACAATTCCCCTCAAATGAAGATCTTTTCATTACAAACTATAAGTAGTACACTCTTTTACAAGGGATGCACTAGTAAATACATAATTAACTGTGTGATCAAGACAAAATGCAATCTAATCATAATAGGGCCTACCCTTGGGTTCATGTAATTTCTATGATCTTCTAAAGGCCATGTATATTGATTATCGCATCTTAGGAGAACCTTACTATCACATCCAACAAAGACAATTTACATCCATAGACCATCATGTTCCACCTCATCAATTTTGTATTGAACTTCAAAATAACACATTCAACCAAAATCTCCCGCTCGATAAAAACATGACTAGGGCTGCGATGAGACAAAACCCAACACCATGAAGTACATAGAGGGGAGCTACCAAAACCATACCATAGTGTCACTCCTAATCCATGTTACAAGTTTAGATTTGTCTCCTTAGGAGAGTTTGAATATCCACTGGGAGGGAATCATGTTTTCTCCATCAACTAAGTCCCTCCAAGTTGTAGCTTGTTGTTTCTATTAAGTCTACAATCACGTTACCTTCCTTGTAAACACGATTAATGCCAAAAGAGTCAAATGCTAAAATAAGTCTTTTTATATCTCCCATATTGACCATTTGATGCAAGATAACCCTTTAACAACATCAACAATGAGCTTTGAGTCCCCTTCTATAGATAAAGCTTTGACACCTATTAAAAGTGCAATCTTGAGTCATCCAAAAAGAATCATTCCTTTAGCTTGGTTATTTGTGTAATTTTGTAATTTGCCAGTGCTATAGGTTTCCACTAAACTTCCAACATATGTTTTGATTAGTCCCCCATTAGTAGCATTACCCTAAGTTCTCTTCTGTCGAAATTAAACTTGAACCAACCTGGTTTAGGGAGGGTCCATTTTGTGTTTCTCCTGATCTTTCTTTTGGAGTTATGAAACTTTTCATAGGAGTCAAGAAGGTCCCAAATTGTGGTAATTTTTTTGTCAAGTTGAAAAGGGGGAAGGAAGGGCAAGGCTAAATGGTGACACCCTGGAAATTCTCTAAAAGCATTTTGTGTAAGGTCCAAAAAAATCAACCAAGCACTCCACACCTGAATGATTTTGTGATTTATCTCCTTCCATATGGCCCAACTTAAATAGGAAGGGATTTGCTTCTAAAGTTACCAAATAAAGGGATTATAGAAAATCCCTCTCTAGTTAAAGACAAGATGTTGAGCCTCCCCATTCATAACTCGGTTGATTTGGAGCAAGTTTAACACCTTATTTCAATGTTTTTGTGTGAATGTATAGTGGATAAGTAAGTGAGAGAAAATTTCCTCACTATGCTTACAAAGAGCATAGTGGTTTGGTAGCTAAAATCCATGCTTGGTAAGATTGTCTTGCGTAAGGATTTTATTGTACATAACTGTCCACCAAAATAAATTAACTTTAGGGATGAGGTGGGGATTCCAAACTCGTTTCCATATATTTCTAGTATCATTCTCACATACAAGCAGGTGATAAGTAGTCTTTACAGTGAATTCGCCACTATCATTCCTGCCCCAAAAGAAACTATTTGTTGTTTTAAGCATCAAAATTCTCACCCGGTGAAGCCTCTCCTTTAAATCTCATGTTAGAGGAAGAAGTTGTTATTGATTCTGG
This sequence comes from Chamaecyparis obtusa, assembly GCA_027943335.1. Taxonomy (NCBI): domain Eukaryota; kingdom Viridiplantae; phylum Streptophyta; class Pinopsida; order Cupressales; family Cupressaceae; genus Chamaecyparis; species Chamaecyparis obtusa. The sequence continues at coordinate 717,306 of BSBK01009470.1, forward strand.
CAACAAAGAGAGATGTTCTTCTAGGATTTAAAGTCAGCCAAGTAATCAAACACCCAGTCTCCAAAGATATGCTTTGCATTCCCTCATAAGGCGTTAAACATTGGGTAGGAGGATAGGGGTGTATACACCAACCCGTATCATCTCAAAAGTGAATCATATGACCATCAATGATCTGTCATTTTAGTCCCAACTATATGATAGTCCTGTATTTAAGAATGTTGTCCCAAATCCTAGACTTGCTGGAGAGACCTTGCGCAGTAAGGAAATGGTATAACCTTTCATTATTCAAATACTTGGTGTCATAATGTCACACTAGTTGACATTGTGTAAGACAAAATTGTCTCTTGCGCAGTAAGGAAATGGTATAACCTTTCATTATTCAAATACTTGGTGTCATAATGTCACACTAGTTGACATTGTGTAAGACAAAATTTTATATTTATTATTAATAATAGAAATTATTATAAAACGGTAAAATTTGGTAGTGTAATAACGAATAATACATGCATACTATTTACAAATTCCATAAAGAAAGATATTTTTCTTATTTTAAGATTATAATTATTTTGGTAAGATTACATGCATTCTTTTCTCTCGTAGCGTTATCTAAGACATTAAAATAGAAGCTTTTCACTTCAATATTTGTAGCCAAAGAATTCAATACAAACATTCTCACATTGTTTTTTGTCTTGTTCTATGTGGATTCCTGGTGTCGTTTGGCTTTGTGAAGATACAATTGATCTTGAAATTAAGGTCCGTCTTTTAATCATCTTTCTAATATGATATTGTTTTGTTCGATGTAGAGAATAGATGGCTCAAGCTGACATCAAAGGTAAAGAAATCTATAATGCAGAAGAAAATGTTGAAGTCGGAACACAAAGCAAAATTCCAGCTGACTCATGGCTTATCAAAGTAAAAAGCAAATTCCATCCTTCACCTAAAATGTGGCAAGTATCAGAAAAAGTTTGCATTTATAGAGTAGTTGAACCAATAAGGATTACTAAAGTGGAAGCTTACGTTCCTTTAGTGATATCATTTGGGCCTTACAATCATAATAGTAACCCTAAATTATCTACGATGGACCAATATAAACTCGAAGCAATTCATAGAATGTTAGCCAGATCGAACACAGATGTTAAGAGCTTGATAGCAGAGCTTCAGAATTTAGAGAGCGAAATAAGAGAATGTTATGCAGAACCAATTGTGTGGGATGGAGAGACATTATCTTGGATCTTAGCATTAGACGCTTGCTTTATTCTTGAATTCTTTAAGAGTTTTGGTCAAATTAGTATGAACAGTGATAAAAATTGCTTGAGTCTCATCTTTCAAAACAATGACAAAGAGAACTCCATGTATCGTGCTATTCTAGACGATATCATCAAGTTGGAAAATCAGATTCCTCTATGCGTTCTCATAACAGTACTTCAGTTAGAATTTGGAAGCCGCGAAACTGCAACAACAGAGTTGGCTGCATTGCTTAGTTTTTCTGAGAGGTTTCATGGATTCCCATTATTGCCATTAACACGGGGAGATGGTAAACTAAAACTGAAGCAATGTATAGAGAACAAACGCCAACCTGCACGCCATTTACTTGATTTGTGTAGAATGGTAATCAAAGATTTGATCATAAATTCAAAAAACGAAGTCACTTTTGCTGAGAATGGAAAACTTCTTCCTCGTCTTACACCAACATTATCTCCTAAAGATAGCAGGTCTACTCCTACTGCAGAAATGTTACATGGTGCTGGCATCAAATTCCAACCAGGCAAAATCAGATTTGACAAGAGAAGGTTTGGGTGTATTAAACTTTCGCTCCCACAAATCCAAGTGTGGGATAGCACAGAAACATGGTTACGGAATTTGATAGCCTATGAAGAGTGTCAAAGGTGTTCATGGTCTCCAGAACAGACATTGATTTCACAGTATGTTATTCTGTTAGATCATTTAATCGATTCGGAGAAGGATGTCTGTGTGCTTCGAAAATGTCAAGTGATTGAGGGCTGGGTTGGCAGTGATGAAGACATAGCTAAAATGTTCAACTGTCTTGCTGATGGACTCACGTTTGTCTCGATTACAGAGTTTGAGGAGGTGAAGAGGGTGGCGAGAGATTATTATAACAGTCCTTGGGTGTGGATTAGCCAGTTCAAGGATGAATATTGTTCAAAACCATGGTATGTTTTCTCTCTTGTGGCGGCTGTGCTTATTTTGGGCATGACTGCAGTCCAAACTGTGTATTCAGTGAAGAAGTAGAAAATAATTTTGTAATAGTCCACTAATCAAACGAAGTTTATTTATCAATCATTGAAAGTTCTCAAACTCAAAATCATTCACTCAATTGTCTTTTGCTTACATAAATTTTGAATCATGTGTTGAATGCTAATATTAAATAATTATATTTTGCTGATTACTAATATTTAATATTTATTTTTTCAAACTCTATATATTTTGTTTTGTGAAGTAGTTTTATTTGAGAAATGTTAGGCTAGATAACAATAGAGATAATTAATAATTTATATTTATATATATTTTTCTTTCTTATGATCTAAAATCTATATATTTTGGTTTGTGAAGTTGTTTTATTTGAGAAATGTTAGGCTAGATAAGAAGAGATAATTAATAATTTATATCTATATATGTTTTTCTTTCTTATGATGAATGATTAATAAATAAATATTTTTTAAACTTTGAGAAATACAAGTTTATATAGATCTAATTTTATTCTTGACCACTTTTTAATCAACTTTGAGTAATGATGAAGGTTTGAATAAACCTCAGCTAATTCTAAGTGCTCTTCTTCTATTTCTAAAGAGAAAACAATACATACAATAAATACCTATGGATATGATATTGCAATATATAAGATAGTGTTAAATAAGTGTGGCTATGATAAACGAAGTGGATGCATACATTTTGTAAGTCATTCAATAATTAATTAGAATAAAATTATTTAGTAAAGATTCATTAATGATAATAGTTTTATTTAGAAATGATCTATATAAACAAAAATATAAAACATAAAAAATTAAATATTATAATATAATTTTATATTTTGTACAAAGACCTCCACCTCAAAGTGGCTATAAAATGATGCTTCCTTACCTTAATAGTTTAAATTTTATAAATATCTTGTAGGATTTCTATTATTCTATGTGAGGTTCATAAATTTTTTTAATGTAGAATAAAATAGATTGTAATTAATAGTGAATATAAATAAAATTACTATCAAGAAAGTGTAGCATTGGTAGTAATAGGAGCATGGTTTTCAAGTTTACTCCACAAATCAATAGCCTCTATGTAGAAAGAAGAGTCTTCTCCTCCCTATACTTTGTTGTAAGTTTCTAAATATGAATGAGGAAATTATGAGATTGAAAAGGGAACTTGCTAGAATCTCGGTTACCTAGGAGCACCATTCGTATGAGTAGATACATGAGGTGTTTGAGATGGCTAATGTCATCCATAGACAATATGATCCTTAAAACCTTATAGTATAGAGAATGTATAATAAGTATGATCATGTTTGGAATATTGACTATGAAAAAATATGCACCCATGCGGTTGGGTAAAAAAATAAGTTGAAGGTTTAAAAATCATGTAGGGAGCATTAAACCCTAGTGGTCAAAAAGATCCTTGAGAAAGAAGACTTTCGATGCAACTTTGTGATCTTGAAACTAGATCTCCATAAGCAGGATAGTTAAAGTTAGAGATTCAATACATAAAATAACTAAATATATGTTCCCAAATATTGAATGATTTTCACATGCTAAAAGCATGTCAAATATAGAAAAAAATGTGAGACAAGGCCAATTACTCCATAACACCATTTATGCAATGTGAGAGCATTGGAAGATTTTTTTTTGGAGAAACCATGTTTTCAACACCAAGCTTCTTGATCTTTAGGACACTAAAAAAATCCTAAGAGGTACCAATTATCTAAAAATGACTATAAGGTTTAAGATCTCCTATATAAGTTGGATGAGAAACAAGAAAAAAAATGATAAATACTTTACCACATAAAATGAGCTAATTTAAGATCAATAATAGCTAGTCAAACACTCTAGAATAACCATTCAAACACCCAAAGAATAAAAGTACTTGATCTACCATTCAATGATTAAGTGTCAGCCACAACTATCACTTTTTAGCTATTTAAATAGAAAGTGAACTTTGGGATGCTATTTATAATATTTCAACCAAGAATTAAAGGAACTAGAACTATATTTGGATGAATGAAATAATTTTTTTTGAGAGGTCTCCTATTTTTATCTGGTTAACATATATTATTGATTTCTTTAGGCCAAAAGAGAAAAATCTTGAATCCTTTGACAAAGAGATTAGGAATTATGTTTCCTCTAGTAAAAATATTTCAAATCATGAACTCAACATACTTGAAAAAAAGATGGACTTCAATATAAAAAAGGTGTTGTACACTTTGTACAAGAAATGATTATTAAATTATGTAAAATAAATATCTATTTGTGGTCCACCTTAGGAGATATGTTTAGCTACATTATATATTTATCTCGGTTCAAATTTAAAATTATATATAACATTGGTTAGATATTTTAGATGGTTTACACATGAGAGAAATATTTAATAGTGGGAATCTTAGCACCAAAAATTAAATGTTCAGTTTAGTTAGTTTTGAGGAACATGGTTTTTTTATGACTTGATTCATTTATGTGATATTTGATTCTATAAAATTAAACACATGTTTAGAAGTTAATTTTTCCTAGTCTTAGCATGAGACATCATTGTATTTAGTTTCCTTATTATCTGAAGTTTTATGCATGTGATGGAATGCATGGATGCATGCTTAGTAACATGTGTGCTATAATATAAGCATTTTATGTTTAAGGAGTATTTATGGAGAATTTTTAAGTGGATTGCACAATGTTTTGATTGTTGAAAAATATATTGAGTGGACACTTTTTGAGGCTTTGTTTTACCCTCTTGATGTTTTTCAAAATTTACTTCATATGTATCTTATTACATTTCTCTGATCTCCACATTATGGTTATTTTGTTTAGATTGCATGCATTATTTTCTCTCATTGGGTTATGTAGGATTTTTTTATCAACCTATTGTTGTAATTTTCTAACAAGTGGTATCAAATCCATGGTTCTTATTGAGGAATGACAAAAATATTATTTGTATTTAATCCTTATACGAGTAAATCTTATGTAAATTTAAGGCCATGACAATATTAGGGAGATTTTAGATATTTTAAACTATGAGGTATGTTGTGTAGCATGGGATTTGTACATTTGGTCCTTTAATGATTATAGAATATGGTAATAATTTTAGATCTAGGAGTTGTAAATGAGTAATAAAAGTAACTTCTTCTACATGTTTATTTTTATTTTCTAGGGGAAGTTTTGTAAATGACCCATACAATAAATTATATGTTAGCACCTTAAAAAAATTTCATGGCTTTAGCCCTTTTCTTCTGGTCTCTGCAGTTGTTTTAGGTCTCTGGCATAATCCCCCAGTTCAAATTTTTGAAAATCTAGTCGTTGCATAGAAGCCCTTTGTAATGCCCTAGCCTTGTTCTATTTTAAAGTTACTTTATTTAGGCCACTTAAAAGTCCTAATTCACATGTGCTAATTGTTAACCCTTTGTCGCATGATTGCGTGAACCTTTTTTATGCTATACAATCTTGCGACTAAAGGTTTTATGTCAGACCCCTTTAATTTTTCCCTAAGTCAGTCGGCTTTAATTTTCTTAAGTCCTGCGACTTGATTTTCCTCATGTTCCAACTTAATATTTTTTGGGCCTGGTCTCCTAACACCATCTCAATTCGATGACGGGTGTAAGTTCTCATCGACTGTGTCAGAGGCTTGAGATCTTACGCCAGTCATTGATCTTTCCTGATGACATGGCATTTCAAAGAAGAGGGACCTTCCGACAGGTGTGCACGATTGGCAGTCTCTCATTGGTCCACCTATTTCTAATTTGGTAGTTGTCAATGGGTCCTAGGTTGCCGGTGTGTCAGAGGGTCCTGACATCTGTAGAGGATTGACGGTGGGCATATCTTCGCAAGGGGTGTGTCAGATGTTTGAGATTATGAGACAATCATTGATTCTTTTGCGTGACATAACCTTTTCTTTCAGCGGGTCCACTGCTATGTATACTTAGCTGGCGAACTGTGATTGGTCCACATTATGTGAGCTAGACATGTTGTCAGGTGGGCCCGGTATCTCAATCAGAAGATTCAAGATCAACGGTGGGTGCTTGATCTCATGGAATCTTCTAGGCCTTTGAGATCATGCACCGTCCATTTGATTTTCCAGACGGTATAATGTTCTCAGTGGGGCCATTTGCTAGGTGGTGCATAGTTGTTCAAATCTTATTGGTCGATGCGAGGAATCAGTAGGGTGGGGTCATTGTCAGAGGGATCAGTGACGGGGACTAAATCTACAATTGGCATAAGTTCTCATCGATTGTGTCAGAGCCATGAGATCTTACGCCCGCCGTCCATTTTCAAAGGCTTAGGTGGGTGGGTCCTGTGTTAGTGGTGACGGAGTAGCGATAGAAAATGATGTAGTGACAAATGGCACAAAGCGGGCCCAGGTGGGGTCTAAGGTCTTAGCAGTCCTAACAAAAGTGTTTAGCAGTTCTGATAGATTTCAAAGGGTTCGCTTGTTCGCAAAGTAAGATGGCAGTTCTCTAAATGTTTTAGCGGTTCAATGAACAAGTGTTCGCATAATCGCTAAACTTTATGGTGGTATTATAAGGTATTCCATGAATGGCCAATTCCCTTCAGTCGCCAGTTAACTATATGTGACTAAGGTCATATTAAAAGGTAAAGACATAAACCCGCGAAATAGAAGGATCTGACGGTCACGATAGAAAGTTGAACTAAATTCAAACATGGGATGTCGATGCACTGCTGGCGCCATGGAAATGACCGTTGCAGTTTGAATTCAAATTTGTGAAGGGTTTCCTGCAACCAGAAGGACTAAAATTCAATGTAGAAGCAACTGGAGCTGGTGAGAGATGATTTGTTTATCGTTGTAGTGTGGTCCAGGGTGTTCTTTGGTCATTTGCAGGGGTCTGTACCCTATGTTTTTGTGCTCGAGGTGTGTTACAAGTGGCCAAAAGGGTTGACAAATTTGGAATTTCATGATTTGTAGTACTTTCCTAGAGATCTATCATAAGTGCAAACCTTTCTCAGGCATGGCCGACTAGTTTTCATCCCCTGCATTTAATTTTTGATTGTTTCAATTGGTTTAGTGGGTGAAACCCTAACCCTAGTCACCCGAAGCTTGATGCATCTTCTTTGAGGATTCCAAGGTGACTAGGGGTATAAGTGGTACCATTTTTTATTTAGTGAGGGTTCCAAAATTTTCTTTTTGGTCCCTGATTGTTGATGTTAATTCATTGAGCAAGGAGAGCCTAGACTTTGGGTCTTTTCCTTTGGCATTTTGTTGTTTGATAGTGTATTGATCCTGAATATGTTAATGAGAATGCTATTGAGTTCCAATCTTGCATTTGTGTATGTCTTCTTGTTTTGGTTCTGAGCTCATATATGTTAGTGTCACAAAGTGTATTAGCATATGGTAAACAAAGAGTATTGTGAAGTCATCTCTAAGTTCCTAACAAAGTTAGGATTAAAGTCTTTTAGGTGAGTTCAGTGAGTTTACAACCAAATAAGAATCTGATGTCCTTGTGTTTGAGGGAGAGGGGTAATAGGCAAAGCACTTATCCTGAACCCAGGAGTATTTGATTTAAGATCTTTAATTGATATATGTTATTAGGTGACTCTTTGCCCTTGGTTAAGGCATTGGTCCATTCTCTAGAGGTTGTCCATCATCAATCACACACACACATTTAAATGATAAAATCTTTTAGATAGGTAGTAAAGGAAATATTTGTATGTTGTTTTGAGACTCCTTTGGAGAAGTGAGTCAAGGGTACACCCGCCTGAGCATTAAGGCTCAAAGTGTAGGAGGATCTCATTGTTGATCCTTGTTAATTGGCCCTCTTCCTTGTAGACTTTGGAGTGGTGATAGAGTCAAAGTTATATTAAAGTTATCCATCAAAGTATAAATTTACAAGTTGAAGATCAAAGGGAACTACCAACATTATACTTACCATTAGATCTACAAGGCCTAAGAAATTTTTTTAAATGACTTAAAACTTGACCTATTTTGGTACTAGCATTTGAAGAATTTTTGGGGGCCCTCCCTTATTTAACTATATGGCTATATGGCCTACAAATTTTTATCATAAAAAAATGGCCTATGTTTTTTTTAATTGAAATTATTTGTTAAAAAATTTAAACTTATATATAAGGGTCTATATACCCCCGTCTACTTCAAGGTATAAGGACAATAGAAACTAATTTTTATTAGGTCATACAAGGCTATAATCTCCACCAACATCAATCAACCATTTGTTGATAATAAATAGGATGGTAGGATTAGCCACCAATCCAAGGTTTGAATCAAGTGAAGATCTTGCATTGGACCCTCAATGATTTTGAAAATTAAAATTATTATTATTATTTTTTAACAAAAAATTAGTTCCATCCACCTGTCCTAACTCACGCACTACAAATTCTTCACCCTTACCCAACTACAACTTACTACCATCAAATAAAAATAATAATTATGTAATTATTGTACATTCGGTGAATCCACAATAGTGGGTTACATTTTTTTTCCAACTTTGACACTGAAATAAACATTCTAAAAAAAACTTCACATTCAAACACCTATTGTTACTAAACTGTTGCAAATTTGAAGATGATGTAAATTAGAGTCTTTTAGAATTTTATGTGCATATTCTAAATATATTTTTTGAATTTTTTTGGAATTTTTTTGAATCCATTTTTCTGTTTCCCTCAATAACTAGTTTTTTGCAATAAATAACATTTTTAAAGAGTGACACTCACTTGTTCGATCATAATTTTTTTTCTAAAATAGATTTGAATTTGATTCTTTTGAATTTAGTTTTGTAACATCCATTCTAATGTTTGAAATTGGTTTCATGACTTTATCCACAAATTTTCATATTTTATTAAGGTTTGAAGTTGAGTTAACTGTAATTTTGACATATGTTCATTTGTTCAATTGTAACTTGTTGTGTATGTGTCCAAATTTAAAACTATTTTTGTTAGAAAGAGGACTGCAATACCTAGTGCATAGATAATTTTTAGAATGTTTTCATTTGTACTATTTTTCCAGAATCATTGAACACATAGGTCAATTTTTGGCAAGAAACCTATGTTTAATTAATCTAAAAAATCATAGTAAGCTCCATATATATTAAAATCATAACCATTGGAAATCTCATTCTGAGTACTACTTTCATGCATTTGGATTTTTCAATATTGTACCATGTATGAACCCTCAATTTAATCTTCCAGAGAGAGAGAGAGAGAGACCCTAGGCCTTTCAGCACCAATCTTGTACCCTATTCCCTATACCAATATCCTCATCCCTCAACCCTATATCCTACACCCTATTTCAAATTACCTGTAACCTAAACAATGTATATTACCCTAAACCCTATGCCTTATAAAATAAGGGGATAAGTAATTACCTAGAGGTGGGAGGGAGGGAGTGGAGGAGAGATAAAATAATAGAGAGAGATTAGGGTAAGAAGGGGTGGAGGAATAGATAGACACGGATGTAGATCTCTCTCTCTCTCTAACCCTAAAACCTAAATCATAATCCCAAAACCCAAAACCCTATAACTATAATCTCTAAACCATATAACCATAAGTTCTAAAATATAAATCATTTCTCCCCCTATCTCTTTATTTCCCCCTTTTTCACTCTCTTCCTCTTTAACTTATCTCCCTCTTCACCACCACTCTTCACCTCTCTCTGTCTCCCTCTCACCCACATCTCCCCCCTCTCTCTTCCTCTCTCCCTCTCTCTCTCTTTCCTTAAAACATAAACCTTAAAATTTATACCCTAAGTCATAAACCCTATAACCATAAACCATAAACCTTAAATCCTTTATCTCATTCTCCCTTCCCCTTCTCTCTTTTCCCATCTCTCACTATTTTCATATCTTCCCCATCTTAATACCTCTCTCCATCCCTCTCTCTCTACCTTTCCCCCTCTCCCATTGTCCCTCTCTCTTTTTTCCTCTATCACTTTTTTCCTATTTCTATTTTCTCCCTCTTCCCCATGCCTCTCTTCATCTCTCCGTCTCTCCTCCTATCTCCCTCATCACCATCCCTCTCTTTATCTATCTCCCTCTCTCTACCAGTCTCCCACTCTCTATTTCCATAAACCCTAAATCCTAAACCATATGACCTAAAGCCTAAACATTATAACCATAATCCTTAAACCCTAAATCCCTTCTCCATTTCTCCCTTCTCCCTTCTGCCTCTCTCACTCTTTTCATATAGATCTCCCACATCTCTCTCCTCTTCCCCATATATTTCCCCTAAACTGTAAACCCTACCTAAGATTAAAATCCTAAACCCTACAACTATAATATTTAAACCTTATAATCATATGTCCTAAACTAAAAATCATTTCTCCCCGCCCTCTCTCTCCACACCCTAAATACTAGACCCTAAAACCATAATCCTAAACCCTAAAACCATAGACCTTATATCCTAAATCCTTTCTCCCTTTCTTCCTCTTTCCTCATCTCTAACTATTTTCCTACCCCCCCATCTCTCTCCCTATATCTCTCCTCTCCCACCTCTCTGTCCTAAACCCTAAACCCTACCTAATACCAAAGACCTAAAACCTTAACTATAATCTCTAAACCCTATACTAGACCCCAAAACCTATAACCAAAAGTCCTAAAATCCAAATCCTCTCTCTCTCTCTCTCTCTCTCTCTCTCTCTCTCTCTCCATGAACCCTCAACCATATGAACTTAATCTCTAAACTATAAATCCTTTCTCCCTTTTCTCTTTCTTAATCTCTCTTTCCCCTTTCTTACTCTTTTCCTCTCTCCCCCATCTCCCTCCCTCTCTATACCTTCCCCATATATATTCCTCCCCTCTCTCCCCCTCTCCCTCCCTCTCTGTCTCCCTATGCCTCTCCATCTCTCTATTTACCTAAACCCTAAACACTATAACAATATCACTAAGCCCTAAACCCTAAATCCTAAATCCTTTCTCCTTTATTTCCTTATCTATATCTTTCTCTCTCTCCCTCTCTCTCTCTCTCACTCTTTTCCTCTCTCACCCATCTCCCTCCCTCTCTCTCTACCCTTCCCCCTTTCTCTTTTATCCTCTCTCTTTCCCCCCTCTCTCTCTTTGTATTCTATACCTATGCCACACATATCACCCAACTCTCTCACTCCCCTAAACCTTAAGCTATACTTAAGCCCTAATCCTTAAATTATTTCTCCCTCTCTCTTCTCCCTCTCCCCTCTCCCTTCCACCTCTCTTACTCTTTTTCCCTCTCCAAAATCTCCCTCCATCTCTCCCTTCCACTCTCTCTCTACCTTTCCCCCTCTATCCACTCTCTCCCTCCTTTCCTTTTCTCCATATTCCCCATATCTTCCCCATATCTCCCCCCACTCTCTCTCTCCCTTAAACCTTGAACCCTACCTAATCCCAAAATCCTAAATCTTATAACCATAAACTCTAAACCTTATACTAGTCCCTAAACCCTAAAAATTATAACCATAAGTCCTAAACTATAAATCCTTTTTCTCATTCTCCCTCTCTCTTTACTTATCTCCCAATATCTTCATCTTTCCATTCTCTCCCTTTTCTCCACCTATGTCTCTCTAAACCCTAAACCCTAAATCATTTCTCTCTTTCCCCCTTCCCCATCTCTCTTTCCTCTCTCTCATTCTCTCCCTCTTTCCTTTCTTTGCATTTTCCTTACCTCCCTCCCCTACCCCCCTATCCCTTTCCTCTCTCACTTTATCACCCTCCCTTACTCTCTCTGTGTGTGTGAAAATTGTACCTGATCTATAGACACAACACTCAGTAAAACATTAGAGGTTAGTGATAATCAAAATTGTGCAAAATTGAAAGCTATCTAACCAAGCGATTTACTGCCTTCTAATAGGTGCGAGATTAATGTTCTCAGATTGTAATCGAGATCAGTGACCTAGACGACACCTAAATGAAGGATTTGAATGCAATTGATCTAGATATGAGATTGAATGCAATTAATCTATATTTTTGATATTTTATGATGCAATAAGAATGATAAAAACTTGATATGATATGAATGCTATTGAAAACTGATATGCTATGAATCTAACAATGATATGTAATATGAATGCAAAAATAAGATTGATCTCACAAAAATGTCGATTCGCAAGAGCTTTGATTCTTCAATTCCAATTCTCCAGCGTGATTGTGCAAAATATGAGATGATTTGTGAAGAGCTAAAGCCTTAATTTATAGAAATCCAGGGCTTTGGAGGTGCATGAATAAAAGCCATAAATCACTCAAATTAACTCAGCTTGATTTTTGAGTTATCTGATCATAAAAGATTGTTAATTCTCAAAATCATGCAAAAACATGCAAAAATAGCTTTTTAACTCAAATTAGAGTTTAGATCAGCTTTTTGAACTCCAAAAGGATGTTGAGTTCCAAAAAGTCAATAACTTGCATTGATTTTCTGATTTGGAGTTTAACTGTTTCTTTTGAATATGCATAATAATTAAGAATTAAATAAATAAATAAAGTGATTTACCCTCAACTCAACTGATTTTTGAAAATAAATAATTAATTTATGGGTTAATTAACTATTTATTCAAACTTTTATTAAAAATTATATTATTAAATAATGACAACATGCTTTAATTAATTAAATAAGAATTTAATCAATTAAAGATAGGAATTTTGATTTATTGTCAAAATTAAATAATACAATTAATAATAGATAGAATTAAATTTAATTACATAATTAAGTGGCAAATATTAAATCTAATTAATTAAATATGAAAATATTCAATTAATCAAACTTAGGATAAATGTGATTTATCGCCAAATAATCATTAACTTAAAGATAATTAAGATAATTAGGAATATTACTAGGAATATTCCCCGATGCAAAATTTAAGATAATCAATTATGATTCGATGATGTTTAGATGTGCCTTAGGTTAGGACTTTGATGTCAATTTTGTTCGAATTGAAGATGTAGGAGATTAATGAACTTATAGCCCATTTTTGGGGTATTACATTTTGCCCCTCTTTGAATTACTGTGTGAAGTGCAGTGGTTCAAAGATAGTCTGTGTTTGATAAAGATATGAAACTGATTCAAAAGATAAACCGATCTCAAGATAGAAACCGATTGAAAGATATTGAGATAGGAGTTGATTGATATTGAATTAAGATGGAGATAATAGGTCCTGAATGACCAAAGATAATGTTCACTGTAGCAGCAAATGAACCTATGATTGCGAAAAAGTGTCAAAATGCCTAATTCTGAACCTTAGGATTGATAAGAAGTGAGTGACCCGTTCTAGACTCGATTGTCTTAGCAGAACTAGCAGGTATCACATCCGAATCCTTTAGTTGCCGAAGAACCAAGGAAATAACACTATGATCTGATGGTTGCAAAAACTGATACAGATTACAAGATTAAGAGAATACCAGATTGATATGGATCGATGAATCTGATATGCCCCAAGTGATGATAGATTTGCCCCGAGTGATGAGGACTTTTGATGAATCAGTGACTAGACATGATTGTTTGTCTTGATCAGTGATGAAAGATATGATAGACTTGATCGATAGAATTTGATTTACAGATTTTGAATTGATGTGTAATACCATGCCCCCTTCGGGATTAAAATTGAAATCTGACAAGAAAAGCCAGCGTTATAGTTTAGAAGCATGTTAATTGATTTGAGAAGTGGTTATATACGTTTGAGAATGCATTCTGCATCGTTGGAAGGTCCCAAAAGACCAAGTTTGACTAGGTTTGACCATGAGTTGACCATGGTTGACCAAGTTGAAATTTTGATAGTTTGATGTAAGATAATTAGTTAAGTTGAATACTAGATTTCTGTGATGATCAAAGGTCGAATATGCAAGTAGTTAATAATATGAATGATCTCAGATTTGAATTTTGATCCCGAAAAAGGATTCTACTTGCTATTTCATTGAAGGAACCTTCGTGTGAGATTCAGCTCTTGTTAGATTTGAAGAATTGATATGAAGAATTGTTTAAGCTTTTAAGTTCATTTAATCATTGTGAGATCATGCAACATGCAAAATGAAATGAGACATGCAAAATGAAATGCAATCTAAGACCTAGGACCTACTCACTGATCATATGTCGATTTGTTATCATCATTGAACTTTTAGGTAACCGGATAAATCAATACAATGCCCACTAGCTATGAAACCATAGACATATGAATATCGATTTGTATGCGCAAGAATCAATACAACACCCACTGGTCAACAACCATGGATATATGAATATTGATTTTATTTTCGAAATGTCGGATTAGATATAAGCACCAAGGCACAAGCGCCAGGATGACCTGAATATCATGTCCATTTTGATATAGCAATTGGTACAAGCATCAAAACATAAACGTTGTGATGACCTGAGTACGCCTTGCGTTACAAACACATCAAACAGCTAAGAGATCATTCTAAATCCAATGTGAATTACCCGTAGTGACCCTTTATCGTTCACATCCTTAGGCAAGATTGCATTCCACAGTAGGAGAAAGAACTTACTCAAAAAGACAATAGTTAGATCAAACTTCCTTGAATTTTTTTTGGGTATCAATGGTCGAGGTACGCATGGCCATCCAATTCGAGATAGAGGCTCTTACAGTCGGACACCATTTCAATCTAGAATTTCCAAAGCTGTTAGATTTTCACATACAAGCAGAAGACAAAGAAAAGATTATGCCCCCAGTCATCACTCTCTAAATCCTATAAAAGACATCATCGAAGAGCTCGAAGGGACACAATATGCAAAAATCTCAATGCGAATCAGTAAGCATACAAGGAGATAAAAGCATGAAAAGCACAGATTATTTTCAATTGAGTTTTGATGTTTGATTGTTGTTGATGCAAAATCCTTTCTGGAGACGAGACTGACTGACTGACTCAACTTGAAGCTTCAAAGGACTCTAAGTGGATATGACAGGTCTAAGATACATGGGAGACCATAGGATATGACATTGATTGCCCCCAAGTGTGAACATTGATAGGATGCAAACGCTTGAGCTGGTTGGTGTACAGGCTGACTTATTGAAAACTAGAAATGCAGGAACAAACCGGGAGATATGTACAAACTAAAGCAAGACTGAAAGCTGGGAAAGACCAAGATTGTGCTGATAGATGGAGCATTTTGGAACAAGTGGTGCCCGTTTGCCAAGTTTTCACCATCTTGGTAGAGATTCTATTTTTGCTACCGAGGTGCCTGTTTCCAAGTTTTCACCAAGGCACTTTTTCTTTCTTTTTTCATTTTTTTGTATTTTTCATTTTTTCAATTTTTTTTGTACTTTTGATTTTTTTTAATTTTTTTTGTACTTTTGATATTTTTTTGATTTTTTTTGTACTTTTGATATTTTTTTTATTTTTTTTGTGAATCATCAAGGTGCCTATTGCTAGGTTTTCACCAAGATGTTCATTTTCTCAGGATTTTTTTCTGATTTTTAAGATTTTTTTCAGGACATTTACCAAGCACTGAATGCCTTAAGCATAGAATTTCTTCAGATGGAGAACGTTGATTGGTTCTCAGAGCTGTTCTCCTTCAGTGGTTGAGAGTTGATAGGCACCAGAGCCAAAAGTAGCAGTGATTACAAAGGGACCCAGCCAGTTGGGTTCGAACTTCCCCTTGCATTCTCGATGTGATTGATTTTTAGGATTTTCTCTCAACACTAGATCACTAACCTAAAATTCTCTGTGTCTGACTTTCTTGTTGTAGCCTCTAGACATTCTCTTTTGATATACTCTGAGATGATCATACGCTGCTTGTCTGCGCTCATCTAGTAGTTCAAGTTCTTGTAACCTCGACACTCTGTAGTCTTCATCAGTGACAAGTCCATGCATTCTAATCCTGAGTGATGGGATTTCAACCTCAATAGGCAGCACCGCTTCAGACCCATAAACTAAAGAAAAAGGCATAGCCCCAGTAGGTGTTCTAATACTTGTTCTGATACTGATTCTGATACTTGTGCTGATACTTGTTCTGATACTGGTTCTGATACTGATTCTGATACTAATTCTGATAATTGTTCTGATACTTGGTATACTTGATAGCATCTTTTTCCATTTGCAAACTCCCAAGCAAGATCATATCGTGCGGTCCCAATGTCTAGCAAGGTGGAGAACAAGAGGGATTGACAAGCTGGTGGAAGAGATGGAAGACAAGAGAATAAAGGATAATGAAGGGAAGAAATCCTCAAAGGCAAACTCCTCAAGAATACCCAAGCTAGGGAAAAATTGTCATGTAAAGCATATTTGGACAAGTAGGGAAAGGCTAGTATAAGATAAGTCACAAAAGCATAATGCCAGAGCAGGATAGGATGTAGTCCAAAGGAGTAGACATGTCAAGAGGCTTCATAGCATCGTGTTTTACTCTTTCTTTCTTTTCTTTTATTAGATCAAGACCAAGGGGGAAAAGGATAGCGATAGGTGAAAATGAATGGAGGAAGATGGATATGAAGGCTAAACATGGAAGGAATGAAAGAAAGATCATCGTAAGATAGCTCACAAAATAGTCAAATGTTCGTGTATAGATCAACATTGTCAAGATCAAAGAGAGAAGATGAAATGGATGAAATATGTAGAAGAACTACGCATGATGCCTAATTGCCAGGTTTTCATCATTGTACTTATCCAAGGTGCCACAAGGGAGTGGTTTTCACCATAGGATGAATTTATTTCTCTTTACTTTTGCTACCAAGGTGCCTGTTTCTAGGTTTTCACCAAGGCACATTTTTAATTTTTTCATTTTTTATTTCTTTCTTTTTTTTGGAAGAAGGCAAGCTTTTTATGTAATGCTCCTTGAAAGGATAAACCATGATATGCCAAAGATTCAAAATGATATGCTCAAAGATGCTGATAGGGAAAGGGAGATGGAAGAGAAAAATGGAGGATAGGGTTTTATGTAAAGCGAGTGAGGTTGGAAGATAGGAGGAATAGGAAAATGAGGAAAAAGGATAGAAGGTAGAAGGTTAATGAATGGAAGGATTGTGAAAGGGTAGATAGAAAGGAAGGCAAGATCAACGTAAACACACACCTTGAAGGGTGGCGAGAGGGTGGAGGAAATGTGAATGAAGGAATACGTGAAGGAATATGGCGAATGGATAGCAGAGGTTGAGGTTTGGGCGCATGAAATGGAAGAATATTTTTGGAAGGAGATGTAGTGGAAGTCTTTGGAAGCTTGAATGTCAACTTCACTTGTTGCTCAACACCAGACTCTTTCAAGAGAGACTTTGGAATCCATATAGCCATAGGCTTTTTATTTCCTTTTGATGATCTAGAGATAATATCTTCAATGATGGATTTTGGAACCCATATTTGTCTTGTAGGTTTTTTTTTAGATATCTCTTTTGACTTTATGCCTCCATGTCGATTATAGGAGACATGGTGATCTTCTTTCTTTGATGGATTCTTGTATTGTTTCTTTTTCTTATATTGAACATTCAAGTTACTTCCAAAAGACTTGGGACATGTGGAAGAAAAAGGATAATATGACTGGTTTAGATGGGTGGATGGATGAAAAGGATTCAAAGGTATGCATCTATGTTGATCTTGAGGAAAGATGGGAGATGGAGGTATGTAAGGACCCAAGATGGATGGAAAATCAGGAGAGCTAGGAGGGGAAAGTGAAGGGACATAAGGACCCAAGATGGAAGGAAGGTGTGAAGATCTTTGTAGTGGTGGAAGAGGTCCAAGGATGGAAGTGGAAGATGCAAAAGGATAATTAATAAGTTCATCAGCATCTATATGACAACCAAGGATATCAGCATCTTCAGAGTGAGCATTAGAATTTTCAATAGAATCGTGGACATCTTGAATATGAGCACCTTCTTTGATAGGATTGTTCAAAGCTTGCAAAGACTTAGGAAGAGTAGAAAGTGGAAGTGAACATGGAGTGGTAGAACAAGAAGATGAAAGAGTTTGATCTTGACAAGGATCTTCGGATAGCATAAGCGCATAATTTTTCTCTTGTTTTTGAATAGGCTTAACATTGGAAGGAACAACACCATTTTCAATAACCTTAATGGAAGTATCATCTTTGGAAAGTGAAAGTGTAGTAAGGTTATTTTGATTGTCAATAAGCTCAACAGTGTAAGTAGTAGCTTGATCTTGCTTAGGCAAAGACTTTAGACATAGCGGAATGAATGGGAAAGGGGATGCAGGATTAAAAGAACCATGAAACGGATAAGAGACATCATGAAAAGGATTGGATAACATGGAGGGTTCTTGATCTTGATCTTTCTTTATGTTCTTTTCTTCATCATTTTTAGAGTCCTCTTGACATGGAGCCACTTCTAAGGACAAGGAAGCATGTTGGGATTGTATGGATGACTTTGGAATAGATGGTGAAGGACTAGCTGAAGTAGGCATTATAGCATATGAAGGCTTAGACTCTTTAATTTTATCATTATTGAAAGTCTTTGCAGCCAAGTGAAGGTTAGCTTGAGTTTCTTTAAGAGGTAGCCCTGGAGGATAACTATAGGGAATTGCATGAAAAGTATCAAGGCTTGTGTCGGATGAAGGTTTTGTGAAAGTTTTGAAAGACTCAGAAGCTTTAAGAAATGTATGGGTATTGGAGGAAGTAGGGGATGGAAGGGAACCATCACAAGACAAGGGTCCAACATTAACATGATCTTGCTTGAGAGTGTAATCTTTATTTTCAGTCTGAGAGTTCTTAGAGGAGAGATCCTTATAATATTGACGTTTCGAGCTAGCACGATGTATTTTATAGTCCTCAGCAGTAGTAGATGGATCATCATCAAGGTATTGTCCACAAAATCCATCAAAATCTCTTTCAAAATTAGAATCATATGGATCACCATCACGATCTATCCAATGTGACGGCCCCTTTGTAGTAAGTAGGAATGAACGATGAGGAGGACTCTTAGGAACAGAGGTGTCATAGGTATCATTACATTTTATGTCATCATAGTCATCATAGTCTTCAAAGCTAGATGTGTCACTCTCCGTGGAAGAGGTATCATATTGCTCAAATTTTTTTGGGGGCATGGTGACATGTACAAGTCTTTATCAAATGGAAAAGAGTATAGAGGTTCCTTTTCTTTCCCAAGTTTGTCAAGCTGGACTTGCATAGCATGTATCTGTTTCATTATAGTGGCGATCAGAGCTTCTTCCTCTTGTTTACTGATTCTTTGAGACATGTGTACTGATTCTCAATAGCTATTGATCTGTTCTTGACACTGATATTTTTGACAGATTCTGGAACTAGGCTGGAAACATTGGATATCTTGCAATTTGACAATTTCTGACAACTCTCTCAAATTTTTCCAAACGACACTCTGCAGACTCATAAATTATACCTAATCTGTAGACACAACACTCAGTAAAACATTAGAGGTTAGTGATAATCAAAATTGTGCAAAATTGAAAGCTATCTAACCAAGTGATTTACTGCCTTCTAATAGGTGCGAGATTAATGTTCTCAGATTGTAATCGAGATCAGTGACCTAGACGACAGCTAAATGAAGGATTTGAATGCAATTGATCTAGATATGAGATTGAATGCAATTAATCTATATTTTTGATATTTTATGATGCAATAAGAATGATAAAAACTTGATATGATATGAATGCTATTGAAAACTGATATGATTCACAAAAAAAATCACAAAATATCAAAAGCACAAAAAAATTGAAAAATATCAAAAATTCAAAAAAATTGAAAAAATGAAAAATACAAAAAAATGAAAAAAGAAAAAAAAAGAAAAAGTGCCTTGGTGAAAACCTGGAAACAGGCACCTTGGTAGCAAAAATAGAATCTCTACCAAGATGGTGAAAACTCGGCAAACGGGCACCACTTGTTCCAAAACTCATTCTGATACTAGTTCTGATACTGATTCTGATACTAATTCTGATAATTGTTCTGATACTGGTTCTGATGCTTGTTCTGATACTGATTCTGATGCTTGTTCTGATAATTATTCTGATACTTGATATACTTGATAGCATCTTTTTCCATTGCAAACTCCCAAGCAAGATCATATCGTGCAGTCCCAATGTCTAGCAAGGTGGAGAACAAGAGGGATTAGCAAGCTGGTGGAAGAGATGGAAGATAAGAGAATGAAGGAAAATGAAGGGAAGAAATCCTCAAGGGGAAACTCCTCAAGCATACCCAAGCTAGGGAAAAATTTTCATGTAAAGTGCATTTGGACAAGCAATGAAAGGCCAGCATAGGATATAAGTCACAAAAGTGTACTACCAAAGAAGGACAGGATGTAGTCCAAAGGAGTAGACATGTCAAGAGGCTTCATAGCATCGTGTTTTACTCTTTTTTTTTTTCTTTTTTTTATTAGATCAAGACCAAAGGGGAAAAGGATAGCGATAGGTGAAAATGAATGGAGGAAGATGGATATGAAGGCTAAACATGGAAGGAATGAAAGCAAGATCACCGTAAGCTAGCTCACAAAATAGCCAAATATTCGTGTATAGATCAACATTGTCAAGATCAAAGAGAGAAGATGGAATGGATGAAATATGTAGAAGAACTATGCATGATGCCTGATTGCCAGGTTTTCATCATGGTACTTATCCAAGGTGCCACAAGGAAGTGGTTTTCACCATAGGATGAATTTATTTCTCTTTACTTTTGCTACCAAGGTGCCTGTATCCAAGTTTTCACCAAGGCACATTTTCAATTTATTTTATTTTTCATTTCTTTTTTTGGAAGAAGGCAAGCTTTTTAGATAGTGCTCCTTGAAAGGATAAACCATGATATGCCAAGGATTAAAAATGATATGCTCAAAGATGCTGATAGGGAAAGGGAGATGGAAGAGAAAAATGGAGGATAAGGTTTTATGTAAAGCGAGTGAGGTTGGAAGATAGGAGGAATAGGCAAATGAGGAAAAATGATAGAATGTAGAAGGATAATGCATGGAAGGATTGTAAAAGGGTAGGTGGAAAGGAAGGCAAGATCAATGTCAACACATACCTTGAAGGGTGGTGAGAGGATGGAGGAATCGTGAATGAAGGGATACGTGAAGGAATATGGCGAATGGATAGCAGAGGTTGTGGTTTAGGCACATGGAATGGAAGAATAATTTTGGAAGGAGATGAAGTGGAAGTCTTTGGAAGCTTGAATGTCAACTTCACTTGTTTCTCAACACCAGAATCTTTCAAGAGAGACTTTGGAATCCATATAGCCGTAGGCTTTTTATTTCCTTTTGATGATCTAGAGAGAATATCTTCAATGATGGATTTTGGAACCCATACTTGTCTTGTAGTTTTTTTCTTAGATATCTCTTTTGACTTTATGTTTCCATGTCTATTAGAGGAGACATGGTGATCTTTTTTTGATGGATTCTTGTATTGCTTCTTTTTCTTGTATTGAACATTCAAGTTACTTCCAAAAGACTTGGGATTTGTGGAAGAGGGAGGATACGATTGGTTTAGATGGGTGGGTGGATGAAAAGGATTCAAGGGTATGCATCTATGTTGATCTTGAGGAAAGATGGGAGATGGAGGTATGTAAGGACCCAAGATGGATGGCGAATCAGGAGAGTTAGGAGGGGAAAGTGAAGGGACATAAGGACCCAAGATGGAAGGAAGACGTGAAGCCTTTAGTAGTGGTGGAAGAGGTCCAAGGATGGAAGTGGAAGATGCAAAAGGATAATCAATAAGTTCATCAGCATCTATATGACAACCAAGGATATCAGCATCTTTAGAGTGAGAATTAGAATTATCAATAGGATCCTGGACATCTTGAATAAGAGCATTTTCTTTGATAGGATCATTCAAAGCTTGCGAAGACTTAGGAAGAGTAGAAAGTGGAAGTGAACATGGAGTGGTAGAACAAGAAGATGAAAGACTTTGATCTTGACAAGGATCTTTGGATAGCATAAGCGCATAATTTTTCTCTTGTTTTTCAATAGGCTTAATATTGGAAGGAACACTATTTTTACCAACCTTAATGGAAGTATCATCTTTGGAAAGTGCAAGCGTAGTAAGGTCATTTTGATTGTCAATAAGCTCATTAGTGTAAGTAGTAGCCTGATCTTGCTTAGGCGAAGACTTAAGACATGGTGGAATGCATGAAAAAAGGTGTATAGGATCAAAAGAACCATGAGGTAGATAAGAGACATCAGAAAAAGGAGGAGTGAATGACATGGAGAGTTCTTGATCTTGATCTTTCTTTATGTTCTTTTCTTCATCATTTTTAGAGTCCTCTTGACATGGAGCCACTTCTAAGGACAAGGAAGCATGTTGGGATTGTATGGATGACTTTGGAAGAGATGGTGGAGGACTAGCTGAAGTAGGGATTATAGCATATGAAGGCTTAGGCTCTTTAGGTTTATCATTATTGAAAGTCTTTGCAGCCAAGTGAAGGTTAGCTTGAGTTTCTTTAAGAGGTAGCCCTGGAGGATAACTATAGGGAATCGCATGAAAAGTATCAAGGCTTGTGTCGGATGAAGGTTTTGTGAAAGATTTGAAAGACTCAGAAGCTTTAAGAAATGTATGGGTATTGGAGGAAGTAGGGGATGGAATGGAACCGTCACAAGACAAAGGTCCAACATTAACATGATCTTCCTTGAGAGTGTAATCTTTATTTTCAGCCTGAGAGTTCTTAGAGGAGAGATCCTTATAATATGCATGTTTATAATCAGCGTGGTAAACTTTCTCTTCCTCAAGTGAAACAGATGGATCATCTGGGTATTGTGCATAGAAATCATCAAAGTCTCTTTGATAATCAGAATCATATGGATCACTCTCCTGATCTATCCAATGTGATGGCCCATTTGTAGTAAGCAGGAATGAACGATGAGGAGGACTCTTAGGAACAGAGGTGTCATAGGTATCATTACATTGTCTGTTGTCATAGTCATCATAGTCTCCAAAGCTAGATGTGTCACTCTCCGTGGAAGAGGTATCATATTGCTCAATTTTTTTTCGGGGGCATAGTGACATGTACAAGTCTTTATCAAATGGAAAAGAGTATAAAGATTCCATGGAGAACTTTTTAGATTCCTTCTCTTTCTCAAGTTTGTCAAGCTCGACTTGCATAGCATGTATCTGTTTCATTATAGCGGCGATCAAAATTTCTTCCTCATGTGTACTGATTCTTTGAGACATGTGTACTAGTTCTCAATAGCTACTGATCTGTTCTTGACACAATGATATTTTTGACAGATTCTGGAACTAGGCTGGAAACATTGGATATCTTGCAATTTGACAATTTCTGACAACTCTCTCAAATTTTTCCAAACGACACCCTGCAGACTCACACGACACTAGGTATAAATGAAACGACAGTTGCTAAACTCATACGACAGTTGGGTAATACTGAAATGACACTTTGACAAAACTCGTATGACTTTTGACTTCCTGAAATGACTTTTGACTCCAGAAAAGATTTTACGTCAATTTTTGCAAAATTTAAGGTTTTCAGTTTTGGATTGTTTGCAAATTGTATTGTCCAAATTTTGAAGGTTATACCAGATTTGATCGTTTTTAATAGCCAAGTAGATAAATAAGCACGCAGAACAACAAGCAAGTGATTCCAAGCACGTCTGAAAACAATGAACAAGGGCAAAAGCAACCTTGTGCATGAACAATCAAGTGACCAAATTGTGCTAATCCCTGAGAGTACTAATTGTGTATGTTCTGAAAAGTTTTGCAATAACGCACATATACCTGAAAGTGAAAAATTGGCCTCTCTAGGGTTTTTAGTAATGGTTTGACTCTGCAACTTTTATGATTCAAAGGGGTGAACTCCAATCCCGGCGCACCAGGGTTTTGACACAGTCTAAGAACTTAATCTTCAAGAGCTGCTAGGGAGATCTGACAACCCAACAATGAACCATACCCGTGGAGATTTCTTCCACAAGGACATTTATATAGCGGCTGTCACTACCATGGTGAAAATGGCTATTACCGCTTGAGGTTCCATCAATGCAGTTTTCCCTGTGAAGGGATTGTCTGCTATGGTTAACCCTCTCTAAAGATGACTCACAGATTTATACCACAAGGGGACTTGGCTCCAGATTCAAGGTTTTGACACCTCTTCACTTTTAACCCAAACAAAGCAAGCAGATTAATCCGACACGCTAAGACAAAGTTTTGTTCCACCAAGGTCTATGATATCAACTCCACGTGATCTATCAACCTCTCCGGGGAGAGAATGTATCAATCAATAAGAGAAGATGCACTAACCAATTTTGATTCACCAAAGCTCGTGATATCAACCCCACGTGATCTATCAACCTCTCCGGAGAGAGAATGTGTCGATCAATAAGAGAAGATGCACTAACCAAGCTGAATGTGAAACGCACTAAGTATCCTCCCTACCTACAAGGATTCTGTCGTCAAGAAGGATTTCGCTGGGAATCCAATCTTTCAAGAATCACGAATAGTGTTCATAGGGCCTAATTACTATGTGAGCACAGATATATGTTCCGAAAGTAAATCTACCAAAAGCATTCAAAAAGTAGAAAGAGGAACACTTAACGCTTAAAGCAAATATGAGATGAGTCCACAAGGTGGAACACTTAACACCTCACACAAGCTAAAAATGAGTCCCCAACTTAGAAAACAAGTGAGTTCCTAAAAGCACAAAAGGGTTGCCAAGTGGAACATTTAACGCTTCTGTCCTGTTGACCCCTCCCCTTTATGGCACTGAGATTGCAACCACGGGGCGGAAATGAGGGGCCGGCGGATTAGCGAGTCCAATAACCCAAGATAGCAATCAAGATCAATCACAAGTATTCTAAGACTACTTAATGAATCCTTAAGGGATTACAACCTAGTATCAATTATGCAAGTGTGTAGAGATAGATAAAAGCATGAAAGGATGCACACAAGCCAGACACATAAGAGATTTATTTTAGGATCCAAATTGAAATATTATCAGCTTGAGAAGAATACCTTAGGTCCAACGCTCTGCAATCCAGAATTTAGCACACATCTGAAAGTACAAAATCAAGACCAATCAACAACAAATTGTAAGCGTTAGAAATCAATAATCTGAAAGTACAAATCTGCAAATTATGTGTCTCTGTAGAAAAATCTCGCGCGAGGCAGAATGCGGTCCCACGCGAGGAAACACTGTCTTTGTATTGATTCTCAATAGCTATTGATCTGTTCTTGACACAATGATATTTTTGACAGATTCTGGAACTAGGCTGGAAACATTGGATATCTTGCAATTTGACAATTTCTGACAACTCTCTCAAATTTTTCCAAACGACACTCTGCAGACTCGTACGACACTGGGTAGTCTATGAAATGACAGTTGCTAAACTCATACGATAGTTGGGTAATACTGAAATGACACTTGACAAAACTCGTACGACTTTTGACTTCTTGAAATGACTTTTGACTCCAGAAAGAACTTTACGTCAATTTTTGCAAAATTTAAGGTTTTCAGTTTTGGATTGTTTGCAAATTGTACTGTCTAGATTTTGAAGGTTATACCAGATTTGATCATTTTTAATAGCCAAGTAGATAAATAAGCATGCAAAACAGCAAGCAAGTGATTCCAAGCACGTCTAAAAATAATGAACAAGGGCAAAAGCAACCTTGCGCATGAACAATCAAGTGACCAAATTGTGCTAATCCCTGAGAGTACTAATTGTGTATGTTCTGAAAAAGTTTTGCAATAACGCACATATACCTGAGAATGAAAAATTGGCCTCTCTAGGGTTTTTAGTAATGGTTTGACTCTGCAACTTTTATGATTCAAAGGGGTGAACTCCAATCCCGGCGCACCAGGGTTTTGACACAGTCTGAGAACTTAATCTTCAAGAGCTGCTAGGGAGATCTGACAACCCAACAATGAACCATACCCGTGGAGATTTCTTCCACAAGGACATTTATATAGCGGTTGTCACTACCATAGCGAAAATGGCTATTACCGCTTGAGGTTCCGTCAATGCAGTTTGCCCTATGAAGGGATTGTCCGCTACGGTTAACCCTCTCTAAAGATGACTCACAATAGTATACCACAAGGGGACTTGGCTCCAGATTCAAGGTTTTGACACCTCTTCACTTTTAACCCAAACAAAGCAAGCAGATTAATCCGACACGCTAAGACAAAGTTTTGTTCCACCAAGGTCTGTGATATCAACTCCACGTGATCTATCAACCTCTCCGGGGAGAGAATGTATCAATCAATAAGAGAAGATGCACTAACCAATTTTGATTCACCAAAGCTCATGATATCAACCCCACGTGATCTATCAACCTCTCCGGAGAGAGAATGTGTCGATCAATAAGAGAAGATGCACTAACCAAGCTGAATGTGAAATGCACTAAGTATCCTCCCTACCTACAAGGATTCTGTCGTCAAGAAAGATTTCACTAGGAATCCAATCTCTCAAGAATCACGAATAGTGTTCATAGGGCCTAATTACTATGTGAGCACAGATATATGTTCCGAAAGTAAATCTACCAAAAGCATTCAAAAAGTAGAAAGAGGAACACTTAACGCTTAAAGCAAATATGAGATGAGTCCACAAGGTGGAACACTTAACACCTCACACAAGCTAAAAATGAGTCCCCAACTTAGAAAACAAGTGAGTTCCTAAAAGCACAAAAGGGTTGCCAAGTGGAACATTTAACGCTTCTGTCCTGTTGACCCCTCCCCTTTATGGCGCTGAGATTGCAACCACGGGGCGGAAATGAGGGGCCGGCGGATTAGCGAGTCCAATAACCCAAGATAGCAATCAAGATCAATCACAA
Source organism: Chamaecyparis obtusa (assembly GCA_027943335.1). NCBI lineage: Eukaryota > Viridiplantae > Streptophyta > Pinopsida > Cupressales > Cupressaceae > Chamaecyparis > Chamaecyparis obtusa. Next base: position 744,121 of record BSBK01009470.1, read on the forward strand.
GTATTCTAAGACTACTTAATGAATCCTTAAGGGATTACAACCTAGTATCAATTATGCAAGTGTGTAGAGATAGATAAAAGCATGAAAGGATGCACACAAGCCAGACACATAAGAGCTTTATTTTAGGATCCAAATTGAAATATTATCAGCTTGAGAAGAATACCTTAGGTCCAACGCTCTGCAATCCAGAATTTAGCACACATCCGAAAGTACAAAATCAAGACCAATCAACAGCAAATTGTAAGTGTTAGAAATCAATAATCTGAAAGTACAAATCTGCAAATTATGTGTCTCTGTAGCAAAATCTCGCGCGAGGCAGAATGCGGTCTCGCGCGAGGAAACACTGTCTCGCGCGATGAAGAATGAAGTCTCGCACGAGGAAGTACTATCTCGCGCGACAAAAATATGAAGAGTCGTGCGAGGAAGTGGATTCTCGCGCGATAAAATATAAAGTCTCGCGCGAGGAACTGTAGTCTCGCGCCAGAAAGTGATTTTTTTCGCGCACAAAAATGATGCCAGTGAAATTTCACGCGACACAGAAAGAAATCTCGCGCGACGCAAGTGAAATCTCGCGCGAGAATTTGTACAGAGATGTACGGAAGTACAGACAGAATGATAAAAATCGCTATGTACGGACAACTTTGATAGAAAAAGTGCCAAAATTTTTATTTTTTTTTCTTTTTTGCAGGCAAAAAAGAAACAAAAAATAACGTCCTACAGAGTATACCAGGACCCTTGAAACCCTTATCCTCAAAAGATAGAAAATTGATAGAAATGAAGGGAAACCCGTTTCAGGGCCCCACGGTGGGCGCCAGAAATGTGTGTGTGAAAATTGTACCTGATCTGTAGACACAACACTCAGTAAAACATTAGAGGTTAGTGATAATCAAAATTGTGCAAAATTGAAAGCTATCTAACCAAGCGATTTACTGCCTTCTAATAGGTGCGAGATTAATGTTCTCAGATTGTAATCGAGATCAGTGACCTAGATGACACCTAAATGAAGGATTTGAATGCAATTGATCTAGATATGAGATTGAATGCAATTAATCTATATTTTTGATATTTTATGATGCAATAAGAATGATAAAAACTTGATATGATATGAATGCTATTGAAAACTGATATGCTATGAATCTAACAATGATATGTAATATGAATGCAAAAATAAGATTGATCTCACAAAAATGTCGATTCGCAAGAGCTTTGATTCTTCAATTCCAATTTTCCAACGTGATTGTGCAAAATATGAGATGATTTGTGAAGAGCTAAAGCCTTAATTTATAGAAATCCAGGGCTTTGGAGGTGCATGAATAAAAGCCATAAATCACTCAAATTAACTCAGCTTGATTTTTGAGTTATCTGATCATAAAAGATTGTTAATTCTCAAAATCATGCAAAAACATGCAAAAATAGCTTTTTAACTCAAATTAGAGTTTAGATCAGCTTTTTGAACTCCAAAAGGATGTTGAGTTCCAAAAAGTCAATAACTTGCATTGATTTTCTGATTTGGAGTTTAACTGTTTCTTTTGAATATGCATAATAATTAAGAATTAAATAAATAAATAAAGTGATTTACCCTCAACTCAACTGATTTTTGAAAATAAATAATTAATTTATGGCTTAATTAACTATTTATTCAAACTTTTATTAAAAATTATATTATTAAATAATGACAACATGCTTTAATTAATTAAATAAGAATTTAATCAATTAAAGATAGGAATTTTGATTTATTGTCAAAATTAAATAATACAATTAATAATAGATAGAATTAAATTTAATTACATAATTAAGTGGCAAATATTAAATCTAATTAATTAAATATGAAAATATTCAATTAATCAAACTTAGGATAAATGTGATTTATTGCCAAATAATCATTAAATTAAAGATAATTAAGATAATTAGGAATATTACTAGGAATATTCCCCGATGCAAAATTTAAGATAATCAATTATGATTCGATGATGTTTAGATGTGCCTTAGGTTAGGACTTTGATGTCGATTTTGTTCGAATTGAAGATGTAGGAGATTAATGAACTTATAGCCCATTTTTGGGGTATTACACTCTCCATAATAGATGTTAGGGAGAGAGAAGAGGAGATATATAATAACAAAGATAAAGAGAAGGCTAAGTAGGGAGAGAGTGAGATGCATATAAAGAGTGATTAAGAGAGAGATAACATATTTTCAATGCAAAATTTTGTGTACACCTTATATAGCACGTATGCCATATAGGCTTGGTGTACCCAAGCCTAAGGATTGACACACCACACCATAAGGTGTGTGCCATATATGATATGGTGCACACCATACCTTTTTTGGAAGACCTAAATTTAGTGATTGGAAAATTTTTGGTCCCCCATATTTGTGCACTTACCCCACTACAACTCTTTTTCTTGTTGTATTTGCATAATTTCAATGTAACTATCTTCAATTTATCATCCAAGATCAATCATTAAAAAGAGCGACATCTTAAGACCCCTTTTTGCTCCTTGTGTTTTTACACTTACGCTTTATCTTATTTGTTATGTATTTGTTCTCAATATGGAAAATATGAATAAGTTTTAAAATTATCATACCATTCTATTGAGTAGAAAAGTAACACATTTTGACATCATCAACTAACTCAAAAGCTTTAATTACACTTAATTCACATATTTACTCAAAGATGAAAAAAATTTAACAAGCAATGCATTCATTTTAATCATGTAGTCCATATGTGTAATATGTTTATTAGTTTAATGTAATGATCTTAAAATAATTTCTTTTTGAATACTAGACATAATAGAATTTTATGAAATTGCTTTAAAAATGAGGCATGAAATTATTTAATCACTTCAAATATTTCATCTCTCAATGATGTTTAAATTTTAAAATCAAACAACCTAATTCAACAAAACATGGGGCTATGTTACAAATGCTAATCTAAGAAAAGTAGTTCCAAATGCGTATTTTAAAGCTTCTAATTGAAACAATTTAATCTTTAAATTAAACTATGAATAACTCATTTAAATTTAAATTGATGAAAGATGTTTAAATTGTAAAAATATAGTATTTCTTGAGTAACCTATTAACAAATAGATATAATTGTCCTTTACTAAATATATTTTTTATTGATAAAATTTAAAATATATGACTAATTCTCATTATTTCTCATTCTTTTGTCTTTAAAACTAATAGATTATGCAAAAAAAATTTATTCTCTTATTAACCAATTTAATCACAATCTTTCATATATTTTCTATTTCTCTTTTTCAATAACCTTGAATCCCCATACATAATAAATTGACTTCAATATAATTAAAAAATAAATGACATTATCCCACAACACGTTAAATGTAAAATACTATCACTATGTAATGTGGTAATGAATAGAGTCAAAAAGTGATATAGAAATAACTGGTTGCACTATTAACTCAAGTTTAGTGTCAAAATGATGAGTGAAAATGATTTTTTTAGTAGTACTAAAAATTATGAGCCCAATAGGTTGCATTAGACTAATAAGACTATTCACAACTATTATCTTACATATTGATACGCAAAGTAATTTTAATTTTTAAAAAATATATATTCATTAGAAAATCTAATAAAACTATTATTTTATTCTCTCATTGGTTCATTTACTATCAACTAATAAAACCTAATAGATGCATTAATATTTACCACATTTGACAAGAACTAAAAATTAGTCAAATGAATATAGTCATCTATATGAGACTTTAAATAGAGTTCTTTTATCCATCTAGATAAATTTGAATTGAATAGAATAATAAATATAGGCTCAAGATCTTGTTAGTCTTTAATCATTTATGAATATTTAAATAAGAGTATTTAAAAAAATTATGGTCCATATATTATAAATATGAATTTATTGTAGCATAACAAGGTTTTATGTCACAAAGATCAACTTTTTTTGGTGGACTATAATGCATAATTAAATCCTAACCTGGGATAGTATCACCATATGTGGCTTCTAATTTTCCAATATATGTGTTCTATATAAGTAGGATGAAGAAACAGTGCCACATATCCTTCTTTGTTGCACCTTTTCTCATAAGGTGTAGGGACATGTCATGAAAAAGCCCCAAATAAGTTGGAACATAAATAAAATATTTAGGCCTTATCGCCACACTCTTATTAGGTAACTATAGAAGAAAATTCCTCCTCACCTTTGTTGGAGCCTCTAGAAAGAAAGGAATAATTAGATCTTTAGGGATGAATAAAACACCCTAAAGGTGGTGTTTCTGATCTTATCTAATCTCTCGTAGGATAAAATCTTTGTTTTCCACTATTCATGCTTGTCTTACCTCCCTACCACATTTGATACTATTTTTGCATTGAATTGGAATATTTCCAATTTTCTCTCTAAGTTTCAAAATTCTAAGAAGATCAATTTGATGGAAATATGGTAGCATAAAACTAAGAGAGGGTGAATCAGTGAACACACAAACTTTCAAAACTTAAACCTTAATCTTAGATCTAATGATTAAATATGCAAGAACTTATCCACAACACATCGAGAACACATAGCTCACCAAGATTTTTGTGTGGAAACCCAGTTAAGGAAAAAATCATGGTTGGGATGAACCCACAAGATAGGTATACTATATTAAAATTATTATACGATCCTGTTAGGAGTATTACAATGGGAATGCACATGCATTTAGGAACACTTCCTAGATCTCACTACTCAAAAGAGAAATGCTTACTACCCAAAGAAGGCTCACCGCCTTACAAAAAATAAGGATGATATCCATGGATCATGAACTGTATAATAGCATCTTCATCATGCCTAGATCAATTCCATTGAAGTAAAAATACAAGATTATTTTCCACACTTTATCATTGACTTAAAAGATGTATACCTTCATCTCACTCTCATATCCACTCAGGCCATCACACATGAATACAAGAACATTGTATTTATTTATACAAGTCATCAACCTTGAAAAGATCAACAAGGTTGGCCAAACACTCACCACCAAATTAAAAAAATATAATCACTCTTAATTACAATTTATTAAATGTAGACCAAGAAATATCGGCTAAGACATAGAACAAACCAAAATATTTATCTGTGAATATGAAAAATGTCCAATAATTATGCCTTGATCATTTACAACACACTACAATCACCAGGTCATTCAAGAACATGAAGAACACAAACTTTCCTATAGAAAGCACCAATTGCAAGCAAAGCAACCAATAGAAACCAAAAAAACAAGAAGCACATGATCTAAAAATATCCAAAAGCATCATGAATTACCAAACAACATCCACATCAACAAAAATTCTAGAGTCATCAAAGACATTATACCAAAACTCGAGAATACCAATAGGAACAATTGTCAACCTTGAAAAATAGCTTTCGGGCCTCCAAACCACAAGCCACTTGAATTAAGGAAACACATCAATGTTACAAACATGTTACCAGATCCAAAAAATAAGATATTACAATACAAAGCAATGCCGATCAAAATATCGTCACTCTATCACCTTCAAACAACTGAAAAACTAGTCACGGTATAGATACCCATATCTCACTCAAATCTTCATGCAAACCACTGCAAGTGGAACTGAATCAACTAAAAAAAATGCATAAAAAAATGCATAAATACAAAAACTCTAATCTTCAATATACTAAGCAAGTGAAATCATTTAACTTCATGACAACACTATCACAGACAGAGAAATATGTTGATAGAAATGACAACACACCTCTCAAATATTTGACAATACATCTCTTAAGAATATATTTTCATATTATTCCAACAATATCCCTCTTTGAAATTGGTGAAAACATATGACGTGAAAATAAATCAATGACAAATAAATTGATAACTCTCCCTTAATAGACTTTGCACACAACTGTCCATGACTTTCTCTCCCAATTCTTCACAAGTTTTTTACATGAGCCTCTCTCCCACTTTGAAATCAATGGAAAAGAAAATATTTTCCATAAAAGATAACTCTCTCCCTAAAAATGAACATCTGATTCACAACAATACAAGACTGACTACCCCCCTGAGCAGTAGCCACCACTTGTTAATCTAGACCATAAGATATGTCTATAAATGTATCGGACTGATGCATACCAATACAACTTAATTCTAATTAGGAGTGGCATTCACCCCTATCTTCCCTGTGAGATTATCAAAAGTGTCCTTAGGAAAATTCTTTGTAAAAATATATGCAATCTATTCCTTAGTAGGCACATACTCCAATCTAAATTCTTTCTCATTAACCTTCTCTCTCAAAATGTGAAACTTGATTGATATATGGTGTCTTTTAATGAAGCGCTAGGTTCCTAGAAATGTTAATTGAACTTGAATTATCATAGTAGATATAAATAGGTTCATCATATACAACTTTGGTATCCTTTAACATCGACTTCATCCATACCACCTGAGTACAATTTATTGCAACATCAACATATTTTGCCTTTGTAGTAGATTGAGAAGTACAATTCTTCTTTTTACTCAACCTTGAAACCAATATTTTTCCCAATAAAAATGCACCACCACTAGTACTCTTCCTATCATCCACATTTCTTTCCCAATCAGCATCAGTAAAGGCACTCAAAGTAAATTCATCATCTTTAGGATGCCATAGACCATAATCAACTATCCCCTTCAAGTATCTAAAAATTATTTTGACAACTAGAACATGGTATTTTTTAGGATTTTCTTGAAATATAGAAAGTATACAAACTACACTCATGATATTAGGTCTAGTCTTAGTCAAATATAACAATCCAGCTATCATAGATCTATATTTGGTTTGATTTACCTTAGGCAAGTCATTGTCTTTTCTCAACTTACATTCTTCACCATAGGAGTACTAACTGGCTTTGAATATTCCACTCTAAAAAAATTCAACAACTCTTTTACATACTTGGACTGAGATATAAAAAATTCATTATGTGATTGTGTGATTTGAAAACCTAAAAATAATTTCATCTCTCCATTCTTAGAAATCTCAAATTCTTTTTTCATTTCATTGGAAAAATATTTCATCAACTTATCATTCCCTCCAAAGATAATATCATCCAAAAAAATTTCAATGATCAAAATGTTATTTTGATCAATTTTGAAGTATAAGTTAGTATTAGCAGTACCTTTGTTAAATTCAAGTTTCAGTAAATACTTATCCAATCTTTCATACCATGCTCTTGGGGATTTATTTAGTCAATACAAAGGTTTCTTCAACATGAAAACCATGTTGCTATGATTAGTCAATGAAAATCCATCTGGTTTCTCAATTTACACTTCTTCCAATTCAACATTCAGGAATGTTGACTTGACATCCATATGATAGATTTTGAAATCCTTGTAAGCGGCATAAGAAAGAAACATTATCGTAGCTTCAATTCTTTCCGCAAGAGAAAAATTCTCTATAAAATTAATTCCTTCCATCTGTGAATATCCTTCACAAACAAGTCTTTCTTTATTCCTAATAAATTTAGCTTCTTCATTCAATTTGTTCTAAAAGACCCATTTGGTTCCTATTACATGTTTGTCTTTAGTTCTAGGAACAAGAACCCATGTTTTGTTCTTTTCAATCTGATTCAATTATTCTTCAATTGCTTTAAACCAATGTTCATCTTTTCAAACTTCATCCACATGCTTAGGTTCAATCTTTGAAATCAAGCAATACTCAATTCTATCTTCAGTAATTATTCTAGTTTGAACACCTTTATTTTTATCTCCTATTATCTGAATTTCTGAATGATTCAATCTTACATACTTGGGAGCCTTAGGATTTGCTTGAATTTTAGACTCTTTTGTTCTTTCTTCACTAGCTTCTTCTTCTAGATCCCCTGGAATGATTTGAACTTATTTTTGGGATTTCTTTTCTTGATTTACTCCATCATCTTGATCATCTATATCATATCCAAAATATCTATATTGTTTCATATTTCCTTCATCAACCTTGACATTTGAACTCTCAACTATCTTCCTCAATTTTTTATTGTAACACATGTATGCCATTTTTTTGAATAACCGAGAAAAATACCTTCATCACATCTAGCATCAAAATTTCCTATATCTTCATCTCTCTTGATATAACACTTACTTCCAAAAAATTTGAAATATTTAATAGTAGGAACATTACCACACCATAATTCATAAAGAGTCTTACCAGTATCACCTTTTATTTACACCCATTTAAGCGTATAAATTGTATGATGCAAGAGCATCTTGGGTCTTTGAGCAATCTTGCATCAACCAAAAACATTTCATGTTTTCTATTCCTATAGGTTGTTTGCATTGTAGCTGTTGCAGATGTTGGTTTCTTGTTATACGAAGTTAATGCGATGATGTGGACCTATTTTTGAACCTTCTCCTAAGAGCACAAATCTGAATTCATATGGAGTTAAGAGTTATCACTATTTTCCTCGGGTATTGACTTTCCAGCCAGTTTTGCATGAAATCTGGAAGCTCTTTGCCTTGCGCATTTTTGTATGAGGAAATAGGACCTTGTGAAGTTGGGGATTTTTTCTTGGATCACGTGTGGCCCTAAATTTTACTTCACATCATGTTGTGTTCATTCTTTCAATAGTTTTGGTTTTCTCTTCCTAAGTGGACCTATAATGTAATTAAATGTCTGACTGGCTGACTTGTGGCTTAGCTGGCTATATAATAAGCTTAGGTTGGTTTAGAAAAAGGGAGAGATGGTGATAGTGGAATATTAGTAGAAGTATAAAAGAAGATAATATGCGAGTTGAGACTTTGAATTCATAATTCTCTTTATATAAGGCCGAAACCCGATAGGCCTCACAACCAGGCATGTTGACTGATTTATTTAATCACACCAATTTGGTTTCCATTTCCTTGCCTCATATAGATTGTGTTTTCATTATTCATGTGAATTATATATTGCTTCCGTGTGTAACTTTGAGCAAGACTTGTTTTTTGTTTCAAGTTGAGTCAAATCTTCTTTGATTCTGTTTGAATCTACTTTCCCCTGTGTCATTGTAGTACTCACTACTTTTATCCAATAGAGACATGGAACATTTTTTTCCATCCTCATTAGCCTTGCAGTGTCTAGAATGGTTCTATTTTTCCTTTCCACTACACCTTTTTGCTGAGGGGTCCATGGAATAGACAACAATATTTTAATCCCATGATCTTTACAAAATATATAGAACTCACTAAAAGTGAATTCACCACATTTTTCAGATCTCATACACTTTAACTTCAAACCTATCTTTGTCTTAACCATAGACTTGAAAATCTTGAATTTGTGTAGGGCCTCAGATTTATCCCTCAAGAAAGTAACCCACATCATCCTTGAATAATCATCAATCAACAACATGAAATATTTGTCTCCATGAAAACTTTTCACTAAGAAGGACCACATAAATTAGTATGCACAAGATCCAATAATCCATTTGAATAATGATTCTTGCTTCTAAAAGTAGATCTAGTTTGTTTCCCCAATTGACATTCTTGGCACATAGACTTAGTAGGTTTCTTTAATTTAGGAAGATCTCTCATACCTTGAATAGAACGTATCTTAATAGTATTATCAAAATTCACATGACACATATGTTACTCCTAAGTGTATTAAGAGTTGTCATTAGCATTAATTTGTACAATCGATAAATAGAGAAAAATATTTCAGTCGGTCATAACTATAGAGTAGTCACCGAGCATAGACATTACCTAGTATAGTAGTCACCGAGCACACAAGATTACCTAACGCTAGTATATATCAAGACTGAGACACATCATTTACCAAGTAATCCAGAGTTTTCATAAAAATTTTAAATGACACATAGTTCAAGGTGAACAACTTTTTGTCGAGCTAGAAAATGGTTTACCATGATCAAGGTGAATATTGAATACAAATGTAATCATTTAATGACTGATGATTCTTATGTAAAGATGATCTAGGTTAATCATTTGAGTCATTGATCTTAGGTTCTCTAAGATATTGTCAAAACCCTAATTCAGTCAAATAATTGTGATATAAGAATTGTAAAGATATCATTTTAATAAGTATCATCAAGAAGTAGCCACACTCAAGGACATCTGAAGATTAGAAAAGGTTATGTTAAAGAATTGACAAAGTATTTAGTTTATCACAAACAGATATAAGGCTATTGAGTAGTACAGAAGGACATATTCATCATAGCAAGGTAATTTGATTAATGTACTTAATGGATCAGATATCAACAATGTAAGTTATTTTTACAAACAAACCAAACTTCACGGTTACTCTCTAGCAATCTTAGCAAACTTAAAATATCCTAACAGAGTAGACTTAACTATATTATGTAAAATATCTTAACTAAGTGCACATGAAGAGTGTAGCTAAAATCCTCTAACCAGGTAGATCTAGTTGATCTTTTTGTTACTCCTAATAGGGTAAGATCACCAGAAGTGATCAATATTTGTAAGCCTTAATCGACAACTTTATTTCTGTAGAAGTGAATCTTTTTGGGTTCCATCCCCGCCATAATTTTTACCTTCTAACAAGGGTTTCTATGATACAAAAATACATGTGTTACATGTATGAGGTTTCATGTTTGCATATTTTATTATTTTACATGCATTTATGTTTCAGTGATATTATTGAATGTATGGTGAAATAAATTGATACAGTCGGTTAATGAATTAAATGTCTACAAGGATTCAAAGTTAAAAGTTTTTAGGGTTATTGATTCACCCCTCCCCTTTCAATAACTCACCTTTCCATAATTCCAACAACATCCTTTTCATGCCACAATCAACTTTCATTAATCTGAGAAATCAAGCATGCATTTTCTCAACACCATCCAAATGAAAGAGATTACCTTTAGATTTTCTACTTGATGCAATCTCAATACCAGAGCTACCTAAGATTATACACTTTTCATTATTGAATTGTAGATGATAACCCTTATCAACTAGCTATATTACAATCAAAATATTATGTTGTAAACCTTCAACATATAGAACATCATCAGTATTGTTATTACCATCAAGAGTAATGGATCATCTGCCATGGATTAGACAAGGTGTATCATCTCCAAATATTACAACACCACCACCATAACTTTCCAAACTTATAATATTTCTCTCATCACCTGTCATATGATGTGAACATCCACTATAAATTACCCATTCATCATTCTCTTCAACTTTTGCGACCAAATCTCTTTCCTCATTCATTCACCTAGAAGATTTATTATCATCTTCTTTAATAGAAATAAATACCCATTCACTATCACTTGTATTTCCTTTATTAGATTCATCAGTTGTCACACTTTCTTCAACATAATAGCATTTATTTTAAAATCTATGTTTCCTAGGTCTAATTTTAGGGATATTTTTTGTACATCTTGATGTAAAATGACCAATCTTATTTCAATAAAAACATTTAAGAGTTAATTTTTATTCATACTTACTAGCACCTCTGGGAAATCTCTTGGAAATGATGGCTTTAAGCTCTCGCTCTTCATCTTCAATCTCTTTCATCTCCTTTTCATATCTACATATACTTCTTGATAAAATTTCTCCTGGATTATATCTCTTCTTGTCCTTAGAGACAATAGCCTTGAATGTAGATTATACCTTAGGAAGTGCATCACTAAATTCACTCATCTCAAAATATGAAATATTACCAACAAACATGTCTCTACTCACATTTGTCACAACTCTGATTTACTCAATATAAGAAAATTTGTGATTGTAGGAAGGAGACAAGGATTTAAGCAATTTAGTAACAATATATGATTCATCCAACCATCCACTGACACATCTGATACTTCATACAAATTCATTCACCTTCTACATGTAAGAAGTAATTTTATCATCTTCACTTGTGGTCAATGTATCATATTTTCTTTTTAGGCTTTTCAACTTTGCAAGCTTCACATAAGTTTCACCTTCATACAAAGTTTCTATTTTTTTCTAGATCTTGTGAGAAGTCATCAATTACATAAAAAAATTCATCTTTATATCAGTCAAGACACTCAAAAATTCCCTTAGCTCTTATGTTGTATTTAGCCTTCTTTCTCTCATCAGAAGTAGTTGGAGTTGTAGAAGGATTGTAAGAATTTACAAATATCAAAGTTTGAAACAAGGATCTAGAGGTTAAAGAAAAGCACAAATGCAAGAGAGATGATATGAATGAAATGATTGATGATTTAATTGATCCAATGAATTGATTTATTTACATAATATGCCTCCTTATATAGGAAAGGTGATAAGATATAATGATAAGGAGTTGATAAGCTATCACCTAAGCTAGGTGTAATCACATGTCCACCAAATGTGGATCATCCTCCATTATGCATTGAAGTATGTGCAATAGGATGAGGATGATAATGTGATATGTGTACTAAAGGTGGATCTCATACCTAAAGTGGAATTTATCCTACACCATGTGCTTAATTGAGATGCAAACTCCTAGGTGTCTCAATGAAAAACTACTATGCAATGTATTATCCTAAGTAAGATTAAGTTAAGTGTAATTAGGAATATTTAATTACACCAACACCCCTCCTTAAGTGCAAATTAGGGAAATGCACTTACACTCAAAATGCAAGATGGTTCCCAGCTATAAGGCCATGCTAGGTACCCATGTACAATATCTAATGCAATACATGAAATGCAAAACTCTCATAAAGTGGAGAAAGAGGGAAAACCTCATGGGAAAAACCCTCCCCCAAAAAGATAGAAGAAAATACAAGATGCATGGATGGATGAAGTACTAGAGACCCCCCAATAACTACATACATCATTTATATACAAATAATTATCCCCTCATAAGAAGGATAGTTGGAGACATGATATCCCCCCATAATGAAGAAGCTCCCATATTCATGAAGAGTACCTGTAAATAAAATATTAACCAATGCCTATAAGAAACATGTCTCCCCTTAGGAATAAATAGATACATCAAATGATGAAGAAGCCAATCCATGTGCAAATGGAATGAGGAAGAAGATGAAGGTCTCCATGTATGAATCTTTGAAGATTGAATAGGTCTCTCCAAGCTCAAAGAATCTATCACTTCATGTGACAAATCAAGTGAAGAAGGAGACAAATCAAGAACACCAATCTCAAAAGAAGATGAAGAGGGATTTCCAAATATGATACTATCATCAAAGGGAAGAGAAACCCCCTCAGGTATGTCTCCCAAATCTACATCATGAGAATCAAAAAATGCTAAAAATGCATCCAAGTAGTCATCACAATCCACAAGATCTGAAGCAATATGATCATCCTGCTGAATAGTAGAGCCCATGTTTGAAGAAGTGGGAGGTAGAGGATGAAGAAAGGGAGGATACAAGGAGGGGCCAAAGGTACACCCTAACCAGATCCACCTTGCAGAACAACACACAGAAGCAACAACACAACAAGTGAGAGAGAGAATACAGATACTTTTCATATATTATCTTCAATTTGATTCATACATGTTGGGCTGTAAGGCCTTTTTGTTTTAGGCCAGATATTAAAATCAAGTACAAAATTCATCCAACATGTGAGGATTTGCAAATAATCTCTAATCTTCTAGGTTCTATCTTCTAACTGAACTTGTCCTAAATCTGCTAAATCTACAACCAAAGAATACATTATATACAAGAGGCTACCAAACAAGTCGGCCTTTAGATCTACCATCAATAGAAGGAATGATCAGATCTAGGTCCACACACTTCTCAGTGATAGATACCATCATTAAATCCATGACCAAAATTAATTGCAAGAGTCAGCCTCAACAAAAATCCAAAATAAACAACTCGGTAAGCAAGGATAACCGAGCACTAGACAAGCATCACCGAGTGCTAGGGAAATTCACCGAGCACCAAAGAGATAACTGACCAACATTGGTAAACAAAGGAAACTGAGCAACACCAAACTAGCTCAGTCAAAGAAGGAATTGAGTAACATAGAAATCTTCAAACATCTTTTTGGTGACACAGGATTTCCAAGCACCCGAGATGCTCCTGCATTAGACACCTGGGGTTATTTGAAATTGATTCTCTGAATCATTTATTAGGTATGATCCAAGCTGCATCCAAATTAGATTGTGAAATCCATGAACTATCTTCAACCAATTTGTTCTTCCACTTTAACAGATACTCCATATACTATTTTCCTCTTGTACTTCTGCCAATTCTTTGTTCCAAAATATGCTCAACTTTTTATGTATGTTTCTTAGGATAATCATTTGGTACTGTCATTTCTTCATTCAACTCATGATACTCATACAAATCAGAAATGTTGAAAATAGGTGATATATCAATGTCATCAGGTAACTCAATCTCATATGCATTTCCACTATCAAATCTCTTCAAAATCTTGCAAGGTCCAAACTTCTTCATTTTCAGCTTCCCATATGTTCCAACAGGAAATCTACCTTTCTTCAAATGAAGCATCACTTCATCACTGACTATAAAAGTCTTGTGTCTTCTTGATCTATCAGCTCTATCTTTGTATTTCTGATTACTTTTCTCTAACTTATATTTTACATCTTCATGCAATGTCTTCATGTACTCAACAAATTTTACTCCTTCAACACTTCTCTTTCTTTCATCAGTAATATCCCTCAAATTTGATATACCTCTCGGTTGTATGACATTTACAATCTCAAAAGGTGACTTTCCAGTACTCCTATTCACTAAATTACTATATGAAAACTCTGCTTGTGCCAACATAGAATCCCAATTACTTGGTGTGTCTCCAACTAAACATCTCAAAAGATTTCCCAAACTTCTATTCACAACTTTTTTTTGTCCATCAGTTTGTGGGTGAAATGTAGAACTATATTTCAACTTAGTGCCAAACTTTCTCCAAAGGGTCTTCCAAAAGTATCCAACAAATTTATTGTCTCCGTCAGAGATAATACTATTAAGAATGAATGCTAAATGCTTGGAAACCATTTTGTAGCAGTTGTTGTTGCATTCATGACTATGATTGTCATTGATGTCAACAGAGTGATTTACCGAAGACTTGCAGAGAAGCAAAAAAAGTTTGGATTAGCACACATGGGTTATTGTAGTTGGAGCTATGCGATGTTGAGGTTATACTCTTGGATATGTTATATGTCTATGGTTAAGAGAACATATAGTAATTCATTTAGTCATGGAAGTTATGATCATTTTGGTGGAAGCAGTGTTCAGGCAGTGTTCCTGAGTAGTGGTTTGTCAAAATTGGATGATATCTCCTAATCGAGATGGAATCTGGTTTTGTGTAGTTAAAGGGAAGTTGAAGACACATTGATAGTGATGTGGATGATAGCATAGACTTTGAGGTCACATGAGTGAATATTTATTGTATTTGGAAGCCGATAGTTTTGTGTAATTTTGGTGTAGCATGTGGAAACTTTTATTTTGTAATTATTTCAGTGTGGTATAAAGGAAGGAATGTATTTTATTATTGAAATGTACCAGTATGTATTTTTGATGTGGAAGTAGTGATTTTGTGTGATGCTGTATGCATGAAGTGAAGAAAAGAGCTAAGTATGAAAGCAAATTTGTGAAAGAAGACATGCAAAGTATAGAGATCTAAAATTGAGATCTGATGTAACAATGAGTGTGGTTTGGCACAATCAGAGAAGAGGTAACATATTATTCTATTGAGTAATGAAAAGATTATTTGGATAGTGTGTTCAGTGATCTTACCTTGAAGCTATTTGGGCAGTGGGTCCTTTTGTCTTCCATAACTCTTAACAGGGTTAGAATCTTTTAACAAGGATTCAAAATCTCCTAACAGAGTCCATCCTTTTACAAGGAATATTCATATTAGTACATCTTTTGTGGGCATAATTCCCATTGGGTTTTACTCTTTGATCAAGAGGTTCCCTAGTCAACATATCTTGTGTCATTGTGTTATTGTGTATGGATATATTTCTATGGTTGGTAATTATATTGCTTATATGGTTTAATGTTGTTGAAGATGATAAAAGTTATAATTATCTGATAACTAATTCACCCCCCCCCCCTCTTAGTTATCTTGGTGAAATTTACTTTCTAACAATTGGTATCAAAGTGGCAGGTCCTTGAAAAAGAAGTTTAACAGCTTAAGGAGATCCATGGTGAATTTCAGGAAAGAAAGCCCTAAGTTTGATGGATTAAATTTTGACAGCTAGAAAGAAAAGATGAAGACACACCTACTATGTTTAGGACCAAGTTATTGGTTGATTACAAAGAATAATAAGACTATCATTGAAGAGAACAATCTTGAAACATGTATTGCGGAAGAGAGAGATCTATTCATGTGTAACATACTTGCAAGAGAAGCACTTTTGACAGCACTTTTAGAGAATGAGTACAGTCAGGTAAAATATTTGAAAAAATCTCATGAAATTTGGAATGATTTACACTCTACTTTTGAAGGAGATGAACATGCAAAAGGAGTTAGATTACATAATTGGATATGTGCATTTGAAGATATAAGAATGTTGGAAGATGAATCTATTAGAAGTTATATTGGTAGAATGTTAGAAATCATTACAGGTATAAAATCTTGTGGAGGAACAAAAATAGAGAATGAAGTGATATAGAAAATTTTGACATTGACTCCTTTATTTAAGAAGACAACACAGATGATTGAACAAGTGATACCTTGTACAACAAACTTTACAAGAGAGACTCTTCTTGGAAGATTGGAAGTAGCAGAAATGAACCTAAGATTATCAAGAGACTTACCTAGAATAGAGACAACATTCAGTTCTCTTAGTGTTCACCCTAATTTGTTAAGAAGAATCAGTGTGAGTGGAGATTATGCTAGCAGTAGCAGATCTAGAAATGAAGAAGACAAGAAGATTGAAGAAGGTATTGCCTTGCTTGTGAAAAGAGAACCAGATGGTAAGAAAATATTTAAATGTTGGACTTGTCAAGAATATGGTCATTTTGCATCTAAGTGTCCTAAGAGAGTTAAAAAGTATAGAATCAATTTCAAACCTAGAAGATCTAAGGAATGTTATTATGATAATGATGAAGATCTTAAAGCTAGTATAGAAAGAACTTTAAGTGAAAGTGATACTGAAAATAATGATGACATAGGATTTGTAGCAATTAAAGAAGAGAATCCCGAAACTGATGTTAAGGAAGAAAAAGCCTTAGTTTCTCAAGTTGAAAAGAAAGTTGATTAGATTATAGATAGTGGCTGTTCACATCATATGACTGGAGACATGAAAAAATTCATAAATTTGAATGAATATGATGGAGGAGTTGTTAGAGTTGGAAACAATGTACCTTGTTTGATTAAAGGTGTAGGATCTATTACTCTTGATGGAAAGACTAATACTAATTATGTTTATTTTGTGGATGGATTGAAACATAATCTTTTGAGTGTTGGATAGTTAGTTGATAAGGGATATCAAGTTTGGTTTACTGAGAAAACTTGTGTGATAAAGGATAAAGATGGAAATCTGATTGGAACTAGATCTAGAACCAGAGGTAATTTATTTCATTTGAATCCTACTGAGATGACATGTTTGATTAAAAATATTTATGACAATTGGTTATGGCATAGAAGGTTCTATCATATAAACTTTGATAACATTGTTAAAGTAAGTACTACACTTGCAGTAAGAGATTTACCAAAAATTATGAACCCTACTAACATGATTTGCAAAGAATGTGTAATGGCTAAATAGAAGAGAAGTTCTTTTCCCAATAAGAAGTTTACATCTACACAGAAGCTGGAGATTGTTCATACAAACATGAGTGGTCCTACCAGGACTAGAGGATTCTATGGAGAAATGTATTTTATGATTCTTGTTGATGATTTTACAAGAATGATGTGGATTGCATTTCTTAAAGAAAAATCTGAAGTATTTGATAAGTTTAAGATTGTTAAGAATAAATTTGAGAATGAATCTGGAATAAAGATTAAATTTTTGAGATCTGATAAAGGTGGAGAATTTACTTCTAGAGAGTTTAACATCTTTTGTGAAGAAAATGGCATTAAGAGACAGTATTTAACCCCTAGAACACCTGAACAAAATTGGCATTGTAGAAAGAAGGAACAAATCAATGACTGAAGCAACAAGAGCTATGTTATTTGAAAATGATTTGGTGAAGATATTCTGGAGAGAAGCAGTGAACTTAGTAGTGTATATAATGAACAGAGTACAAATCAGAGCAGACACAGACAAGACACCTTATGAATTATGGTTTGGACATGTACCCTCAATTAAGTATTTTAGAATTTTTGGAGGCAAATGTTATATAAAGAGAGATGATGATATTGGAAAGTTTGATCCTAGAAGTGATGAAGGTATATTTCTTGGATATTCTTTGAAAAGAAAAGCATATAGATGTTTCAATAAAAGAACTAAGACTATTTTTGAAAGCGCAAATGTTAAAGTTGATGAAAAGTTCAAAATTCAGGAAAGAATGCTTGATTATGAATCTGATGAAGAAGCTCATCCTAAACCTAAGACTAGATCTACTGAATCGCTTTATGAAACTGATAGTGATTTGTTGAATGAAAGTCACAGTGAAGTTATTGAAGAACCTGCATCTGAAGAAAGATCTGAGATAGTGACACCTAGCAAGAGTTTGTTAAGGAATCATCCTTTTGAATAGATTATTGGGTGCATCAAAAGAGGAGTTCTAATTCAAAATAAGGCACAAGAACAGTTATGTTTGATTTCTCAAATTGAACCTAAGACTACTAATGAAGCTTGTGAAGATGAAAGTTGGACTAATGCTATGAAAGAAGAACTAGATCAGATTGAAAAGAACAAGACATGGGAATTGGTCCCTAGACCTAAAGACAAGAATGTTATTGCAATTAAATGGGTATTTAGAAACAAGATGAATGAACAAGGAGAACTAATAAGAAACAAACCAAGATTGGTATGTAAGGGTTACTCACAACAAGAAGGAATTGACTATGAAGAAACCTTTGCACCTGTTGCAAGAATTGAAGCAGTAAGAATGTTTTTGGCATATGCAGCTTGCAATAAATTCAAAGTATATCAGATGGATGTGAAGTCAGTATTTCTGAATGGAGAATTGGAAGAAGTCTACATTGAGCAGCCTGAAGGTTTTCCTTTAACTCAAGAAGGAGATATGGTATGTAAATTGAAGAAAGCTTTATATGGACTTAAACAAGCACCTAGAACTTGGTATGCAAGACTGGATAAGTATTTGTTAAAGTTGGGATTTACAAAAGGAACAATTGATAGCAATCTATACACAAAAGAAATTGAAAATGGTTTGTTAGTTATAGTTATTTTTGTTGATGACATTATCTTTGGAGGAGAAGATGAAGCTAGTGACAAATTTGCTGATGAAATGAAGACTGAAATTGAAATGAGTATGATTGGTGAGATGAAATACTTTTTGGGATTATAGATAACAAAAAACAATGATGGTATCTTTGTAAGTCAAACAAAGTACTTGAATGACTTGTTGAAAAGATTTGGAATGGAGGATTGTAAACTAGTTGGAACACCTATGGTGACTGGACATAATTTATTTAGCATAGATGAGACTCATGTAGTAGAACAGAAGAAATACAAATCTATGATTGGAGGATTGTAGTATTTGACTCATACAAGACCTGATATAGCACATTCAGTTGGAATTGTACCAAGATTTCAAGCTAAACCTAGAGAATCACATTATGCAGTAGTAAAGAGGATACTGAGATATTTAAGAGGCACAATGGACTATGGACTATGGTATGAAAAATATAATGATTTTACCCTATGTGCATATACATATGTTGATTGGGGAGGTAGTGTTGATGATAAGAAAAGCACCAGTGGTGGATCATTTTTCCTTGGAGGAAGATTAGTTTCTTGGCTAAGCAAGAAGAAGAATTGTATCTCACAAAGTACTGTAGAAGTAGAATATGTAGCAGCAGAAAATAATTATAACTAGATAATTTGGATGAAGCAAATGCTAAAGGATATTGCAATAAAAAATTTTGAGCCTATTTTCAAACATTGTGACAACACTAGTACAGTTAGTATGTCTAAGAATCCTGTATTACATTCTAAGACAAAGCATATAGAGATTAAGTATCATGCTGTAAGAGAGAAAGTTGCTAAGAAAGAAGTCAGACTTGAGTACATAAGTACAAAGGAGTAGATAGCAGATATATTCACAAAGCCTTTGCCTAAGGATACATTTGAGTATCTGAGAGGTATGCTTGGGGTTATGCCCTAGCCTACTTTTGATAATTGATGTAGTTGGTTGCATCTATCTAGTGGTATATGAGCTTTATCTTTCTTCTGGACTAGATGTTGGTACTTCCTCTATGGGGGAGTATGTGTATCTGAGCTGAGTCATGAGGAATCTAGTAAATGTATTTTCTTAAAAGTGTCTTTTGACATTGAGTTTTTGTTGACATAGTGATGAAATTTCTTTCATTGATGTCAATGGGGGAGAAGTGTACATGAAAAAAAATCTGAGACATCTGTTGGAGAGAACTGAATAGGATAACAAAGAAAGATTTGATTGATGAAGAGGATTTGAAGAAGCAGTGTTGCAGTATTGGATTTTTGGAACATTGGATGTTTTTCATTGATGTTGCCATCAATGCCAATGGGGAAGATTGTTAGGAATGAATGCTAAATGCTTGGTAGCCATTCTATAGTAGTTGTTGTTGCATTCATGATAATGATTGTCATTGATGTCAACACAGTGATTTATCGAAGACTTGCAGAGAAGCAGATAGAGTTTGGATTAGTGCACGTGGGTTATTGCAATTGGAGCTATGTGATGTTGAGGTTATACTCTTTGATATGTTATATTTATATGGTTAAGAATGCAAATATTAATACATTTATTCATGGAAGTTATGATTATTTTGGTGCAAGCAATATTTAGGCAGTGTTCCTGAGTAGCAGTTTGTGGAAATCAGATGATATCTCCTAATCGGGATGGAATCTGGTTTTGTGCATTTAAAGGGAAGTTGAAGACACATTGATAGTGTTGTGGATGATAGCACAGACTTTGAGGTCACACAAGTGAATATTTATTGTATTTGGAAGC
Source organism: Chamaecyparis obtusa (assembly GCA_027943335.1). Taxonomy (NCBI): domain Eukaryota; kingdom Viridiplantae; phylum Streptophyta; class Pinopsida; order Cupressales; family Cupressaceae; genus Chamaecyparis; species Chamaecyparis obtusa. The sequence continues at coordinate 765,077 of BSBK01009470.1, forward strand.
TGACAGTTTTGTGTAATTTTGGTGTAGCGTGTGGAAACTTTTATTTTGTAATTGTATGCCGACTCATTTGTAATTATTTAAGTGTGGTATAAAGGAAGGAATGTATTTCATTATTGAAATGTAGTATTATGTATTTTTGATGTGGAAGTAGCGATTGTGTGTGATGTTGTATGCATGAAGTGAAGAAAAGAGCTAAGTATGAAAGTGAATTTGTGAAGGAAGACAGGTGAAGTACAGAGATCTGAAATTGAGATCTGATGTAATAGTGAGTGTGGTTTGGCATAGTCAGAGAAGAGGTAACATATTATTCTATTGAGTAATGAATAGATTATTTGGATAGTGTATTTAGTGATCTTACCCTGAAGCTATTTGTGCAGTGGGTCCTTCTGTCTTCCATAACTCTTAACAGGGTTAGAATCTTTTAACAAGGATTCATATGTACTGAATGTATTTTAGAAGACTCCTAACAGAGTCCATCCTTTCACAAGGAATATTCATATTAGTGCATCTTTTGTGGGCATCATTCCCACTGAGGTTTACTCTTTGATCAAGAGGTTCCCTAGTCACCATATCTTGTGTCATTGTGTTATTGTGTCTGAATATCTTTCTATGGTTGGTAATTATATTGCTTATATGGTTTAATGTTGTTGAAGATGATAAAAGTTATAATTATCTGATAACTGATTCACCCCCCCCCCCTCCCTCTCAGTTATCTTGGTGGACTTTACTTTCTAACAAATACTCCTCGGTAATCCATGTAATCTAACAATTTCCTTAAAGAAAAGATCTACTATATGTACTACATCTGATGTCTTTCTACAAGGTATAAAATGTGCCATTTTAGAATATCTATCCACAACAAAAAATATAGAATTAGTACCTCTTATTATCTTCAGTAAGCCAAGAACAAAATCCATACTGATGTCAATCCAAGATTTATCAGGAACAAAAATCGGTGTATACAATCCAGTATTCTAACTTACTCCTTTTGCAACTTGACAAATTCCATAACTTTTCACAAATTTGTGAACATCTTTATACAATTGTGGCCAAAAGTATTTCTCCTTAAGAAAATTAAATGTCTTATCAATACCAAAATGTCCAGCCAAACTACTACTATGCTTCTCTTTTATCAAATTAGTTCTCATTGCTCCTCTCAATATACACAACTGGATACCTTTAAACAACATACCTTCTTGAATGAAATATTCTTCCCATTTTGTACTTGGTTGATCTTGAATAGGTGCTCTGCACTTTCTCCATGGATCATAAAAATCAGGATAGACTTCATAAGAATCTCTCATGTTATCAAATCCAAGAACTTCAATTCTCATCTCGGTCATCAAAGATCTCCTTCTACTCAATTCATCAGCAACTCAATTAGTGACTCCACTCTTACACTTTATTGCAAATGTATAACTCTACAAATACTCAACCCATTCATATGTCTCTAATTCAACTTATTATGACTACCCAAATACTGTAAAGCTTTATGATCGGTATACAGCACAAATTCACTCAGTATCAAATAATGTCTCCATTTATTCAGTGCTTGAACAATAGCATAGAAATCTTGATCATACACAAAATATTTCCTTTTTGCATCATTCAACTTCTCACTAAACAAAGCAACAGGTTTACCTTCTTGACTCAACACCACTCCTATTGCACTTCCACTTGCATCACATTCCACTTGAAATACCTTATTGAAATCAGGCAAAGCCAAAATAGGCAATTCAACAACCTTCTACTTCAGAATCTCAAAACTCTTATCAGCTCCATGTGTCCACTTGAATTCTCTTTTATCTCCTCCCATAGTCTCAGTAATAGCATTACAAATTGAACTAAAATTCCTAATGAACTTTTGGTAAAAACTTATCAAACCATGAAATGATCTTATCTCACTAGTATTCTCAGGTGTATTCCAATTAAAAATAGCTTCAACCTTTTCAAGGTCCATTTTCAAACCATCGGTTGAAATCACAAATCCCAAATACACAATCTCCTCTTTCATGAATGAACACTTTTTCAGATTTATCAACAACTTTTCTTCTTTCAACCTCTGCAATACTTGTTTAACATGAAACAAATGTTCTTCTCTAATTTTAATGAATATCAAAATATCATCAAGGTATACAATCACAAACTTACCCAAGAATTTCATCAAAACTTCATTCATCAACCTCATAAAAGTACTTAGTGCATTAGTTAAACCAAAAGGCATAACCAACCACTCATACAAACCTTCTTTTGTCTTGAAAGAAGTCTTCCACTCATCACCTTCTTTGATTCTGATCTGATGATACCCACTTTTCAAATCAATTTTGGTAAAATACTTTGCTCCAGTCAAACTATCCATTATGTCATCCATTCTTGATATAGGAAACCTATATTTCACTTTTATCTTGTTGATTTCTCTGGAATCAGTACACATTCACCATTCTCCATTATTCTTAGGTTCCAATACATCAGGTTCTATATAAGGACTCAAAATTTCTCTAATTAAACCTTTTAGTAACAATTCTTGAATCTGTCGATTCAAATCCTGATTCTAGGTAGGTGTCAACCGATGTGGTGCCTTATTTAGTAAACTAGATCTAGGGATTAGATCCATGCAATGATCAATGCTTCTCTTTGGTGGCAAACCATCAGGTACATTATCAAAAATAATTTCACTGTACTCGGTGAGTAACTTATCAATCTCCTTAGGGACACTATCCTTTGTTTTCTTACTCGGCTTGTTAGGAATCACAACAAAACATACATCATTCTTCTTCAAATCCTTAACAAACTTTCTTCATTCCATCAAGAAAACTTTCACAGATGTGCAAACATTACTAATAGGTTCTTCAATTAAAGGTAACAAGATTTGTCTTCTTCCATCAGTCCAAATAGTATACTTATGTAATCTCCCATCATATATAGCATGTCTATCATATTGCCAAGGTCTACCCAAAAAAATATGACAACAATCCATAGGAATGATATCACATAACACCTTATCATAGTACTTTCCAATTTTCAAATTCACATAACATTGTTCACTTACCAAGAGTGTATGATCATCTTTGATCCATGAAATCTGATAGGGCTTCGAATATTCCAACCTTTTCAACTACAACTTTGCAACCATTTCCTCAGATGCCAAATTCTCTGAGTTACCACTATCAATGATTACCTTCCAAACTTCATCAGAAACTCTACATCTAGTCTTGAACAAAATTTTCCTTACCAGATCTTCATTTTTACCTTCACTCCAAAGTGCTCTTCTTACCATCAAGTTATTTTCCTTCTCAGGTTCATTTGGTGACTCTTCTTGCACCAAAGCATTTCTACTACTACCAAACTTCTTACTTGCATGTGTACACTAAAATGATCTATGTCCTTCTTCTCCACAATTGAAAAAAGTTCCGCATAAACCATCTCTCTTATAACCACCTCAGTAGTTACTGCCTTTGCCTCTAGATGAACTTTCACTTTTCCACTCAATCTTTCCTTTATCCAGATTTGTCTTTTTAGGTTCAAATCTACTATTTTCACCATAAGATCTACCTCTTTCTCTAGGGAATCTACTACCTCTACCTCTTTGTCTTTCCTCATGTCTTTTGTTTAATTTCTCCTCATCTTTCAATGCAAATTGATAAGCCTCTTCAATGTTCTCCAATTTAACCAAACTGATTTCCTCTTGGATGGAAACTCTCAAACCATTTAGGTACCTAGCAATTCTTTCCACATCATCTTCATCATGTCCAGATCTAATATCTAATCTATAGAATTCCTCAGTATATTCTTTTACCGAGCTATCTTTCTATCTCAAAATTTACATTCGCCTAACTAGGTTAATCTGATAATCACAAGGTAAGAACTTTCCTTTCAATTTATTCACCATCTTATTCCATACCTTGATTTTGTCTTTTCCTTTCATCTTTTTGTCCAACTGCAGATATTCCCACCATAAGGATGCATGACTTTTCAACTTTGTGCTTGCAATTTTCACCTTCTTTTCCTCATGTACATTTTCATACTCAAAGTACTTTTCCATCTCAATGATCCAGTCCACCAATTCATCAAAATCCAATTTTCCACTATACTCAGAAGGATTAAAGTGTGGTTTAAACTTCATATTTTTCAAATCCTTCAACAATCTTTCCTCACCTTGATCCATCACAAGTGCAGGTTCTACATCACCTTATGCTTCCTCAATTTCATCATCACTAACATCTTCAAGATGTCTTCCTCTTCTCTGGACTATTTCAACAGCTTCCAATCTAGCAGCAAGTTGTCTCAACATGTCTACCAATCTTGGATCTGCATCTCGCCTCCCATGAACTATATTGAAACCCTCTGCAATTGCAGGCTAGATCGTAATCTTCTAGCCCACAAAAAATTCACTAGGGTTTTACAAGAAGGAACCCTCAAACCTAGATTCACAAACCTAGATCTAGATCTCACCTCGCTTTGATACCACTTGACGCAAGGGAGGATACAGGGAGGGTCCAAAGGCACACCCTAACTAGATCCACCTTGTAAAACAACATGCGGAAGAAACAACACAATAAGTAAGAGAGAGAATGCAAATACTTTTCATATGTTATCTTCAATTTGATTCATACATGCCAGGTTGTAAGGCCTTCCCGGTTTAGGCCAGATATTACAATCAAGTACAGAAGTCCTCCAACATGTGAGGATCTACAAATAATCTCTAATCTTCTAGCTTCTATCATCTAACTAAACTTGTCCTAAATCTGCTAAATCTACAACCAAAGACTACATTATATACAAGAGGATATCGAACAAGTCAGCCTTCAAAGCCACCATCAATGAAAGGAATGACCAAATCTAGGTCCACACACTTTCAAATGATTGATACCATCATTAAATCCATGACCAAAATTAATTACAAGAGTCAGCCTCAACAAAAATCTAAAATAAACAACTCGGTAAGCAAGGATAACTGAGCACCAGACAAGCATCACCGAGCGCCAGGGAAATTCACCAAGCACTAGAGAGATAACTGACCAACACTAGTAAATAAAGGAAACCAAGAAACACCAAACCAACTTGGTCAAAGAAGGAACTGAGCAATATAGAAATCTTCAAACATATTTTTGGTGACATGGGATTGCCAAGGACTCGAGATGCTCCTGCATCAGAGGAGTAGGAAGCTGAACACTTGTCTCAACAAAAAAATTATTCAAGTGTCCAAAGTTCTCCTCACATACATAATTATCCCTTGGTAAATGGATGTGTACATCATGAATATCATCATCATCAACAACAACAAAATGAGAAAAATAATACAAGCATGATGTATGATCAACAATTCTCATAGCTATGATATCTCTAGTCTCCATGTTCCTAATGTAGACATAACCAGGAGTGAACTCAACAATTTTACCTTGTGCTCCATGTGTAATTTGGTAAATAGAAAGGAGATTAGTGGTCAAGGATGGTACATAAATAACATCATTATATGTCCACTCTCCCATAGGAATAGAACATTCCCCACAAACTCTCATGTATGTGTTGTTACCCATCAAAATATTAGGATAATTACAAGGCTCAATAGAAGAAAACATATCCATATAAGATGCCATATGATGTGATGCACCCAAATCAAGAATCCATTTACCTTTCTTAGGATGTGTGGAAGCCAAAAGTTCTTGTCATTTACCTTTATCTTTGGATGATGATGGAGATGTAGAAGCTTCCAAATGTGTAGAAGGAGTAGACACTGATGAGGGAAACTTAATATTGTGCTTTAGAATAATGTGAGTTACTCACCAATCTTCTTGTGAAAACACTTATTCTCATCATGTCCTATCTTTTTACAATGTGCACATTTATCTCTCTTTCTTATAGATGATTCCTCTCTTGAAGAGGACTTGGATTCAGAAGTATTGTGTTAAGGAGATTAATTACCTTTATCATGAGGCTTAGCATCTTATGTTGCTTCTTTCCTTTTCCATTAGAATCCTTTGAAGTGGACTCATTTGCAATGAATACATGATGGGTGGAAGGATTCAATTGACCCATGTGTGCCAACTTTTATTGTTCCCTTATGAGTTGAGGTGTAAATTCATCAAGGGAAGGAAATTTGTATGCACTACCAAGAGCATCCATAGTAGCCTAGAAAGTAGAAATAAGATAGAATATTCAGGACCTAGCTTGGAAAGAATAGAAAAGATCAATTGCTCATCCCCTTTAATAATGCCGCAAGTAGAAAGCTCCAATCTAATAGAATTGAACTTAGAGAAAAATTCTTGAATATTGTCAAAATCACTAGGATTTAGACCTGTGATCTCATTCTCTTATCTGAATTTTCTCATTCTATCAGGTTTTCCAAAGAGTCCTCCCAATATGACCCAAGCATCATGAGGATGTGTGCAAGATGCAATATGAAAGAGAAAATCATGAGAGATGGATGACCAAAGAGAGCCAAGTGTTTTGTCCCTTTGATCAAACCATTTTCTCCTTTCTGCAACACCTATAGTTGGTTATAGATCTTGCCTAAGTGTCATTCTAAGTAATCCAATACTCAACAAATGATCACTTAAAGATAGTTTCCATTCATGGTAGTTATATGGAGTGAGGATTTTGGCCTTTAAATTATCCATAATATAACCAAATAATGACCATTAACTACTAATAACTCCTTCAAATGACTGATGAAAATCAAAAAATTGAAATCCAAGGATTAACCGTGTGCAAATATAGCCCCAAAATGACCTACTTCTAAAAGTGATATATCCACCCCAAATCACTAAAATATGATTATAGATTTGGAAATTAGACAAAAAAGCATGCACTTTCAAAAAAAATTCACCTCAAAATGTTACTGTATGTGCCTAAATGAAGCCCTAGAAGTTGTCAAAATTAGGAACATGCAGGAATAGTCATGAAAATCTACAATTTATTATTAATTTGGCCACCAAATTGCAAAAATAATGCCACCACTAGAATCTTCAGGAAATTCTACCCCAAATAATAATAAAAATGCTCAAAAAAAGGAGCAAAATTGACCAAGATATGGCCCTTTGAAGTTGGACTACAAAACCAAAACCTCCAATGGTGAAGGCTAAGAAATTCAAACCCCTAATGACGTTAGATATTTACTACATTAATTTTCATAGCCATATGACCATCAATAAAAATTGCCATTTTTTCCTATTTGACATCTAGACGGGCATCAAATCTAGAATAGTGAAATGTCCACGTGGAAAAAAAAGGTGATCCAGTTGATGTGTCTACTGATGTGTTTGGTCATATTTCTAATGTGCTAGGTCGTATGGATGATGTCACCTAGTACACAATGGATCTAATGTGTTTTTGATGTGACACTAGTGACATGACAAGGCAGATGATGTGGTAGATTTTCCATGTGGCTTGACCTGATTGGAGTCGAGGTGGGTGCAAGGAGCCATGTGTCAGGAAGATATGGCACTGAGGTGGATCTACAGTGGTGGAGGAAGAGGTTTCCATGTGGTGGCAAGAGAGAGCTCCATGTGGTGAAGCGGGGGCTCGATGGCATGTAGGCGGCGAAGGTAGAGACAGTCACTGTTGGTGGCTCGATCGATGGTAGGATGTTTGTGGGTTTAGTCCCACATTGCTAGTGGGAAGGGTATCTAAGACCTTTTTATATGAAACCCTATAGTGGTGAAATAAAAGATCTTAGTTCTAGGGTTTGGGCTTGGTTTTTGTGCCCTAGCATGCTCAGTCAAGTTGGGGAGTTGATTTCCTGGTATCGATCGATGATGTCAACTACTTGTTGATGATGTTCTTGCGATCTAATGATGTCACTAGACTGTAAATGATAGGGAATATTCTTTGATGCCCGCTAATAAATGTAGGGGTTGTACCAACCTCAAAATGAAAATTTTATAGGAAAAAATAATTCCAAATAATTTTCTTTTTCAAAATCGTACTACAAAGATGCAGATCAGGTCATACGACTCAATTTGCAAAATATTTTTTCCTTGATTTGGACTTTTGCCAAATATGGGTGAGTTTATTATCGATTTTAACCAAAATAGCCTCTCGAACATAATGGTGAGGTCAGATCTAACCCAAGACACTTCCATAACACACTGGTCTTAATTAGATCTGAGATTTGGACCTTCAATGCTTGCACCAAGATCTCTCCAAATAGGATAATCAAAACACTCCAATGGCTCTAATACCATGTAATAATTTACAAATAGAAAAGATTGAACCAAGGATCTAAAGGTTGAAGAAAAGCACAAATGCAAGAGAGATGATATGAATGCAATGATTGATGATTAAATTGATCCAATGAATTGATTTTTTTACATAATAGGCCTCCTTTTATAAGAAGGAGATAAGAGATAATGATAAGGAGTTGATAAGCTATCACCTATGTTAGGTGTAATCACATGTCCACTGAATGTGGATCATCCTCCATTATGCATTAAAGTATGTGCAATAGGATGAGGATGATAATGTGATATGTGCACTAAAGGTGGATCTCACACCTAAAGTGGAATTTATCCTACACCATGTTCTTAATTGAGGTGCAAACTCCTAGGTGTCTCAATGACAAACTACTATGCAATGCATTATCCTAAGTAAGATTAATTTAAGTGTAATTGGGAATATTTAATTACACCAATAAGGATTATACTGCTTCTTGGTAATCTCCAAAAAGTCTTCACCAATGCATCTTAAATGACACTCCATGTGACATTTCCAAAGAGATTAGTTTGTACCATCAAATCTTGGACTACCCATCTTAAAAGCTTCCATCTTAGATCTCCTCAAGAAATTAAGCTTCCCACATAGGAACTAGGCTATGATACCAATTGATGGAAATATGGCAGTAGACAATTGAGAGGGGGGGTGAATCAGTTGACACACAAAATTGAAAAAATTAAACCTTAATATCAGACCTAATAATTAAACATGCAAGAACATATCCATAACACAACAAGAACACATAACACTTGGACTTTTTTGTGGAAACCTGATTAAGGGAAAAACCATGGTGGGGATGAACTCACAAGACAAGTATACTCTATTAAAAGTATTATACCCTATAATTAGGAGTATTACAATTGGAATACACATGCATTCAATCACACTACTTAGAGATCACTTCTCAAAAGAGAAAGGCTTACTACCTAGGGAAGGCTCACTTCCTTATATAAAATAAGGATTACATCCACAGATCCTAAACTATATAATAGCATCTTCATCATGCCTTTATCATCTCCATTGAAGTACAAATACAACTTTATTTTCCATACTTTATCACTACCTTCAAAATATGTATACCTTCATCTCACTCAAACATCCAATCATCCACTCACACCATCACACATGAATAAAAGATCTTTTCATTTATTTATACAAGTCATCAACTTTGAAAAGATCAACAAGGTCAACCAAACACTCACTTTCTAATTACAAAAATAGAATCACTCTCAATTACAATATTAAATACAGACCAAGAAATGTTGGCTAAGACATAGCATGGACCAAAATATTTATTATTGAACATGAAACACCTCCAAGGATTACACCTCAATCATTTGCAACATGCTAAAATCATTAGGTCAGCCAAGAACATGAAGAACATGAACTTTCCAATAGAAATCACCAATTACAAGCACATCAACCAATGCGGACCAAAAACAAAAGAAGCACATGATCTAGAAACATCCAAAAGCATCATAAATTACCATAGAAACATCTGCATCAACACAAATTCAAGAATCATCAACAACATTATACCAAAACTCAAGAATACCAATAGAAACAATTTTCAACCTTGAAAAATATATTTTCTACCTCCAAATCATGAACCACTTGAATTGAGGACACACATCAATGTCCCAAACATGCTACCAAATTTTTGAAACAAGATATTACAATGTAGATTGAAATACTAGTACTTTGTCACCTCTGAACAACTAAAAACCTATCACAATACAAATATTGATAGCTCACTCAAATCTTCATGTGAACCACTACAAGTTGAACTTAATCAACTACAAACAATCCACAAAAAAATGCATACATCAAAAAAATTTGATCTTCAGTATACTAAACAAATGAACTCATTGAAATTCATTGCAAAACTGTCACATGTAGAGAAATATGTTGATAGCAATCACAAAACACCTCTCAATTTTTTTACAATACATCTCTTAATCACACATTTGCATATTATTCTAACACAATTGTTTGAATACCCAATGCTTACCTTTATAGTGTGGTTGGTGCAAACCTACTTTTTTTGGGGTTGCAAGGGTAATCCAGTGTTAGAATAATTGAGAGGTGGGGTGAATCAATTAGATCAGTTATCCTACAATCCCAAATACAAAGATGTACTCCACAAAACAATTCAACCAAATTATGCAGCCTAGTAACATAAAATATCAATCTGTCTATTCACTTTACTGATTACCAGTAATTATCCAATTGTGATTACCGACTAAATCAACTATGTAGAATGTAAAGTATGATGGTGAAAACAATCATAAAAAATAACACATAACACAATGATTTAACATGGAAACCTTGTTAAGGGAAAAACCACCTGGGACCGGTAACCCAAAATAATTCACTCTTCTAAAGTGAGCTCGGTGAAGAGCCAACCCTATTAAAGGTTACAATACACACTGTTAGGTGTGACCTGGTTAGAGGATTTATCACTAGCAGTTAAATTTTGACCAGAATTCACTATGGGGTCAACAAGATAACAATGTACATTATCTGAATGACATAGGGCAGAATATAAGATGGTTAAGTCCACTCAGTTAAGAGATTTTCTAAATCAATGGTTAAACTGATACAGTATTGTTCTGATTCAAATACAACTCAAATTGCAGATATTCGAAACTATGGTAAGCACATACAAATTCTTTGATCATTAATAAATTTACTTCATTGATATTCTTCAACTTACTTTCACTCGGTAAATGGTTCTCTGATGCTTGCTAAACTCTGCAGTCTTGGTTCTTCAATAACCAGTCTAATCAGGCATGCATGAATAAGTTCCTCACACAAATTCTTTGCAGTCTTCTTCTTCCAGCATGTTTGAACAATAATGAAACTCATATCTCTTATATAGACAAGTGAACCATTCTCATATCAGCCATCAAATTTTGCCTCTTAATCTACTTCATCCATTTTCCCTCTTAAAGCTTCCTCATCAGATGTGTCATTAACATGTTTCAATCTCATCCTTTAGATCTTTTCTAAAAATTTTCAGCCTTGGATCTCATAAAAAACTTCATCCTTAATCTTGAAACCATACCAATATCTAGCTCATCAATTTTAGTTGGTTGTTCTTAGCATTTAATGTTTTCATCCATACTCAGTTGATATAGTAATGCATTGGTGATCACTTACAGAACTAGCTCGGTTAATACTGTCAGTCGGTATACACTACACTGGCTCGGTGTATACAAAAATCTTCAATTACTGACAATATTAACATGTTAAATTTCAGTTCTCTTCTTCATAATAGATTAATGTAACATGATCAAGTCAACAATATAAAACCATAGACTCATCAATAAGTTACCCAATTTTTTCCTTATCCTAATCTGTCATATCCATCTTTTTCTTCATGTAGATGTCTCAGTTATTCATCTTCTCTTCCTTCAATAAATGTTCAGATGTTTGTAACTAGCATGATAAGTACTATTAAGACTAGTTGACATCAATGACAATATATTGACTGATTTAATCATCTTACATATTATTTCAATACTCGATGATCTCTAATCACTATTTCTTTAGTTCATTCAGGTATTCAATCAATTGTAGTTCATTATCCAGGTCCTATGTAATGCCCCACCAGGGAACCCAAGAGAGATTAACCTATAACTTGCTACTAAGTTTGGTTAACATTTTTTTTAAAAAGTTAACATACAAGATACACAATAGTGCATAAGCAATTACCATTTACTCATGTTGAAACAACATCCAACATAGATTACAAAACTCAAGGGTCCCATGACATATAATTACTTAAGAACAAAAAACAACTAAAGAAAGATGACAAAAGATTCCATATCATAAATGATACTAATACAACTTACAACAATAAATACAATCCTCATGGACATCCATGATAACTAATAATCTGACATCCATTGCACATGTCGCAGGGTATGTAATAATAAATCTAACATAGAAGTACAATGTCCATATTAGGTATCACATGCGATACTCTAATATAGGACTACATAAATGAAGGTATGATAAGAAACCAACAAGAAGAATCAATGAAGCATCACAAAGGCAACCAATTGCAGAAGCACCAACAACACCGGCACCAAGACGTCGAATCTCAAATGGTAAAGAATCACTACCACCCGTCCGTGTAGAACCACAAAGGTCTACCCCACTGTGCTGAGGAGATAACCGCAAACCCCAATCGGATGACCAAAACCAAACAAGGATAAACCATTGAGCAAGGAATCCTGAAAGCTCTCTACTCAAGGTACACAATAATAAAGTGAAAGGTGGAACACACTAATCCAAAGGCATAAACAAAAACTCAGGAGATGACTTAGGCTACATGCTATGGGAGTGTTATCACATGTCTATCTACTTGAGTTACACTGGACTGGTCACTCTGGACCCCAGACCCTCAAGCATTGAGTTACCCTGGACTGGCCACTCTGGGCCCCGGACCATCAATACGATCCATATGGGACTAGAATTCTCTCTCATGAAAATGAGGAATTCTAATCATAACCATACTCTATATTATCTTTTTAATTATCTCTACACATTTTAAATTACTATGTTATCACTTAATTACATAACCTACAATAGGTTACCCAGGTGCTAACCACTTTGGGTATTGGCCCCTATTGTAAGCTACTCCCCTAAGATGCACTTAATCAATCTCCCCTAGGCTCATAATCACATAAACAACCAATAGGTATACAATCGGGTAATCCTAGATGCAGTTTCACACATAGAAACCCAAATGATTACACAGATACCAAAAATAGATATTAACCAATAAGAGCCCATAAGATTGATTCATAGATGACATTCAGAATAAACACTCACATAAACATGATACTGAAATACAATCCAACTGATACAAATATCCCTCCCTCTATTTTCCTTAGGTCATTCTAATGCCTGATATCCACAATGCACAAGAAAATAGTTCAGAAATAAGAAGCCAACACTCACACTTAGAGAACTGAACAGAAACTACAAGCACCGAAACTTCATAATGTACAGGATCCAAATAGAATATAGAACGCATAATAATGATAAAAGAATCATGACATAATAAGCATATTAATGTCACTAAATAAAAGAATATTCCCTAATAACGTTCTAAGAATTCAGTAGAATAATTGCCCAATTTTAGTACAAACATAAGCATTTAGTAAATAATTATTTCTATAAAAGTAAGATGTTCCACAATCACCAATTAAATCTAATAATCAAGTTAAATCTTAATCACAAGGTTAAGAAGATTGAATCTAACAAATTAAATCCACAATTTAATTTTTAAACCAAAATATTTAACTATTATATCCATGAGTGCAAAATCTTATTAAAAAAAATAAATTCCATAAAAGGGAAATATCAAGCTTAAATTGATATCTAAAAAATTAAACCATAACGAATAGAAATCAATACACAAATCCTAATTTAAATAAACAAACCCTTACTTATTTGAATTGATAAACAAATTCCATCATATCTAAATTAATAAAATTAATTTTCAATTTATTTTGTTTAATATGCAATATCAAATAAAATTAGAATAAAAAACAAATTTATGCAAATACTAATTTAATTAAACTAATAATTCATAATACAAAAATTTTATTAACTTTATTAATTAATTAACAAAACACAAAACTTAAAGTAAAATATAACATAAATAATAAATAATAATAAAAAACATAAATTAAATTTTTAAAAAATAAGATCTTTGGTGGGGACCCTGCGGGCCCCACACCCCAACCCATGCGCTATCCCCACGCGCTTCCCCTTTTCCAAAACTGAGGGTCATGGGCCCCCCCATGTAGCAGTGTACTACTACGACAGTACACTGCCATAGCAGTTGGTACTGCTGTAGCAGTGCCTTGCTACGGTTACCATGACATGGGGAGTGGGGGAAGGTGGTGGCCCCCACCTCCCTTTCTTAACTTTTACATAAATTTTTAATATTAAATTTCTTTTTAATATAGATGATGCCTTTCCTTTTTAAATTTTACATAAATTCTAAAGCACTTAAGATATATATATACAAGAATATATATATTAACAATAATATTTTCTCAAAACAAAATAAAATCAATAACAGTATATATATATATATATATATATATATATATATATATATATATATATATATATATATATATATATATATATATATATATATATATATATATATATATATATATATATATATATATATATATATATATATTGGAAGACCTATCATTGTCAACAGAGAATATTCTGATTCTCTCCAAAACTCAAAGAATTTAGTCCATTAATTTGACTGTGTAACTTTTTTAATTTTCCAAAGCAAAAATATATACAGAGAATGATTATTTAAATTCTGAGATGAATATTCATACCCAGATTGGGTTTTTTTTTACAACTAAAAGATTTTCCTAATAAGAATTTATTTATTTCAATCTCTATAGTTAAACTATAGACCAGGACTAATTTATTGATTTCTAGGCAAACCATGAAGAATTAATTAACAAAATTTGGCTAGCATAATGGTACGATGCCAAGTAATAATAAAATACAAAAATCAACTACACTAGGGTTTCTAAATACCCAGATTTATTAAAAACACAGAAAGACAAATGAATGGAAAAATAGAGATAATAGGCAAAATTCAATGCCTACCTTAGATCCAATGCCAGAAACTGAAAATGAAAACCCTTGTAGATCTGAGAACAAAATTCTCTCCATAATCAAACACAACCTACAGATCTGAAAACTTTGTTGCAAACAGGTGCCCGATCCAAATGCACAGAGAAATTCAATTCAGCAAGTAGCCATAACAATCCACAAATCTCCAAAATACCAAGCACACAAGCCCTCTCCAAAAATCCTCTCCAAAAACCTATCTCCCTCAAAATGAATGCAATAATCTCCTAATAGGAATTCAATTCCCAAATTCAAGCAATCCCAAAAGACAACTCAAAAGCTAACTCACAGTTCAACTCCAAATCAGAAAATGACTCGTAAGAAAACTCCTAATCCAACTCAAATTCCAAAATTGAAAGTAAATACAATTAATTAATTAAAATATATTTTAAATGCACAACTCAACTTGACTTTTGAAAACAAACTCCTTTTTCCAATTTGCACATGTTATAATTTAAATTTATTTATTAAATAAATTAAATACTTAATGCATTACAAATTCATGCAATTAATTATTTAATCATTTAATAAAATATGCAAGCATAAATCAAATCATTTACCATTTAAGCACAAGTTAATAATTAAAACCCAAATTAAATAAATTAAATATTTAATACATCCTAAAGCATGTAATTAAATATTCAATTATTTAATAATACACTCAAACATAATTAAATCCAATTTCAATTAAATAATCAATTAATTCCTTTTAATCAAATAATTGACTTTAGATAATTTTCCAAATTAAACATAGGAACATAATTAAATCATTAAATTCAACTATAATCCTAACATTAATAATCATATAAAATCACCAAAATAATCATGAATCAACTTAGTCAAGCGAAATAAGATCAAGCACAATAAATCAAGCAAACTGAAATCATGCACAGACTCAAGAACGGGATGCACGAATTCATTCCAACCAGGTGAATTCAGGTAGGGTAGTCAAACAGACTCTTGTCCATTCTTAGGACAATTTGGCTTAAGTTAGGGTTTTGGGTCTGTGCATTATCTCCCCTCTTTACCATTGAGACAAATGTTTGTGGGCATGCTCACTCCCACCAATTTAGGGAAGATGATGCCCTGTACCTACAAACCTGTCATCACAAGATGAAGCATGTACATACAATAATATATAACAAACAATGGCGGGGATTGGCCAATCATGTGGATCTCACAAGCAAGTAACTACGACTCCATCCCTCAACCACATCGGGCACATCAAACAAAAATATAAAATAAACACATCGACCATACACATGCAAGTATGGGGTTAGTAAAATCATAAGCATCAATGATCTCCTAACATATAATCTATCATCCTAAAATAATCTTAACATTTATAAAATCAGACTAAGGATGAGGTACTACATCCTACTAGAGGGGGGTTATGATAAGGTCTCCTACTAGGGCATTGATGTCTAGTTATGTGGGAGGTATTGGAATTGGCACTAGTAATTTGGTGGAGGGCATGGCTCTTCTTTGGGGAGTCAATTTTTTCTTTTCTATCGATATTAGGCACGTCATCTTGGAGTACGATTATAGACTAATTATTGATGCTATTAAAGTTTCCAACACTTTGGGGTAGACTTCAGACGATATTGTCCTTAACATTAAAAAACTTCTTACATGGCTTGAAATTTTTGAGCTTAAACACACTTTGAAGAAAGGGAATAAGGTTGTCAACTCTATGGCTACCCAAGGTCTAGCTAGTGTGTCATTATGATGTTAGTGGAGCCTTAGGTTCTTACCAAAAAAATTTCAAAGACTCCTCTATGAGGATTGGAACACCAATAATTTTCATGATGGTTAACAAAATTAATGTTTGGATTGGCTCGATCCCTTTTCAGCTCATGCTTGTGGGTAGGATAGGTGGGATCATTGTGATTAGTAATCAAATTATTGTAGGTTACTCACATAAACTTTTGAATTGGATAGCTATGATATAGGGATTGGTTGGTTTCCTCGTCAACATTTTTGAGGTGTTTTGTACGCCATTTTGAGGATGTATTTACATTGGTGGAATGGTTATGTGGCACTATTGAATCATTAATGGTCTTCTAGGCTACGTCTAGTGATGTGGAGGATCTGTGTGATTAATTAACACTCAATAGGATGGCTTTCTACATCTAGTGGTGTGGTGGACCCGTGTGATTAATTAACACTCAATAGGATGGCTTGCTAACATGGTACCCATTTGCGCTCACATCAAGATGATGGTCATTCATTATAATGATGACCATTATACAACTTATATCTTTTAAGGGATCTAAAATTCAATCAATCATCATAGTTTTAATGCAAACTTTATTTTTAATTATTTAATTGTGATGGTTAATGCAATTATTTTCTTGACCAATCACTTTTTTTTACTATAGGATTTGAGTGGTGCATTTGATAATTATTTTGGATGGTACCTAGTAATAATTATTTTTATTGTGGTATACATTGCATCCTCTTAATACATTTTTTGATTTTTTTCTTTGTTCTTATCTTGTTATATTTTGAGATGATGAAAAATTGCTAAGTTAGTATTTATTGATATTACTATGAACATGGGAGGTGATAGATTGAGGATTGATCCTAGTAGCCACTCCAATCTTAAGGATGAAAAAACTATTTGGCACATTTGTTTGAAGGGTGGGGTCTCACAATTTGTTGTATGAATAAATGGATTTGACAAAAACCTTTCCATTTAGTTTTTGAGTTCATAGGAAGATAAAAGAGTTATGATTAGTGTGATTTTGTTTCAAGTTAATAAGGATGCCTTTGCAAAAGAAGCTAGTCTATCCACCTAGGGAAAGAAATAGAAAAATAAGAGTAGGGTCAAAGATAACAATAACTTGGATCTCTTATTCAAAGAGAGTGATAAACCTATCAAGTTGCATGGTGGGTTTGATTATGAGGGTATGCTAAAATAGAGCAAAACTAAATATGTCTAATGATTATGAAATCCTTGACTTTGGAGGAAATATTTTAGGGTAAAAGTACAAAGTTGTGTTGCTCTAAAGGCTAATTGAGTAGTTTCAATTGAAACGGTTTTTGACCGGACACAGTTCAAACAAAACATGTCAAGATGAACATGTGTGGCATCCATGCAACACCACATGATGTTAATGTGGTGGTGAATGTTCAGCCAAAAGTGGTCCGACCAAACCATATCTGATGGAATCAATTTTAGTCAAAACTCAAAAAATCTATATAAGCCTAAAAAAGGCCTCTAACGACTCATTTGCAATGTAGCAATACTGGATTTCATGAAGTGGGAAAGGAGCTTAGGAGATCTTTGGTTGAAAATGGGATGTTTTTTATTTTTTTTATTTTTTTGGTGTTTTTATTTATTTTTTAATATTTTTATGATAGTTTTATGTGTTTTAAGTAATGTTTTATGTTTTTTTTAATAATTTAGTTACCTTACATGGTAGAAAAACCATTATGATTTTTAGTTATTATGTAATTGTAATTATAATGTAATTGTAATATTGATTTTTTTTGTAATTTAGTTAGTTTAGATTGTAGTTTTTAGTTAATCTATTTTAAAACAATAGAAAAACATTAGAAAAATGTTGGAAAATGTTACAAAAATAGTAGAAAAATCAAAATAAAGATACAGTTAAACACTTATACACAACATTCAAGACATTATAATCATCAAGACATTCAGGACATTCATACATAAATTAAGCCCTAATATTAAATGAACTCTAGAACATTAACCCTAACCTTAATTTAACCCTAATTAAAGTGATACATGGAAAAAAAACTAGTTGAAAGCTTTGATTCACATTATGCTTAAAACATTTAACATGAGGTCATCATGTCTATTCCCTAAAAATTACAAAGGAAAATCCTTTAAATCAAACCAAAATATAAACTATACAAACATTTCCTATAACTACACCATCAAAAATTAGTGTTTAGGAAATAACCATGTGTCAAATATCACTGTTAAAAACAAAGGGTTTAAATGCAATGTTACTACACACTTGAGAAAAGTTACACTTCAAGGAACTACATCAAAGCCTCTTAATTGTAACCCTAAGCCTAACTTTAACTTTTCTAACCATAAATTATGAAGCTTAACCATAATCGTAATCCAACCCTAGCCATAATTAAGTAAAAAATATAAAATTGAATTAGAACCCTAAAGATAACTAGGTAGTGAAATTTAAGTTGTAATATTAAAATAAATTAGGTAGTTAATTTAGGCTCATTACATCTTCTTTTTCATCAGGACCTACACATATGATTAGATAATTTGTCTATCAAACATATCAAGAAATATAAACTGAACAAGTTATTTTATTTATGCTTTATTGAAGAAGTGTATAAATCTCTAGTTTGTGTGTACACATGTGTAAACATGCTTAAATTATAAATATCATTTCTTTGTCATGTTTCTTAAATGTGTAAATTGAATATATATTTCACAAACTAGATGATCATAATATATTCTTTAGATTGCTTTTTTTAATAGTGTGCATATATGTATGCATGTGCAGATCTATATGTAGATCCATAATTTTATATATTTTATCTATCACATAGCATAGGCAAAGGGGCAGCACCCACAAATTCAGGAGAGGCTAGTGTACATGGGGGTGGTAGTGACCATTCCTCACATAGATCTGCTAGATCTCAAGAGGATATAGAGCAATTATTTGCTAATATCATTAATAGATTGAGACATGTTATAACTATTCTTGATCACACCCTTTAACCATCCACTACCCTTCACAAGAGGGATATGGTGAACGACATTAGGGATGAATTGGTGCATATGATTGAGATAGTTCAATCATATAACCCTTATGATAGAATTAGTGTTGATACATTCTATACATCTCTCTCCTACAACATTAATGGAGTTGTGAAGTATAGACAAATCGATAGTGAGGTTTCCACCACTATGGTGAAGACCTTGTTTCCTCATTACTAGGAAATAGCTCAAGTGAGAGGATATCTTGTTCCTAGGTGTGACAATGATCTTTTTTAACCATGTATATATCCTTGATGGTTGGTTTCTCATCGCAGGTGGTCCTAGAAGGATGACCTTCTACTTTATTTCAACAAAAAATTGTTTGCAAAATTTTATTTATAGTATGACGTTGATTCTAAAAATTTCCTATTCCAAACTGGGTAAGGGAAGGGGTGATTAGCTAACAGATTGAGAAAACATGATGCCCCAACTCCTATTAATAATAAAGAAAATATGGGTCCAAACCTTTTGGTTATGACAAAAGGTTTGGAAATGGTCACTAAGAAGAGAGTGTACTAGATGACACTAGGAGGGATGTCTTTTCTAGTATCATGAGTATCGTGACATATGTTCATAAGATGCCATCTGATTACTTAGGGAGATACATGTTGCATTCACATTATAGCATTCCTCCACCTGTACATGATACGTCCTCCAATGATGATCCTTATCAGATAGTAGAGTTACCATCTCCTTTTGAGTTTTCATCTATGTCAAAGGTGCAACCTTTGTGTAGCATGCCTACATATTTATCCAATGATCTACTTTGTGTATAGTAGGCTATACCGATACTTAGTGGGGTCCCTCTCAATGAGGTCTCATCATAAATCACCCACCTTCTTAGTAGACCATCTACTGGATTATATTCTCAGGGTGCATAGAGACAAGAGAATAATTTTGCACCACCTACAACTCGTCGGGAGACAACAATTGATGAGGATGTACCTCTCCCTACTTAGGAAATATCAGTTCCATCTCGTTGATCACTTTTTACTAGCTTGCTTATAGATGCTCTCATTGATCCCACGAAGGTGTCCTTACACAATTCTCAACTGAACAAGATTGGGAGAGCATTACATGTTGTTATGGTATATTTATTTAAATTTAAATTTTATGTAAAACTTACATGTACATGTATCTTGCTTCAAATATAAATAATTTCAGTTTGAATTGTGATATATATATATACACACACACACACACACACACACGTCTCTATATAGTTAATTTTTATTAAATACTTGTATTTAATTTATTGTATACATGCATGACACATATATTTCTTTTATTGCACATAGGGATCTGGAGAACGTGGATCAATATTAGGTCATGGATCAAGGTAGGGCCCTAGTTGAGATTTATTTTATGTTATATATACATGCACATGCATGTATTTTCTAGACTTATTTTATACATGTTATGTATGTTCATGTTTTGTTCATTAAATAGAATTAATTTATTTTATACTTAAATATTCTAATAAGTTTAAAATTGTTAAAGATGTTTTATCTTGATCTAATACAAGACGTACTAATGCCATACATAAATACATATAAGTTAAAAGGTTAATTTATCTTTAAACTAATGCCATACATATTTTATGTAGATGTAAAAAAATATGTAAGTTTAAAAACAATTAATCTTTAACTAATCGCATATGTATATTTTTCATACATGTAAGTTGAAAGCAATTAATCTAACTAATGTCATACATATTTTCCATACATGTACATAAATATTCAAGTTAAAAGAAATTAATTTAACTAATGTCATATGTATATTTTTCATACATGTAAGATAAAAGAAATTAATCTAACTATTGTCCTACATATTTTCCATACATTTACATAAATATATAAGTTAAAAGAAATTAACTTAGCTAATGTCATACAAATTTAAAAATATGTAAGTTAAAAGTGCAATTAATTTCTAACTAATATCATAAAGGGATGTCTTAAGGGGAGGTAAAGGCATACATAAAAGCATTAAACATAAATAAAAGAATACACAAAAGCATTATTCATACATAAAATTATTAATCTAACTAATTAAGTAACAATTGAAAGAAATTAATCTAACTAATTTCTTAACCATTAAAATTAATTAATCTAACTAATGTCTAAACTATTGAAAATGTAAAAGCATGTCTAAAGAGGATGTCTTAAGGGGATCTAAAGTTACAATGTCTTAAGACATCCTCTTAAGAAATCCCCTTTGGACAACCTATTTAGGCATCCCCTTATGACCACTTAGGACCCATTATGTATCATAAGGGGTCCTAATGGGTTGTAAGTGGTTCTAAGACCCCTTAGGACCCATTATGACCCCTTAGAATACATTACAACCACTTAGGACCCATTATGTATCACAAGGGTTGTAATGGGTCATAAGGGTTCCTAGGACCCCTTAGGATCCATTAGGACCCCTTACGATACATTACAACCACTTAGGACCTATTATGTATCATAAGAGGTCATAATGGGTCCTAAGTGGTCCTAGGACCTCTTAGGACCCATTATGACCCCTTACAATATATTACAACCACTTAGGACCAATTCTGACCCCTTATGATACATTACAACCAATTAAGACCCATTATGTATCATAAGGGTTGTAATATGTCCTAAGGGGTCCTAATAGGTCCTAAGGGCTCCTAGGACAACTTAGGACCCATTATGACCCCTTATGATACATTATAACCACTTAGAAGCCATTATGTATCATAAGGGGTCCTAATGGGTCCTAAGTGGTCCTAGGACCCCTTAGGACCCATTATGACTCCTTACAATACATTATGAGGTCACTTAGAACCCATTATGTACCATAAGGGTTGTAATGTGTCCTAAGGGGTCATAATGGGTCCTCAGTGGTCCTAGGACCCCTAATGTGTTGTAATGGGTCTTAAATTGTCATGATAGGACCTAATGTGTTCTAGTGGGTCTTAAATTATTGTAATGGGTCATAATGTTTCCTAATAGGACCAACTAGGACCACTTAGGATCCATTATGACCCCTTATGATACATTATGACCACTTAGGACATATTATGTATTCTAAGGGTTGCAATGTGTCCTAAAGAGTGTTAATGGGTCCTAAGGGTTCCTGGGACCACTTAGGACCCATTATGGCCCCTTACAATACATTACGAGTACTTAGGACCTATTATGTGTCATAAGGGTCTTAATGGGTCCTAAACCCCTTACGACCACTTAGGACCCATTATGTATCATAAGGGGCCATAATGGGCCCTAAGTTGTCCTAGGACCCCTTATGGCCAATTATGACCCTTCATGATACATTACAACCACTTAGGTCCCATTATGTATCATAAGGGTTGTAATGTGTCCTAAGGGGTCCTAATGGATCCTTAGAGGTCCTTGGATCACTTAGGACCCACTATGACCCCTTATGATACATTATAAACACCTAGGATCCATTATGTATCACAAGGGGTCCTAATGGGTCCTAAGTGGTCCTAGGACCCGTTAGGATCCATTATGACCCCTTATAATACATGAAAACCACTTAGGACCCCTTAAGACCAATGAGGACCCCTTACAACACATTACAACCACTTAGGCCCCATTATGTATCATAAGGGTCATAATGTGTCGTAAGGGGTGCTAATGGGTCTTAGGACCACTTAGGACCCATTATGTATCACAAGGGTTGTAATGGGTTCTAAGTGGTCCGAGGACCATTTTGTATCATAAGGGTTGTAATGGGTCCTAAGAAGTCCTAGGGGGTCCTAGGACTGCTTAGAACCCATTACAACCCTTATGATACATAATGGGTCCTAAGTGGTCATATTGTATCGTAAGGGGTCCTAGGACCCATTAGAACCCATTATGATACATAATGGGTCCTAAGTGGTCATAATATATCATAAGGAGTGCTAATGGGTCCTAGGATCCCTTAGGACCTATTAGGACACATTACAACATATTACAACAATTTAAGACCCACTATAACACATTAGGTCCCATTACAACACACTAGGACCCATTACGACCCCCTAGAATACAATAGAACACATTACTAGGAGCCTCTAGGACCCATTATGACCCTTATGTGGTTGTAATATATCATAAGGGGTCATAATGGGTCATAAGGGGTACTAGGACCCCTTAGGACCCATTACGACCCTTATGATACATAATGGGTCCTAAGGAGTACTAGGACCCTTAGGACCCATTACGACCCTTATGATACATAATGGGTCCTAAGGGGTCTTAATGAGATGTCTTAAGGGGATCAAGTTTTATGAAGTCTAAACGGGATTTCTTAAGGGAATATAAATTTATGATGTCCAAAGGGGATGTCTTAAGGGGATCTAAAGTTACGATGCCTTAAGGGGATCTAAATGGGATGTCAAGTAAGGGGATCTAAATGAGATGTCAAGTAAGGGGATCTAAATTTATGATGTCTAAAGGGGATATCCAAAGGGTATGTCTTAAGAAGATCTAAATTTGTGATGTCTTAAGGAGATGTCCAAAGGGGATGTCTTAAGGAGATACCTTAAGGGGATCTAAAGTCACAATGCCTTAAGGGGATCTGAAGGGGATGTCAAGTAAGTGGATCTAAAGTTATGATGTCTAAAGGGGATGTCAAAATGGGATGTCTTAAGGGGATCTAAAGTTGTGATGTCTTAGGAGATGTCTTAAGGGGATGTATTAATGATGAAGGGTGCTCCCCTTAGTACCACAAACACATAACAGAAATAGAGAAACAACAACAATAATATGCAAGAACAAAAAATTGGCTTCTTATTATCTCCACAAATGTGAAATTACAAACTTTTAGAATTACAATATGCAAACCCACATGGGCATTCCCTTACAATATTTTGTAGGAAAAATCTTCGAATCAATACCCAGATCTACTACCCAGAACTGCCCTAGACAACACTATGGGCCTTCTTTATATAGGCAATTTCCACCTCCCAAGAAGGTTCCAGAAATTTAGCCCTAAGGGCCGACCCAGCTTAGAATTATTTTATTTTTCAATTTATTACATCAAAGTCAGCTCAAAATAACTTTTGAAACCCAAATAGAAATTTTGAAGGAAAATTATTTTCTGCCATTTCAGGTGGCCTGACTTTTGGAGACCGTAAGTCATCACCAGTTGACCCAATTGACTATTATAACCCCATTTGAGAAATGCCACAAAGTGCTCTATAGGCTTGACCCATGCAAAGCACCCGTCACCCAATTTTTTGACCTCATTCAGGGCCTCTAAAGCCTTCAAAACTGAGTTCAAAGTTTCTGTACCCTACTGCCAATACCGAAAATCTTCAATATCTTCAAAACTACACCTGATCTAGCCATAAAACTTTGCTGGCAGGCTGATATGATTGAGATGAACCTCCACATGTAAAATCAGGACATTCTGAGATCGTAAGGCCAACTTACTAAAAATAGCAAGTTTCCATAAATAGCAGCTCTGCACAAGATAGCCCTTATTGAATACAAAAATAGAAATTTTTTATTTTTTTTTGGGTGATGCAAGATTGCTCTTACATCCAGGATGCTCCTGCATCAAACACCTGGGGTAATTTGAGAAATGACCCTGTCACGACTCAGGTGTACAAAGGAAAACCAAGATGGTTAACCTCCTTCTTTGTTAGCCATGATGAATCTTCTACAGGTCGTCCTTTCCATTTGACCAAATACTCTTCATATGTCCTGTTCCTTGTGCTTCTGCCAACACAACTATCCAGTATGTCTTCAATCTCCTTGATATCTGAACTAGTTGCTGGAATAATTCATTGTGTTGTTGCAACCTCATCTTCAACACCTCCTCATGATACTCTATCAAATCTGAAATGTTAAACACTAGTGAAATATTCAGCTCAGTAGGCAATTGTACCTCATATGCATTTCCTAAATCATACTTCTTCAATATCGTACATGGTCCAAACTTCTTCATTTTCAACTTGTTATATGTACCAACCGAAAATTGCTCCTTCTGCAAATGAACCATGACTTCATCCCCAACCTAAAATTCTTTATGCCTCCTTTTCTCATCTGCCTTAGTCTTATACTACACATTCATCTTGGTAATATGCTTCCTCACCTCCTCATGGATGTTCTTCAGGTGTTCTGCAAAATCCTCAGCTTCAGCACTACTTATTTCTTCTTTATCTATCTTTCTCAACTCAGATGCATTTCTTGGACTACTTCCATATACAATCTGGAATGGTGATTTACCAGTGCTCCCGTTGATAGAATTATTGTATGCAAATTCTGCCTATGGTAAAATCAAATCCCATCCTGTTGGCTTATCTCCAACCAAACATCTCAGCAAATTTCCCAAACTTTTATTCACCACCTCTGTCTGTCCATCAGTCTGTGGATGATGTGATGAACTAAATTTCAAATCTGTCTTCAACTTCTTCCACAATGTACGTCAAAAATATCCAACAAACTTAGTGTCTTTATCTCAAACTATGGTCTTCGGAAAACCATGTAGTCTCACTACTTCTCTGAAAAACAATTCTGCTACATGAAGAACATCATTAGTCTTCTTATAGGGAATGAAATGTGCCATCTTGGAAAATCTATCAACTACTACAAAAATTGAATCGTATCCCCGCTGAGTCCTCGGTAAACCAAGAACAAAGTCCATACTGATATCCTCCCAAGGCTTCTCATGTATAGGTAATGGCTGATATAACCTTGTATTCTACTTCACTCCCTTCACCATCTGACATACTCTGCAACTCTGTACAAACTTCTTCACATCTTGCTGCAACTATGGCCAATAATAATTCTTACCAACCAAAGCAAGGGTTTTATCATGACCAAAATATCTAGCCAATCCTCCACTATGCTTCTCTTTGATGAGATTCTCCCTCATAGAACTTCATGAAATGCACAACTGACTCCCTCTGAATAGCATATCATCTTGAATGACAAAATCCAGCCATTTCATCCTATCTAGAGTAACAGGTTCTTTACAAGCTTTCCAAGCTCCACCAAAATCAGGATCCTCTAGATACAAATTCTTGAGTTCCTTGAACCCAACCACCTCAATTTTCATCTCTGTCAGCAATAGTTTCCTTTTGCTAAGAGCATCGGCAACCCTGTTAGACTTTTCACTTCTGTGTTTCAAAACAAATGTATAACTCTACAAAAACTCAACCCATTTCAAATGCCTCTGATTCAACTTTCCTTGACTATTCAAATATTGCAAAGCTTGATGATCAGTATACAAAACAAACTCCTTAGGAAGCAGATAGTGTCTCCACTTCTTCAATGCCTAAACTGTAGCATAAAATTCCTGATCATAAACAGAATACTTCCTTTTGGCATCATTTAACTTCTCACTGAAATAAGCAACAGGTTTACCTTCTTGGCTCATAACAACTCCTATTGCAGTACCACTAGCATCACAATCTACTTGAAACACCTTATTAAAAATATGGAAGTGCTAAAACAGGTTGTTCTGTAACTTTTTGTTTCAATAATTGAAAACTTTTTTCTACCCCATTAGTCCACTTAAACTCTTTTCTATCTCTTCTCATTGTTTCAGTCAAGGGACCACAAATACTGCTAAAAATTTTGATAAATTTTTTGTAAAAGCTAGCCAAACCATGAAAAGATCTTACCTCAGTAGCACTCCTTGGAGTAGGCCATTCAAGGATAGCCTATACCTTCTCTGGGTCCATTTTTAGACCTTCTGTTGAAACTAAAAATCCCAAATAAACTAACTCTTTCTTCATAAAATTGCACTTCTTCAAATTAATCAATAATTTCTCATCTTTTAGCTTCTCAAACACCATACGAATATGCATCATATGCTCCTCCAATGTCTTGCTAAAGATCAAAATATCATCTAGGTAAATAATGACAAACTTACTTAAAAATTCCTTTAGAACCTCATTCATGAGCCGCATGAAAGTGCTTGGTGCATTGGTTAGCCCAAAAGGCATGACTAACCACTCATACAATCCTTCCTTTGTCTTGAAGGTAGTCTTCCATTCATCTCCTTCTCTGATCTGAATCTAGTGATATCCACTCTTCAGATCTATCTTTGATAAATACAAAGCTCCACTCAAACAGTCCATAATATCATCCATTCATGGCAATGGAAACCTATACTTGATTGTGATCTTGTTTATTACTCTAAAATCTATACACATCCTCCATTCTCCATTCTTCTTTGGTGCTAATACCGCTGGTACAGCATAGGGACTCAGACTCTCTCGAATCAACCCCTTCTGCAATAACTCATGTACTTGTCTGTTCAACTCTTTACTTTCTGCTAGTGTCATTTTATGTGCTGCCTTGTTTGGCAAATTGGCTCCTAGAATCAAATCCATCTAATGACTAATCTTCCTTACTGGTGGTAATCCATCAGGTACATTATCAAATACAATATCCTGAAACTCATTCAACAAATCTGCAACTTTTATAGGTACATCCTCTACTTCCTCTTTACCAGCTTTTGGAATTAAAGCGAAACACACATGCTCATGCCTCATACCATCTAGGAATTTTCTTCCATCAACAAAAGTTATTCTTGCATTACCACATACCTTTTTTTTAATCTCCTTCAATGGATTTAGCTTATGTCACACTCCATCCTTTGTTAGGGAATAGGTATTCGCACGACCATTATGTACAGCACATCTGTCAAACTGTCACGGTCTACCCAACAATATATGACATGCATTCATAGATATTATATCACATAGTACCTCATCTTGGTACCCGCTGATCTTGAACTTTACCAGGCACTATTCACTGACCATGACCTTGTGGTCATCCTGCACCCAGGCAATCCGATATGGATGTGGGTGTTTCTATCTCTTGAGATTCAACTTTGTCACCATCTCTTCTGACACCAAATTGTCAGTGCTTCCACTATCAATAATCACATCACAGCATTTACCTTCACACTTGCATCTAGTGTGAAACAAGCTCCTCCTTTGTTCAGGTTCATTCTCACCACTCAGCAGGACTCTTCTATTAATTAGCATTTCTCATCTTTCAGCATCTTCAAAATTTGATGATCTGGCATCTTCATCTACATGTGCAACTCTGGCCTGGCCTTCATTTCTTCTCTTTGTTCTTCCTTGGCACTGAGGACATTCAAATGCCCTATAACCTTCTTCTCCATAGTGAAAACATGTTCCACAGAAGCCTCCTCTTCCAGATCCTTGTCCTCTTCCTCTTCCTCTCTGATCTCTATTATTCTGATCTTGAAAATGATTAGAATTGTTTCCTCTCTGATTCTAGCTGCTACTAGCCTCATCCTTCTTTTTCAGATCTTCATTTCAGCTACCATATGACTGTCCACCAAATCTTCCACCATGACCTCTTCCATTTTGTCTGCTCTCAAACTTCTTGTTCAACTTTGCCTCTACTTTTAGGGCAAACTGGTATGCCTCCTCAATACTATTCATTCAAACCAGATTCAACTCTTCCTAAATATTTGGCCTTAACCCATTACGGTATCGGGCAACTTTCTCCTTATCAGCTTCCGCATGGCTTGTTCTGATGAGGAGTCGATAGAACTCCTCTGTATACTCCTAAACATATTTTCCTGCTTGCTTCAAACTTTGCATTTTCTTTAGTAGGTCAAGCTCATAATCAATAGGAATAAACTGTCATTTTAATTTATCCACCATCCGATCCCATCTTGTGATTTTATCTTTCCCTCTTCTATTTCACTCCAATTGAATCTCTTGCCACTAGATCTTTGCATGACCTTTCAGTTTGGCCTTCATAAATTTGACCCTATCAGGATCCTCAACATCTTCATACTCAAAATATTCCTCACATTCATTGATCCAGTCGATCAATTCTTCTGGGTTAAGATTTCCAGAAAATGTAGGAACCTCAATCTTAGGTTTTTTCCTAATCTTGGAAATAGCTTGAAAAAGTCTTTCTTCCTCCTGATTCACAACCTCAGCTTCTCCTTCTTGATATTCTTCTTCGGCTTCATCCTCACTTTCATCTTTGACATTAAGATTCATTCCTCTGTGAATCTCTTCTTCAATGCTCACACTTGTCTCTAAAGCTCTCTAACATCAGGTGTCACAGCACAAGCTCTTCCACCACATTCTCTTCGTGGAGGCATTTTCATGATGCGCATTGAAACCCTAACCATGGTCCTGGTGCAAACTGCCTCACAGTCGGCGATCTGTTTACACACTCAAGAACTCCTGCTCTGATACCACTTGATGAAGGGTGCTCCCCTTAGTACCACAAACACATAACAGAAATAGAGAAACAACAAAAATAATATGCAAGAACAGAAAATTGGCTTCTTATTATCTCCACAAATGTGGAATTACAAAATTTTAGAATTACAATATGCAAAGCCACATGGGCATTCCCTTACAATATTCTATAGGAAATTTTTTTGAATCAATACCCAGATCTACTACCCAGAACTGCCCTAGACAACACTACGGGTCTTCTTTATATAGGCAATTTCCACCTCCCGAGAAGGTTCTAAAAATTTATTCCTAAGGGCCGACCCAACTTAGAATTATTTTATTTTTTAATTTATTACATCAAAGTCGGCTCAAAATAACTTTTGAAACCCAACCAGAAATTTTGAAGGAAAATTATTTTCTGCCATTTCAGGTGGCTTGACTTCCGGAGACCATAAGTCATCACTAGTTGACCCGATTGACTATAATAACCCCATGTTGGAAACATCACAAAGTGCTCTACAAGCTTTTCCCACGCTAAGCACCCATCACCCAATTTTTCAACCTCATCCGAGGCCTCTAAAGCCTTCAAAATTGAGTTCAAAGTTTCTGTACCCTGCTGCCAATATCGAAAATCTTCAATATCTTCAAAACTACACCTGATCTAGCCATGAAACTTTGTTGGCAGGCTGATATGACTGAGATGAACCTCCACATGTAAAATTAGGACATTTCAAAATCGTAAGGCCAACTTACTAAAAGTAGAAAGTTTCCATAAATAGCAGCTCTGCACAAGATAGCCCTTATTGAATACAAAAATAGAAAATTTTTTATTTTTTTTGGGTGATGCAAGATTGCTCTTATACCCAGGATGCTCCTGCATCAAACACCCGGGGTAATTTGAGAAGTGACCCTATCATGACTCAGGTGTGTAGAGGAAAACCAAGACGGTTAACCTCCTCCTTTGTTAGCTGTGATGAATCTTCTACAGGTCATCCTTTCCATTTGACCAAATACTCTTCATATGTCCTATTCCTTGTGCTTCTGCCAACACAATTGTCCAGTATGTCTTCAATCTCCTTGATATCTGAACTAGTTGCTGGAATACTCCACTGTGCTATTGCAACCTCATCTTCAACACCTTCATGATACTCTGTCAAATCTGAAATGTTAAACACTGGCAAAACATTTAGCTCAGTAGGCAATTCTACCTCATATGCATTTCCTGAGTCATACTTTTTCAGTATCGTACATGGTCCAAACTTCTTCATTTTCAACTTGTTATATGTACCAACCAAAAATCACTCCTTCCACAAATGAACCATGACTTCATCCCCAACCTGAAATTCCCTATGCCTCCTTTTCTCATCTGCCTTAGTCTTATACTGCGCATTCATCTTGGTAATATGCTTCCTCACCTCCTCATGGATGTTCTTCAGGTGTTCTACAAAATTCTCAGCTTCAGCACTACTTATTTCTCCTTTATCTATCTTTCTCAACTCAGCTGCATTTTTTGGACTACTTCCATATACAATCTGGAATGGTGATTTACCAGTGCTCCTGTTGACAGAATTATTGTATGCAAATTCTGCCTGTGGTAAAATCAAATCCCATCCTATTGGCTTATCTCCAACCAAACATCTCAGTAAATTTCTCAAACTTTTATTCACCACCTCTGTCTGTCCATCAGTCTGTGGATGATGTGATGAACTGAACTTCAAATCTGTCTTCAACTTCTTCAATAATGTACGCTAAAAATATCTAACAAACTTAGTGTCTCTATCTGAAACTATGGTCTTCGGCAAACCATGTAGTCTCATTACTTCTCTAAAAAACAATTCTGCTACATGAATAACATCATTAGTCTTCTTGCAGGGAATGAAATGTGCCATCTTTAAAATCTGTCAACTACTACAAAAATTGAATTGTGTCCCCGCTGAGTCCTCGGTAAACAAACAATAATGTCCATATTGATATCCTCCCAAGGCTTCTCTGGTACAGGTAATGGCTGATATAACCTTGTATTTTGCTTCACTCCCTTCACCATCTGACATACTCTGCAACTCTGTACAAACTTCTTCACATCTTGCTGCAACTGTGGCCAATAATAATTCTCACCAACCAAAGCAAGGGTTTTATCATGACCAAAATGTCCAGCCAATCCTCCACTATTCTTCTCTTTGATGAGATTCTCCCTCATAGAACTTTGTGGAATGCACAACTGACTCCCTCTGAATAGCATATCATCTTGGATGACAAAATTTATCCATTTCATCATATCTAGAGTAACAGGTTCTTTACAAGCTTTCCAAGCTCCACCAAAATCAGGATCCTCTAGATACAAATTCTTGAGTTCCTTGAACCCAACCACCTCAATCTGCATCTTTGTCAACAATAGTTTCCTTCTGCTAAGAGCATCTACAACCCTGTTAGACTTTCCACTTCTGTGTTTTAAAATAAATGTATAACTTTGCAAAAACTCAACCCATTTCAAATGCCTCTGATTCAACTTTCCTTGACTATTCAAATATTGCAAAGCTTGATGATCAGTATACAAAACAAACTCCTTAGGAAGGAGATAGTGTCTCCACTTCTTCAATGCCTGAACTATAGCATAAAATTCCTGATCATAAATAGAATACTTCCTCTTGGCATCATTTAACTTCTCACTGAAATAAGCAACAGGTTTACCTTCTTGGTTCATAATAGCTCCTATTGTGGTACCACTAGCATCACAATCTACTTGAAACACCTTATTAAAAATTTGGAAGTGCTAAAATAGGTTATTTTGTAACTTTTTGTTTCAACAATGGAAAACTTTTTTCTACCCCATTAGTCCACTTAAACTCTTTTCTATCTCTTCTCATTGTTTCAGTCAAGGGACCACAAATACTGCTAAAATTTTTGATAAACTTTTTGTAAAAGCTAGCCAAACCATGAAAAGATCTTACCTCAGTAGCACTCCTTGGAGTAGGCCATTCAAGGATAGCCTGTACCTTCTCTGGGTCCATTTTTAGACCTTCTGCTGAAACTACAAATCCCAAATACACTAACTCTTTCTTCAAAAAACTGTACTTCTTCAAATTAATCAACAATTTCTCATCTCTTAGCTTCTCAAACACCATACGAATATGCATCATATGCTCCTCCAATGTCTTGCTAAAGATCAAAATATCATCTAGGTAAACAATAAAAAACTTACCCAAAAATTCCTTCAGAACCTCGTTCATGAGCCGCATGAAAGTGCTTGGTGCATTGGTTAGCCCAAAAGGCATGACTAACCACTCATACAATCCTTCCTTTATCTTGAAGGCAGTCTTCCATTCATCTCCTTCTCTGATCTGAATCTGGTTATATCCACTCTTTAGATCTATCTTTGAGAAATACACAGCTCCACTCAAATAGTTCATAATATCATCTATTCATGGCAATGGAAACCTATACTTGATTATGATCTTCTTTATTGCTTTGGAATCTGTACACATCCTCCATTCTCCATTCTTCTTTGGTGCTAATACCATTGGTACAACACAAGGACTCAGACTCTCTTGAATCAACCCCTTCTGCAATAACTCATGTACTTGTTTGTTCAACTCTTCATCTTCTACTGGTGTCATTCTGTGTGCTACCTTGTTTGGCAAACTGGCTCTTAGAATCAAATCCATCTGATGACTGATCTTCCTTATCGGTGGTAATCCATCAGGCACATTATTAGATATAATATCCTGAAACTCATTCAACAAATCTGCAACCTCTATAGGTACATCCTCTACTTCCTCTTTACCAGCTTTTGGAATTAAAGCGAAACACACATGCTCATACCTCATACCATCTAGGAATTTTCTTTCATCAACAAAAGTTATTCTTACATTACCACATACCTTTTGTTTGGTCTCCTTCAATGACTTTAGCTTATGTCACACTCCATCCTTTTTTAGGGAATAGGTATTTGCACGACCATAGTGTACAACACATCTGTCAAACTGCCACTGTCTACCCAACAACATATGACATGCATCCATAGATATTATATCACATAGTACCTTATCTTGGTACCTGCTAATCTTGAACTTTACCAGGCACTATTCACTGACCATGACCTTGTGGTCATCCTGCACCCAGGCAATCCGATATGGATGTGGGTGTTTCTATCTCTTGAGATTCAACTTTGTCACCATCTCTTCTGACACCAAATTGTCAGTGCTTCCACTATCGATAATCACATCACAGCATTTACCTTCACACTTGCATCTAGTGTGAAACAAGCTCCTCCTTTGTTCAGGTTCATTCTCACCACTCAGCAGGACTCTTCTATTAATTAGCATTTCTCATCTTTCAGCATCTTCAAAATTTGATGATCTGGCATCTTCATCTACATGTGCAACTCTGGCCTGGCCTTCATTTCTTCTTTTTGTTCTACCGTGGTGCTGAGGACATTCAAATGCCCTATAACCTTCTTCTCCACAATGAAAACATGTTCCACAGAAGCCTCCTCTTCCAGATCCTTGTCCTCTTCCTCTTCCTCTCTGATCTCTATTATTCTGATCTTGGAAATGATTGGAATTATTTCCTCTCTAATTCTGGCTACTACTGGCCTCATCCTTCTTTTTTAGATCTTCATTTCGGCCACCATATGACCATCCACCAGATATTCCACCATGACCTCTTCCATTTTGTCTGCTTTCAAACTTCTTGTTTAGTGTTTCCTTTACTTTTAGGGCAAACTAGTATGCCTTCTCAATACTGTTCATTCGAACCAGATTCAACTCCTCCTAAATACTTGGCCTTAATCCATTAAGGTATCAGGAAAATTTCTCCTTATCAGCTTCCACATGGCCTGTTCTGATGAGGAGTCGATAGAATTCCTCTGTATACTCCTGAACCGATCTTCCTGCTTGCTTCAAACTTTGCATTTTCTTTAGTAGGTCAAGCTCATAATCAACAGGAATGAACTGTCGCTTCAATTTATCCACCATCCGATCCCATCTTGTGATTTTATCTTTCCCTCTTCTATTTCACTCCAATTGAATCTCTTGCCACCAGATCTTCGCATGACCTTTCAGTCTGGCCTTCATAAATTTGACCCTATCAAGATCCTCAACATCTTCATACTCAAAATATTCCTCACATTCATTGATCCAGTCAATCAATTCCTCTGGGTTAAGATTTCCAGAAAATGTAAGAACCTTAATCTTAGGTCTTTTCCCAATCTTGGAAATCACCCGAAAAAGTCTTTCTTCCTCCTGATTCATAACTTCAACTTCTCCTTCTTGATATTTTTCTTCGGCTTCATCCTCACTTTCGTCTCTGACATTAAGATTTATTCCTCTGCGAATCTCTTCTTGCAATGCTCACACTTGTCTCTATGGCTCTCTAACCTCAGGTGTCACAGCACCAGCTCTTCCACCACATTCTCTTCATGGAGGCATTTTTGCGATGCGCGCTAAAACCCTAACCACGGTCCTGGTGCAAACTGCCTCACAGTCGATGATCTGTTTACACACTCAAGAACTCTTGCTCTGATACCACTTGATGAAGGGTGCTCCCCTTAGTACCACAAACACATAACAGAAATAGAGAAACAACAACAATAATATGCAAGAATGGAAAATTGGTTTCTTATTATCTCCACAAATGTGGAATTACAATATGCAAAGCCACATGGGCATTCCCTTACAATATTCTGTAGGAAATATCTTCGAATCAATACCCAGATCTACTACCTAGAACTTCCCTAGACAACACTACGGGCCTTCTTTATATAGGCAATTTCCACCTCCCGAGAAGGTTCCAAAAATTTAGCCCTAAGGGCCGACCCAACTTAGAATTATTTTATTTTTCAATTTATTACATCAAAGTCAGCTCAAAATAACTTTTGAAACCCAAACAAAAATTTTGAAGGAAAATTATTTTCTACCATTTCAGGTGGCTTGACTTCCGGAGACCATAAGTCATCACCAGTTGACCCGATTGACTATTATAACCCCATTTCAGAAATGCCACGAAGTGCTCTACAGGCTTGACTTGTGCAAAGTGCCCATCACCCAATTTTTTGACCTCATCTGGGGCCTCTAAAGCCTTCAAAACTAAGTTCAAAGTTTTTGTACCTTGCTGCCAATACCGAAAATCTTCAATATCTTCAAAACTAGACCTGATCTAGCCATGAAACTTTTCTGGTAGGCTGATATGACTGAGATGAACCTCCACATGTAAAATCAGGACATTCCAAGATCGTAAGGCCAACTTACTAAAAATAGCAAGTTTCCATAAATAGCAGCTCTGCACAAGATAGCCCTTATTGAATACAAAAATAGAAATTTTTTTTTTTTTTTGGGTGATGCAAGATTTCTCTTACACCCAGGATGCTCGTGCATCAATCAAGGGGATCTAAAGTTATGATGTCTTAAGGGGATTTCTTAAGGGGATCTAAAGGGGTTGTCTTAAGGGGATCTAAAGTTATAATTCCTTAAGGTGGTGTCTTAATGGGATATAAAGGGCATGTCTTAAGGGGATCTAAAGTTATGATGTCAAAAGGGGATCTCTTAAGGGTATGTCTTAAGGGGACATGTATAAAAGAATACATAACAACTTACATAAAAGAATTTATAACTATATATCAAAACTGTTGAACCATCAAAACATACATAAAAGCATACATAACTATATATCAAAACCATTGAACCATCAAAGCATACATAACAACATCCATAAAATCATTTATAAATATATATTAAAACCATTGAACCATCGAAGCATACATAGAAACATATATAAAATCATACTTAAAAGAATTGAATAAAACATGCATAACTATATATCAAAGCAAACATAACAACATACATAAAAGCATTAAACCAAGCATGCATAACTATATATCAAAACCATTAAACCATGTCAAAATAAATAACTATATCCAATATGAAAATCATCTCTACTGTAATATGGTCCAAAAAATATATGAAGTGCTAGTTTAAATTAAATATGAGTTCAAACTCTAGTGCAAATATGAAAGTATGAGCTACAAAAACAAGTTTAGCCTAAAGCTCTTGATACATATAGTCTGGATCTTCTCTATATTTTATTATATCCAAAAAATTTCCATGTTCTTCAATAGGCAACCTCCACCTTTGGTTTCCACATCATTTTTTTGGCAATGTCTCAAATTGCAGCTTTGTCTCTATAACCAAGTGATTGTAATGTAGAACTATTTCGCCAGGCATATATTCAAAAAATTGAACACCATTTTTGTCTATCTTCAATATTTACTGATAATAGGTGCCTTCAATAAAAACTAAACCAATTGGATATGAATTTCCATCACCATCTACAGTTACTTTTGGAAACTTGTATTTTTCTTTCATGCATCTTAGTAGATAATAATCTACACCTTTCACATTGTCAGGATCTGCAACCACAAAAAAATTATCACCTATACAAATGAATCCCATAAATTAAAAACAAAAGCAAGATAAAATATGAACATCACTTGTGATAAATTAAAATTAAATAAAAGAACATGTATGTGCACACACCTATAACAACTAAATCAAAAACACATTCATAATCAGCTAAACATATAGGATCAAGAATTTTTATGTCATTTTAATCATCTTCATAAGGATGCATTTTGATTAACTCTTTCATATCCCACTATGAAACATATCCATTTTCAATATTCTCACATTAATTCATTGCATTGTCCTCAATTTAGTTAGCACAAAAGCATGATTTTTCTCTTACTTGATTCAATGGAGGCTTGTGGTGTCATGGAGTGATCACTTGATGTAAACTTCTAATACTAATAATTGTTTAACAATTGTAAGGATTAGATCAATCAGTATCTGTTACAAATATAAAATAAAATTTACACATTTTTAAAATCAATAGTTATGATAAAAGTGAAATGCACCTGATAAAAATTTAAAAGAATTTGAACAAAATATTTTACCTTTCACTTCCTAAAAATAAGGTTTGTTGTATGTTGTGTCCCGACTAGCAAAATGACTTTGGCACCATTCAATAATTTTTTTTGAATCCTCTATGTTGTTACCTACATAAAAGAACTATCGATTTAAAGAAAATAGATCTAAGCTATATATAATCTGTATTAAATGTGCACTTATTTTGAAATTATATTAAGAAATAGATATATTTAAACATTGAGTTCCATTTGTACCTATAATTTCATGTTGGCAAAAATCATTTTTCTCACATGCTCATGCTCCATCGTGCTCTACTTTTCCATGTCCACTTTTAAAGAAGTTACACAAAAACTTAACATTGCATCTAGCATGATGCATGGATAGCCAATTAAAGGCTTTTGCAGACTTAAATTGTCCTGGGATATAGTTTTACACATGTTTGTAATCATTTAATAAAATTGATCAAATTGAAATCAAATATAAATTTACATATAAATTGAATTTATATTCATACTATAATTCAATTAAAAGTAAATAATAACTTAAATGAGAATGAAAATGAATTGAAGTACATATACTTACCTACATAACCATCAGACCAAATCTAGTTTTGTGAAGCATTTATCTTGTGATTCACAAGATCTTCAAAACACATTGCAGAACAATGAGCTACATAGCTTCTATCATGAACCATATTATTGTTGATATAGAAATGAACCTCCTTGATGATAATGCATTCATTTGGATCAGTACATTGTACCTCATCCAAATAAAATTGTGTGTCTATAGGTCACTTGGACAAATATTGCAACTTTATCATAATGATAATCTTGAGCTTGAATCTCCAATTAAGAGTAAAATTTATAATTTTTAGAGAAATCTACAACTGAAAGAATGCAACCAGGTGGAAAATAATTTTTGGAATCATGAAACTATTTAGATTTTCATCATGTACCATGACAATGTCGGATATCTAAATAAATGATAGCATAAAATCTAGTCATAAACTCAAGGTAGGGAAATTCACTCTCCTTCAATGCATTTTTTTGGATTCACATCCTGTCTTAATTTGGTATGTCTCATATTCAAATCTCTTCCACAAAACTGGCACTGAAACATCAAGGTTCACAAATTGCAATGGAAATTTATGTAAATCCCCACAATCAATGCATGCACTTTTTATACATTGTAGATTGAACTCATATGAATCTTCTAATTTATTACATAAAATAGACTTCAAAAATTGTGTCATACTTCTAGGGATGAACATATTTGGATTAAGTACTTCCATAGTGTTTTTATATGATTGAAAGTATAGATAAAAATTAACATGATTTCAACAACAAAAAAATTCACATACCTTATTTATGCATACAAAGAAAGGGTGCAACCTCCCAAACATTCTCTAACATATTTTCACATTTGAAAATTCTTGCTTGAATGCTTCAAATAGTTCACATTGTGTCGTATCTATAAAATGTTTTAGATCTAAAATTTGCATACTGATCTCTTCATCTTTCATATATATAGTGTCTCTTCTATTGGAAGAAACATGAGAGTGGTTGGTTCAATATTTAATGACCCGTCTTTTTACATCTTCAAAAATTCTATCTTTTCAAGGAAGTCTAAAAATATTTACCCAATTCTTTTCAATGTTTTCATCTAACATATATTTCCTCCTGATATATCTTTGAACAATTCTTCTAGATACATTCAAAAAATCATAAAATGCTTGAACTTGTTTTCTTTGTATTATCCTCCTACTAGAAATCATAGTTATCAACGCTCTACATGCAACACTTAAATTAGCTCCTTGACTTGTGCTATTAATATCGTTCAATGCATCTTGTAAATTTTAAACTATTGTTTGATTTACATTCTCTCTTGACATTTTCCTATTATCAACACCCAACAAATCCAAAATAGGAGTCATTTCTCTTTTCCTGAAAAACCTAGCAAATAATTGTGCTCTTCAAAATAGACTTTTATTTTCAAAATATTCCTCCCATTTTTTGGCAATACAATTTAATTGTGCTTTTAGGTACGATGCGTTCAGATGAAATTTGACTATAAAGAGAATCCTCACTCATCTCCATCAAATTTCTCATGCCAGAAGAAATATTTCTACCTTGACTAATACCAATTTGTTTCCCTACTTGAATTGCATCTTCTTGAATATCAACAAGCTCTTCTTGAATCCCAATAGGTTGATCTTGATTATGTTTTTTATGACCTTTCATTTTGTCATCCCTTATTCGATCACATTTTATTGATCTATTCCTTTAATTCTCCATTGCACAAACTATTCAAATTGAGAGCTTCAATTCACCTACATACAACAAACCATATACCCAATAAAAAAATCATAAATAAAATTTATAAGTTTTTAATTCTTACTAATTCAACAATGTTTTATTTTAAAAAATAAAATAAATAAAAATAGGAAAAAAATTAAGTATAAAATTAACTTGCTAGGAAGAAACCAAACATCCTTGATGACAACTCTTTATAATCGCCATTGAATGCAAAAAAAGGCCAAATACTCCCCAAACATTGATTTTATTTAAAAATTAAATTTTAATTTGTTTTGAATTATTTTATTTTTTACATTTCTAATTTAAAAGAATAACCCTAATATATGAGGCTTAAGTGGCATGGTCACCCAGGCCGACTAAACCAAGTCCAGTCAAACCATGTCTGACTGAAAGTGCTTGTGTGGCATCCTATGTGGTAGCCAAATCAATAAAATTTTTAGAATCGTGAAACTTCTCACTTTTGCGACCGATTTCTACAACAAAACTCAACTTTCTTAAAAAAAAATACCCTTTTGTATAGCTCGGAGTCAAGAATATCCTCATATAAGCTTTATAATGCCTTGATTAGATCTAATATATTATAATTACAAAATACTCCAAGTAGGTATTTTAACATTCAAGAAGACGTTGATTCAGAAAAAGAAAAAAGATAGTAAAATCATATCACAAAAATTTAAAAATAATTTCGAACACTAGAGGAGAGAGCCCTCTTCAATAATACATAATTTTTTTTTTATTGGTATAAATTTGATAAGCGAAATAAGGTGGGAGAAGAAAACTATCAATTTTGAGTAAGTTCAACTTTGAATAGTTATAATGGAGAAAATACACATCTGAAACCAATCTTTCTTTTTTTTCTGCACTGGCTATTGCAAGTGATTGTAGATTGTAACAAGCTGAAATTACTCAATAATAAGATTGAAATCTCTATTTGGTGGACATAGCCAAGGATTGGGTGAACTACGTTAAATATTTGTGTCTTCTTGTTCTACTAATGTATGCTTTATTCTTTTTTATTATTGAATATATTTGTATGTAAATGTTAAATTTCTTTTT
Organism: Chamaecyparis obtusa; assembly: GCA_027943335.1. Classification (NCBI taxonomy): domain Eukaryota; kingdom Viridiplantae; phylum Streptophyta; class Pinopsida; order Cupressales; family Cupressaceae; genus Chamaecyparis; species Chamaecyparis obtusa. Next base: position 806,198 of record BSBK01009470.1, read on the forward strand.
GCTAATCCTATGAAGTGGTATCAAAGTGAGTTGTTTTTCAGTTATCCTTTGTAGGAATTTCTCACGGTTTAGTAGCAGTCTCACGGTTGAGTGGGACTAATGACATATAAAGGTAAGTTGAAGGTTGATAATTTTAATGGGTAGAACTTTCAGTTATGGAAAATGAAAATGGAGGAATTTCTCTATCAGAAGGATTTATGGTTGCCATTGGGAGGAAAATCCAAGAAACTGACAATAATGGCTAATTAGGATTGGGATATTTTGGATAGGAAGACACTGTTAGGAATGAATGCAAAGTGTTTTGGTAGTCATTCTGTAGCAGTTGTTGTTGCATTCATGACTTGGATTGTCATTGATGTCAACACAGTTATATTCTGGATATTAGCAGGAAAGCAGGTACAATTTTGTTTTGCACACATGTTGTATTGTAGATTGGATTTTGCACAGTTTATGGTATATTCTTTAGTGTTTTATTAACTTATGGTTAACAGCACAAAAAGAAATTCATTCATTTGTAAGAATTATGAGCATTTTGGTGAAAGCAGTGTTTAGACAGTGTTTCTGTGTAGCGATGTTCAGAAATTAGAGGATATCTCTTAGCTGGGATGGAATCTGATTTTGTGTAGTTAAAGGGATGTTGGAGACTCATTAATGATGATGTGGTTCATAGTGCAAACTTTGAGGATATGTTTGGAGAAAGTTACAGTAACTGGAAGCCGACAGTTTTATGTGAATTCTGTGTGTAGCGTGTAGAATTTATTATTTTGTAAATGAGGACCGACTCATTTGTAATTATTTGAGTTTGGTATATAAGAAGGAATTTTTTCCTTATTGTAATGTGTACTATGAAGATTTTGATGGGAATATATGCATGAACTGAAGAAAAGAGCTAATTCAGTGATGAAGGAAGACTTGTGAGTACAGAGATCTGGAATTGTGATCTTGTGTAGCAGAGAGTGTAGTTTTGGCACAGTGTGAAGGAGGTAATATATATTTCATATTATTCTATTAAATAATTCTAAGATCTTTTGGACAGTGGGTTCAGAGATCTTGCCTTGAAGCTGTTTGGGTAGTGGGTCCTTCTGTCTTCCATAAACTCTTAACCGGGTTAGAATCTTTTAACAGGGATTCAAAATCTCCTAATAGGGATTTATATGTACTGAATGTATTTCATAAGACTCCTAACAGGGTCCATCCTCTAACAAGTAACTTTCATATTAGTGCATCATTTTGTGGGCATCATTCCCACTGGGGTTTACTCTTTTCAAGAGGTTCCCTAGTTAACATATCTTGTGTTATTGTGCAATTGTGTATGATTATATTTCTATGGTTGATTAGTACATTGATTATATTATTTAAATTTTTTGAATGGATAAATTATCAGATAACTGATTCACCCCCCCCCCCCCCTCTCAGTTATCTTGGGGATCTTTACTTTCTAACAATTGGTATCAAAGTAGCAGGTCTTTGAAAGAAAAGTTTAACAACTTAAGGAGATCCATGGTGAATTTCAGAAAAGAAAGCCCTAAGTTTGATGGAGTAAATTTTGACAACTGGAAAGAAAAGATGAAGACACATCTATTGTGTTTAGGACCAAGTTATTGGTTGATTACAAAGAATGAGAAGACTATCATTGAGGAAGACAATCTAGAGGCAAGAACTAAAGATGAACTAGATCTATTCATGTGTAACATACTTGCAAGAGAAGCACTTTTATCAGTACTACTAGAGAATGAATATAGTCAGGTAAGATGTTTGAAAACATCTCATGCAATTTGGAAAGCTTTACATTCTACTTTTGAAGGTGATGAACATGCAAAGAAGGCTAGATTACATAATTGGATTTGTGCATTTGAAGATATCAGAATGATGGAAGATGAATCTATTAGAAGTTATATTGGTAGGATGTCTGAGATTGTGATAGGAATAAAGTCTTGTGGAGGTGATAAGATAGAGAATGAAGTGATATGGAAAATTCTAAGAACTTTCACACCAGTATTCAAGCAGACAATGTAGATGATTGAACAAGTGATACCTTGTACATCAAACTTTTCAAGAGAGACTCTTCTTGGAAGATTACAAATAGCAGAGATGAACTTGAGATTATCAGGAGAGCTACCTAGAATGGAAACATCATTTAGTGCTCTTAGCATTAGACCTACAAGAAGTACTAGTGTGAATGGAGATTATGCCAGCAGTAGCAGATCTGAGGAAGATAAGAAGATTGAAGAAGTTATTACATTACTTGTAAAAAGAGAACCAGATGGTAAGAAAATTTTTAAATGTTGGACTTGTCAAGAATATGGTCATTTTGCATCTAAATGTCCTAAAAGAGTTAAAAAGTATAGAAGCAACTTTAAACCTAGGAGATCTAAAGAATGTTATTATGCAAATGATGAAGATTTTGAAGCAAGAATTGAAAAACATTTAAGTGACAGTGATAATGATAACTTTGAGGAAATAGGATTTGTAGCAATTAAAGAAGAAAGTTTTGAATCTGATAAAAGGGAAGAAAAAGTATTAGTTTCACAAGTTGAAAAGAAATCTGATTGGATTATAGATAGTGGTTGTTCACGTCATATGACTGGAGATAAAAGAAAGTTTGTTAAGTTAGATAATTATGATGGAGGAATTGTTAGGGTTGGTAACAATGCACCTTGTTTGATTAAGGGTATAGGATATATTGCTCTTGATGGAAAGACTAACACTGATGATGTTTACTTTGTTGATGGACTAAGACATAATGTACTATGCTTTGGACAATTGGCTGATAAGGGTTATCAAGTTTGGTTTTCTGAGAAAACTTGTGTGATAAAAGATAAAGATGGAAATCTGATTGGAAAAAGATCTAGAACCAGAGGTAATGTATTTTAGTTGAATCCTACTGAGATGACATGTTTGATAACTAGGATTGATGACAGTTGGTTATGGCATAAAAGGTTTTTTCATATAAACTTTGATAATATTGTCAAGGTGAGCACTACACTTGCGGTAAGAGATTTACCTAGAATTATGAAACCTACTAACATGATTTGCAAAGAATGTATGATGGCAAAGCAGAAAAGGAGTTCATTTCCCAAGAATGAGTTCACTTCGGCAGAGAAGTTGGAGATTGTTCATACAAACTTGAGTGGTCCTACTAGGACTAGAGGATTCTATGGTGAAAGGTATTTTATGATTCTTGTTGATGATTTTACAAGAATGATGTGGATTGCATTTTTGAAAGAAAAATCTGAAGCATTTGATAAATTTAAGATCATGAAAAGAAAAATTGAGAATGAATCTGGAATGAAGATTAAGTGTCTAAGATCTGATAGAGGTGGTGAATTTACATCTAGAGAGTTTAACACTTTTTATGAAATGAATGGTATTAAGAGACAACTTTCAGCCCCTAGAACACCAGAACAAAATGGTATTGTAGAAAGAAGGAACAAGTCAATAACTGAAGCAGCAAGAGCTATGTTGTTTGAAAATGATTTGGCTAAAACTTTTTGGAGAGAAGCAGTGAACACAATAGTATACACTATAAATAGAGTACAAATCAGAGCAGATACAAACAAGACACCTTATGAATTATGGTTTAGACATACACCCTCAGTTAAGTATTTTAGAATTTTTGGAAGTAAATGTTATATAAAGAGAGATGATGATATAGGAAAGTTTGATCCTAGAAGTGATGAAGGAATATTTCTTGGATATTCTTTAAAAAGCAAAGCATATAGATGTTATAACAAAAGAACTAAGACTATTGTTGAAAGTGCAAATGTAAAATTTGATGAGAAGTTTAAAATTCAGGAAAGAATGCTTGATTATGAATCTGATGGAGAAGCACAACCTCGGCCTAACATTGAAAATGCAGAATTATTTTTTGAAACTAACAGTGATTTGCTGAATGAAAGTCATACTGAAGAAGATAGAGAAGAAAATAGAGAAGAAAACAAAGAAGAAAATAGAGAAGAAAGAAAAGAAGAATCTACAGTCGAAACAAGATCAGTAACTATGACACCTAACAGGTATACTTCAAGACATCACCCTGTTGAGAAAGTTATTGGAAGTTTAGATAGAGGATTTTTGATTCGAAATAAGGTACATTTATGTTTGATTTCTCAAATTAAACCTAAGACTACTAATGAAGCTTGTGAAGATGAACATTGGATCAATGCTATGAAAGAAGAACTAGAGCAGATTGAAAAAAACAAGACATGGGAATTGGTCCCTAGACCTGAAGACAAGAATGTGATTGGAACAAAGTGGGTATTCAAAAACAAGATGAATGAACAAGGAGAAGTGATAAGAAACAAAGAAAGATTGGTATGTAAAGGATATTCACAACAAGAAGGAATTGACTATGAAGAAACTTTTTCACCTGTGCCCAGACTTGAAGCAGTGAGAATGTTTCTAGCATATGCAACTTACAAGAAATTTAGAGTGTATCAGATGGATGTGAAGTCAGCATTTTTGAATGGTGAATTGGAAGAAGAAGTCTACATTGAGCAGCCTGAAGGTTTTCCTTTGACACAAGAAGGAGATATGGTATGTAAGTTAAAGAAAACTTTATATGGATTAAAACAAGCACCTAGAACCTAGTATGCAAGATTGGATAAGTATTTATTGAAATTGGGATTTATAAAAGGAATAGCAGATAGTAACTTATACACAAAAGAAATTGAGAATGGTTTGTTGGTTATAGTTATATTTGTTGATGATATTATCTTTGGAGGAGAAGATGAAGCTAGTGACAAATTTGCAGATGAAATGAAGACTGAATTTGAGATGAGCATGATTGGAGAAATGAAATATTTTTTGGGATTACAGATAACACAAAGCAAGGAAGGTATATTTGTAAGTCAGACTAAGTATTTAAATGAATTATTGAAAATATTTGGAATGGAAGATTCTAAACCTGTTGGAACACCTATGGTAATCGGACATAAGTTATCTAGCAAAGATGAGACACCAGTAGTTGAGCAGAAAAAGTACAGATCTATGATTGGAGGATTGCAGTACTTGACACATACAAGACCTGATATAGCACATTCAGTGGGGATTGTAGCAAGATTTCAAGTAGAACCTAGAGAATCACATTATGCAGTAGTAAAGAGGATACTGAGATATCTGAAAGGAACAATGGATTATGGATTATGGTATGAGAATTCTGATGATTTTACCTTATGTGCCTATACTGATGCAGATTGGGGAGGCAGCGTTGATGACAAGAAAAGCACCAGTGGTGGAGCCTTTTTTCTTGGAGGTAAATTGGTCTCTTGGCTAAGTAAGAAGCAGAATTGTACTTCACAAAGCACAGCAGAAGTAGAATATGTTGCAGTAGCAAATAATTGTAATCAGATTATTTGGATGAAGCAGATGTTGAAAGATATTGGAATAAAGTTTGATCAACCTATTGTTATACATTGTGATAACACCAGTACAGTGAGTATGTCAAAAAATCCTATTTTACATTCTAAGACTAAACATATTGAGATCAAGTATCATGTTGTAAGAGCGAAAGTTGCAGAAAAAGAAGTAAGATTGGAGTACATAAGTACAAAGGAGCAGATAACAGATATATTTACAAAGCCTTTACCTAAGGATACATTTGTGTATTTGAGAGGTATGCTTGGGGTTATGCCCCAACCTATTTTTGAGAATTGATGCAGATGATTGCATCCATCCAGTGGTATATGAGCCCTATCTTTCTTTTGGATTGGATGTTGGAACTTCCTCTATGGGGAAGTTTATGAGCTGAGTCATGAGGACTCTTGTTATTGTATTCTTCTGAAAAGTGTCTTTTGACATTAAGTTGTTGTTGACTTAGTGATGGAATTTCTGTCATTGATGTCAATGGGGGAGAGATATACATGAAAAACATTGTGGATTGTATGAGAGAGCTTAATAGGAAAACGAAGCAAGATTTGATTTGATATTTGGCAGTGATGTTGCAGTATTGGATTTTTGGAACATTGGTTGTTTTTCATCTATGTTGCCATCAATGCCAATGGGGGAGATTTTTAGGAATGAATGAAAAGTGTTTTGGCAGTCATTCTGTAGCAGTTGTTGTTGCATTCATGACTTGGATTGTCATTGATGTCAACACAGTGATATTTTGGATATTAGCAGGAAAGTAGGTACAGTTTTGTTTTGCACACATGTTGTATTATAGATTGTCTTTTGTGTAGTTGATGGTATGTTCTTTGGTGTGTTATTAACCTATGGTTAATAGTGCAAAAAGAAATTCATTCATTTGTAAGAGTTATGAGCATTTTGGTGAAAGCAGTGTTTAGACAATGTTTCTGTGTAGCGATGTTCAAAAATCAGAGGATATCTCTTAGCTGGGATGGAATCTGATTTTGTGCAGTTAAAGGGATGTTGGAGACTCATTAATGATGATGTGGTTCATAGCACAAACTTCAAGGATATGTTTGGAGAAAGTTACAGTAACTGGAAGCTGACAGTTTTATGTGAATTTTGTGTGTAGCGTGTTGAATTTATTATTTTGTAATTAAGGACCGACTCATTTGTAATTATTTGAGTTTGGTATAAAAGAAGGAATTTTTTTCTTATTGTAATGTGTACTATGAAGATTGTGATGTGAATATATGCATGAAGTGAAGAAAAGAGCTAATTCAATGATGAAGGAAGACTTGTGAGTACAAAGATCTGTAATTGTGATCTTGTGTAGCAGAGAGTGTAGTTTTGGCACAGTGTGAAGGAGGTAATATATATTTCATATTATTCTATTAAATAATTCTAAGATATTTTGGACAGTGTGTTCAGAGATCTTGCCTTGAAGCTGTTTGGGCAGTGGGTCCTTCTGTCTTCCATAAACTCTTAACCGGGTTAGAATCTTTTAACAGGGATTCAAAATCTCCTAATAGGGATTTATATGTACTGAATGTATTTCATAAGACTCCTAACAGGGTCCATCCTCTAACAAGGAACTTTCATATTAGTGCATCATTTTGTGGGCATCATTCCCACCGAGGTTTACTCTTTTCAAGAGGTTCCCTAGTTAACATATCTTGTGTTATTGTGCAATTGTGTATGATTATCTTTCTATGGTTGATCAGTACATTGATTATATTGTTTAAAGCTCTTGAATGGATAAATTATCAGATAACTGATTCACCCCCCCCCCCTCTCTCAGTTATCTTGGGGATCTTTACTTTCTAACAGACACTTGGTAGTATGTTTTTATGCCTAACACAATCGGTGGCATTCAGTATTACACCAGGAAAGACAACTAAAGAGTTGATGGAAACCCTAGAAAAGTTATACGAAAAGTCTTCCGCTTCAAATAAGGTATTTCTTATGAAGTGCTTATTTAATATGAAAATGCTAGAAGGTGGGTCATTTGTTGGTCATTTAAATGAGTTTAATATGGCTACAAACCAATTATCTTATGTTAGTGTCAATTTTGATGAAGAAATTATGGCTCTCTTGATTCTATGTTCTTTTCCTGAAAGATGGAATGGTTGTTAATAATTATGTTTCTGGTTCAAATACCCTAAAATTTGATGACATTGTTGGTGTTATTCTAAGTGAGGAAACTAATAGGAAAATCTCAAGTGGATCCACATTAGGTAGCATTTTGAATGTAGAAAGTAGAAGTAGATCAAGGGATAGAGGAAATAATTTTGGAGGTCATGGGAAATCCTAAGATAATCAAAGGGAAAGAGGTCTCAATCTAGAGAACCAAATTATTGTTGGTGCTATGGGAAACCAGGTCATAAGAAGAAAGATTGCTTGTCTCGGAAGAATAAAGAAGGAGTCAAACAAGAAGGTAATAAGGAGGAAAATCTAGTAAGTAACAAATCTAAAGAGGATTTTTTTCTTCTTTCCCTTGAAAATGCTGATGATTCATGGGTTCTAGATTCAAGGGCTTCATTTCATGATACACCCCATAGAAGTTATTTTCTTGATTATGTCCAAGGGGATTTTGGGCTAGTTTATTTGGGAGATAATTAACCCTATCAGATTGTTGGAAAGGGAAGAATTAAGATTAACTTATAGAATGGGAATCATTGGCTACTACAAGAGGTAAGGCATGTTTCAAGGCTGAGTATGAATTTAATTTCAGTAGGGAAACTAGGTGATGAAGATTGCATAGTTACTTTTAATGAAAAAAATTGGAAGGTGTCAAAAGGTTCCTTAGTAGTAGAAAAAGGTGTGAAAGTAGGCACCTTATATCTTTGCACATGTCATATTTTTCCTTCTACTTTAATTGTTACAGAGAAAAGTCAATGTTCAGGGAAAGTTGCTACAGTTGAGCAGGTAGAATCTAAAATAGTCATTGTGGATTCTAAAATAGCACTATGGAACAACAGACTTGGGCACATGAGTGAAAAAGGTATGAAATTAATTCATTCAAATAAATTTTTACCAGGCCTAAAATGTGTCAATATAGATTTATGTGAAAGTTGTATGTATGGAAAAAAAAGAGAGTTAGTTTTCTAAAGAGTGGGAAGGAAAAGAAAGATGAGAAGTTAGAGCTTGTGCATATAGATGTATGAGCACCAGCTTGGGTATCTTCCATTGGTGGCTCTCTGTATTATGTTACATTCATTGATGATGGAAGTAGGAAAGTATGGATTTATTTCCTTAGGCATAAATCTGATGTATTTGAAACTTTTAAAAAATGGAAAATCTTGGTTCAGAATCAGACTAGTAAAAGCCTAAAATGTTTCAGATCTGATAATGGTGGTGACTATTTCAAAAAATATTTTGAATACTATTGTTCCTCTGATGGTATTCGTAGGCACAAAATGGTTCCAAGGACTCCACAAGAAAATGGAGTGGTTGAACGCATGAATAGGACAATAATGGAGTGTGCAAGGAGTAAGAGGTTGCATGATGGGATGCCCTTAAACATGTTGGTAGAGGTTGTTAAAAAATTTGTTTATTTAATCAATAAAGGTCCCTCTACTCCTTTGGGTTGTGGTATTCTAGAGGAAACATGGACAGGTTAGAAGGTGAGTTATTCTTTTCTCAGAACCTTCAGTTGTGAAGAATTTGCACATATAGATTCTAAAAATAGAACCAAGATGGAAGCTAAGTCAAAGAAATGTATATTTTTTGGATATGACATTGATTAATTTGGCTCTAGAGTTTGGGATGTTGAGACTCATAAAATTGTATAAAGCAGGGATGTCATATTCAATGAGAAAGTGTTGTACAAAGATCACTTACAATAGCATGAGAAGAAAGAAAATGATTATGTAGTGCTAGATGATACTCCAAAAGATGATGTTCTAGTGGTTCCTCATGCTCCAAAATAATAGAAAAAACACATACCACAAAATTCAGTGAATGTTAGATGGTCAAAAAGCCTTAGTAGACCTCTTGAAAGGTTCTCTCCCTCTTTGTATTTTATTTTATTAACAGATGTTGGTGAACTAGAAGGATATGATGAAGTTGTCCAGGTGGATACAAAGGTTCAATGAGAGCTTTCCATGGAAGAAGAAATGGACTCCTTGCTGACAAATCAAACTTAGGAATTATGTAAGTTACCTAGAGGTAAAAAGGCATTACCAAATAAATGGGTTTATAGGTTGAAAGAGGAGGGTGGAGGTAAGAAAAGATTTAAAGTTAGGTTAGTTGTAAAAGGATTTGCATAGAAAAAGGGCATTGATTTTGATGAGATCTTTTCTCTAGTTGTAAAAGTGACTTCTATACGCACTATTTTAAGTATTGTGCCTATTAAAGATTTGCATTTGGAACAAATTGATGTTAAAAATACTTTTCTCCATGGTGATTTGGAAGAAGAAATATATATGTAATAACCAAAAAGTTTTGAGTTCAAAGGTAAGGAGAACTTAGTGTGCAGATTACAGAAAATTTTATATGGCTTGAAGCAAGCACCTCGACAATGGGATATTAAATTTGATAACTTTATGGCTCAACATGGCTACAGTCTGTGTAATTCACACCATTGTGTTTATTTTAATAGGATGGATGATGACAGCTACGTTATTTTATGTTTATATGTTGATGATATGCTAGTAGGAGGGTCTAACATGGATCACATTAATGAGTTGAAACAAGTTAGCACATTCTTTTTCTATGAAGGATTTGGGGGCAGAAAAACAAATCCTTGGTATGAAAATTTACAAAGATGGGAACAACAATAAATTGACTCTATCTTAGGCTGATTATGTTGAAAATTTGTTGCAAAGATTCCATATGTAGAATGCAAAAGTTTTCATCACATCTTTGGGTAGTCATTTGAAATTGACTAAGGAGATGTGTCCCAAGACACAAGATGACAAAGAAAAAATGTCCAAGGTACCATATGCATATGCTATAGGTAGTTTGATGTATGTCATGGTATGCACTAGACCAGATATTTTCCATGTTGTAGGAGTTTTTAGCAGGTATTTGAGTCATCCTAGAGTTGAGCATTAGAAAGCAGTAAAATGGATTCTCATATATTTGAGAGGTACATCCAATAAATGTTTATGTTTTGGAGGCTCTAATATTGATTTAAAAGGCTATGTTGACTCAGATTTGGTAGGGGATTTAGATACCAAGAAGAGTACCACTGTATGCACCCTAAAATGGTCACCTAGACTTTGGGCCCCCATTTAGAAATTTATCAAATCCCTGAATCAGTATTTTCAAAAAAAAAGCATTTTTCAAATTATATCAATTTCCTTGATCAAATCCTATTTCTATCATTTATTCAATTATTTTCCATGGGCTAAACCATTTTATCCTAAGTCTTTATTTATTTAAAAGGAATTTCCTCCCCTTTTAATAAATAAAAAGCCCCCACCTTTCCTCTTATCCTAAGTTGCACAAATAAAGCATTATTCTTATTTTATAAAAAGAAGAAAAGGCCTTTTTGTCTCATATGGACACAAAAGTCAACTCTTATTTTCTCATTGGAGCACATTTGTGCACATGGATTTCTCCTCTTTCAAGCTCCACCCTTGATTAAATCTTTTGCCTCTTAATCTCCATGGTCCATTCCTTTTCAATTCCTTTAAAAGGAGAGCTCTTTTCTCATTCTAGGATCCCAACTTTTTATGCTAATCTTATGCTGCAAGATTTCTTAGAGATTTTGGAGCTTTTGGAGATCTTCTTTCATTCTAGTTTCATTCTTACATCATAGCTTTCATGGCATCTAGCTTAGTTTCCTTTATGCTCTAGATTAGCTCACATAGCTTAATTAGCAAGGGTTTATAATACTTTCATTTCCATAGCTTAACTTGCATCTTCATTCTTACCATAGTTGCATTGCATTTCCATTGTTGATTCTTGAGGATATTGGCATTCTTTCCCTTGTCTCTTTGAGTCTCCCATTGTGTGGTTTACTAGCAAGGTTGCATGCTTCAATGGCTCTAGCTAAGAGCACTATCAACATCCTTGTGACTCCATGACTAGGGAGCTCTAGGTTGCTTTCTCAAGGTTTCCCATTCATGGATTCCCTTGGAAGTAATGACTTAGAAAAGTGCATTATTTAGTGTGTACATTTTTGGCACCCACTGTGGGGCAGAACACTCTTGTTTTGTCCTTATTTTTATGCATTTCCATCTTTTTTATCGATATTTGATTGTTGTTTCAGCTCGCTGGTTTTTTCTGACAGAAATATCATGCGGCATTTTTCCAGTGTCGTACGATAGTTTATTGTATACCAGTGCGATATTTTACTAGTTAAAGTATTGCAGGCCCTTTTAAACTCTATCACACTATTGTTTTGTTCTCTGTCACATGCAGGTATCAAGAACTATCACACGCAGATAAAGTATCGCACCAATATAGAGAGAAATATCATATGATCCTTTCTTTGACAGAAGTATCGCCTAGGCCTAGTAGTGAGCATTTTTTGTCATTTCTTTGCAAGATTTACTTGGTTTGATTTGGATTTCTGATTGTTGTGGTAGAACAAAGCTTTATTTGCAAATTTTATTTGGTTTTGATGTGCTAACCCTTGTAGGGCTAACAAGTTGTGCTTGTAGGTGCTCTCATTGCTTGATTATTTTCTTAAAAGAATGCATGTCAAAGCTCCAAATGCACAAGGGCTACTAATGGTTTTTGCAAGGCTACCCAAAGCATAAAAACCAATCAAGTGCTTGTTTAATTACTTTCTTTCTAAGTGTGGCATATACTAGTTGTTTCATTTATTAGGCACTTAATATCTTGTTGTAGGAGTCTTTTGGTGGTAGGAGAAGTATGCTCGTCACCCTTGTGGTGAACTAGAAAATCTTGACCCATCTTTAGATTTTAAAAGCAAGAGAGTAATTGAACCTTTGGTTGGTGTGTTTGGGAGAAATTTTTGAGCTAGGATAATATGCTCTTCACCCTTGAGGTGAAATAGAAATCTTGAAACTCAAAGGTTGATCCACTCTTTGTTTAGCTCTTTAGAATCCTTTAGCAGACCTGCTCTTGAGCAATCAAGAGGAACGACCCAAGTGGGGACAAGATTTTTCCCGGCTATTCTGACCCACTATAAACTCAAGGCTATCAAGGACACAAAAACTTGGTAGATGTAGTACTTGTCTTTGCTTGATGTGAGTACTTGTGGGATTGTGACCATGAGGAAAATGTTGAGCAAGAATGCTTAAGGTACTCTTGTGGCTGCAAGGTCCATTACTTACCACAAGGTAAGGAGTCCCTTTGGGGAGCAAGAGGGGTATTATGAATAGGAGCCCTTACTAAGAACCATAGATAGAAGCCACCCTATTTTTACACTTAGCTTCTTGGTGCAACGATTGATCCTAGTGGACTAACCTGGATCACCCCAAGATTACTCACCATCTGTGTTCCTTTGGTTGTGTCATTGGCACTTCTACGACAAAGCCAATATCTAATGTTGGAAACCACTTTGTGTGAGGCAATAGAGCATCAAGTGTGGGCCAAGTTGTTAAGTATTGAGCCATTGTCTTTTTAGGCTAGTAAGTGCTTGAAGTGTTCTCATTGTGATATACCTGTGCAAACGTTCTCAAACATCAAACATCACGGTAGCATTCATAGGATTTTATTGCTTTGATATCATAATTGCTTGTCTTGGAAAGGTTGCTTTTTCCCTTGTGCAAGTGTTTTACGACATGTTTGATCACCTACTATTTGCAAACTTGTCTGATTACTACTAGTACTATGTTTGAAATCAAAAAATCCAACCATCAGACTGAAACATTAACCAGATTGCCTTTAAAAACTGAAATTTTTACACTCATTGGTCAAGATTCATATGATCCTGAAACTTCATCATGCATTGTACTGAGATTTATCATGCTATAGTTCATTGCTACAAAACTATCACACTGCTTGCCTAGAAAGAATCGCACAAGCTGCTTGGAAACTATCTCACCGCTTAGTGTGAAGTATCGCCTGCCAAATTGTATCATCTAGTTGTTCTGAGAACTATCGCACATAGTTATTTTGTTGTCTCATTGTTGCTTGTTGTCTTACTGATTTGTGTCACTTTCAATTTTCCTTGGTCGGTCTAGGTCAGATCTTAGGTACTATGACATGTTGCTCAATATCCAAATGAACTCAAATGGTATCAATTTGCACAAAATTACTCTTGGTCTTCTTTCTTCCACATCTCCCATGTCTTCCTAGTCTCCCATTTTCATCATTTCTCTTCTTCCTTCATGTTTCTTCCTCTTCTTCCTAGACTCTTCATGTCTTCTTGATTCTTTTCCTTTTATTATCTAGTCTACTTTCTTCTATTCATCTCTTCTATCATTTCCATGCTTGATTCCTCCTCTTCTAGAACCATGAATTTCAACTATCTTGTTATGGAACCTCTCTTGAAAATAGATGATCTCAAACTCATTACCCAATTTGAAGAATTTTATTCCTCTGATAATCCTTCTAGATATTGCATGGGTGATAAAATTAAGGAAAAAATAAAACAAAAATTGCTTGAATTAGACACCTTTGCTAGAATCATAGACATGATCATGTCACGACCTCCTTCTTCCAAACATTCTTCATCATCTAAATCTCCTCATTCTTCCTCATCTTCCAAGTCTTATCATGACTCTTCTAGACATTATGTGCATTCCTCATTATCCAAGTCTTCTTCCTCCACTAGGTCTTCATTTTCCTCTTCTTCATGATCTCATTCCTCTTCTACTTCTCCCAAAAGTCTTACTCCTCAATATAAGCAATATAATAATCCTTGTGATACCTCTCCCATGAAGAGTGACACGCCCACCTTTGATGACTATGATGACTATTATGATGGCTATGATGATGAACCATGTAGTCATACCTATGAAACCTCTACTCCTAAGAGTCCTCCTAGTCGTGTGCTCGTGCTTACTGGAAATGGGTCGTCACATTTGATAGATCGTGATGGTGATCCATATGATTCTAATTTTGAACAAGACTTTGATGATTTCTATCAACAATACCTAGATGATACATCCACTTCTATTGAGGAATATAAAATGTATTGCACAGATATGAAGTGTAAATACTATAAGAATCCTTCATCTAAGGATTCTCCTATTGTAAATAAAGATTACACTCTTAAGAAAGATTGTGTTAGTGATGTACCTTTGTCTTGTGATGGTTCCCTTCCATCCCCTACTTCCTTCAATAACCATACATTTCCTAAAGCTTTTGAGTCTCCCAAATCCTCCACAAATCCCTCATTCAACAAAGATCCTAATACTTTTCATGCAGTTCCCTATAGTTATCCTCAAGGGCTACCTCTTAAAGAAACTCAAGCTAACCTTCACTTGGCTGCAAATATTTTCAATGATGCTAAACCTAAAGAGCCTAAGCCTTTATGTGCCATAATGCCTACTTCAGCTAGTCCTTCACTATCTCTTCCAAAGTCTTCGACACAATTCCCATATGCTTCCTCATCCTTAGAAGTGGCTCCATGTCAAGAGGACTCTAAAAATGATAAAGAAAAAAACATAAAGAAAGATCAAGATCAAGAACCATCCATGTCATCCAATCATTTTCATGATGTCTCTTATCTGATTCAAGGTTCTTGTGATCCTCTACGCCCTTTCTCATTCATTCCATCATCTCTTAAGTCTTCTCCTAAGAAAGATCATGCTACTACTTACACCATTGAGCTTATTGAAAATCAAAATAAACTTACTCCACTTGCGCCTTCCAAAGATGATACTTCCATTAAGGTTATTAAAAATAGTGTTGTTACTTTCGATGTTAAGCCTATTGAAAATCAAGAGAAAGATTATACACTTATGCTAGCCAAAGATCCTTGTCAAGATCAAAGCCTTCCATCTTCTTATTCTACCACTCCATGTTTTCTTCCACTTTCTACTCTTCCTAAGTCTTTTCAAGCTTCGAACAATCCTATCAAAGAATTTTCTCCTATTCAAGATGTTCATGATCCTATTGCAAATCCTAATGCTCACTCTAAAGATGTTGATGTCCTTGTTTGTCATATAGATGTTGATGAACTTATTGATTATCCTTTTGTATCTTCCACATCCATCCTTGGACCTCTTCCACCAATACTAAGGGCTTCACATCTTCCTTCCATCTTGGGCCCTTATGTCCCTTCACTTTCCCCTCCTAACTCTCCTAATTCATCATCCATCTTGGGTCCTTACATCCCTCCATCTCCTATCTTTCCTCAAGATCAACATAGATACATACCCTTGAATCCTTTTCATCCATCCACCCATCTAAACCATTCATATCCTCCTTCCACAAGTCCCAAGTCTTTTGGAAGTAACTTGAATGTTCAATACAAGAAAAAGAAGCAATACAAGAATCCATCAAAAAAAGAAGATCACCATGTCTCCTCTAATCGACATGGAGGCATAAAGTCAAAAGAGATATCTAAGAACAAAACTACAAGACAAGTATGGGTTCCAAAATTGATCATTGAAGATATTCTCTCTAAATCATCAAAAATAAATGAAAAGCCTACAACTATATGGATTCCAAAGTCTCTCTTGAAAGAGTTTGATATTGAGAAAAAAGTGAAGTTGACATTCAAGCTTCCAAAGGCTTCCACTTCATCTTCTTCCAAAAACATTCTTCCATTCCATGTGCCTAAACCACAACCTCTGCTATCCATTCACCATATTCCTTCACATATTCTTTCATTCATGTTTCCTCCATCCTCTCGCCACCCTTCAAGGTGTGTATTGATGTTGATCTTGCCTTCCTTTCCATCCACCCTTTCACAATCCTTTCATTCATTATACTTCTACCTTCTATCCTTTTTCCTCATTTTCCTATTCCTCCTATCTTCCAACCTCACTCGCTTTACATAAAACTTTATCCTCCATTTTTTCTCTTCCATCTTCCTTTACCTATCAACATCTTTGAGCATATCATTTTGAATCCTTGGCATATCATGGTTTATCCTTTCAAGGAGCATTATCTAAAAAGCTTTCCTTCCTCCAAAAATTTAAAAAAAAATTTAAAAAATAGAAAAATTAAAAAAAATTAAAAAATTGAAAATATGCCTTGGTGGAAACCTAGAAATAGGCACCTTGGTAGAAAAAGTAAAGAGAAATAAATTCATCCTATGGTGAAAACCACTCCCTTGTGGCACCTTGGATAAGTACCATGATGAAAACCTGGCAATCAAGCATCATGCATAGTTCTTCTACATACTTCATCCATTCTGTCTTCTCTCTTTGATCTTGACAATGTTGACCTATACATGAACATTTGGCTATCTTGTGAGCTACCTTACGATGATTTTGTTTTCATTCCATTCATGTTTAGCCTTCATGTTTATTTTCCTCCATTCATTCTAGCCTTTCACTATCCTTTTCCCCTTGGTCTTGATCTAATAAAAAAGAGTAAAAATACAATGCTATGAAGTCTCTTGACATGTCTACTCCTTTAGACTGCATGATTTCCTTCTTTTGCATTACGCCTTTGTGACTTATCCTATGCTAGCCTTTCATTGCTTGTCCAAATGTGCTTTACATGACATGTTTTTTTCCCTAGCTTGGGTACTCTTGAGGAGTTTGCCATTGAGGATTTATTTCCTTCATTCTCCTTCATTCTCTTGTCTTCCATCTCTTCCACTAGCTTGCTATTCCCTCTTGTCCTCCACCTTGCTAGAAATTGGGACTACACGATGTGATCTTTCTTGGGAGTTTGATGCCCATTCTATCTGGGGGCATCCTTTGTACATACTTATTGATCCTGAAAAAATTCCAAAACAAATCATATATGATGCTGAAAAAATCCTAAAAAGTATATAAAGTCCTGAAAAAATATAAAAAATGCAAAAAATTCAAAAAAATAGAAAAAGTGCCTTGGTGAAAACCTAGAAACAGGCGCCTTGGCAACAAAAATACAAAAAAATTGAAAAAATAAAAAAAAACCTCCAAGTGGTGAAAACCTAGAAACAGGCGCTACTTGAGGCCTTTGCACCCATGTTTCTTAGCATGTGTCCTCGACACTTAGCCTTTCTCCATCATGCCTTGTCCTTGTTACCTTGGTTTGGAATTGGTCTTTGTCTTTGTCTAGGGGACATAACTATGTTAGCTTTGGTCTCTAGGATGCGTTGGTCTTTAGGACATCTTGCAAGCGGTGTTTTTCAACACCACCCAAACTATATTTTTCAACACTACCCTAGAGTTAGGTGTTTCTCAACACTTATTAGATATCTTACCCGCAGTCTAGCATGATATGATATTTTCTCATTGGCAGATGTGATACTCAAAGTTTGACTCTATGACCTACACACACACACTTAAACACTCGATTCGCTGAGACTTGCTTAACTTTATTTCTTTGTGTGCTATCTATGATGATTACTTTGATGAGTGTTCTCTCCCTAATAGTTTTCAATGATGCCAAGCTAGAAGACTGGGGGCATGAGGACATGTTTTATTTCTTTTTCTTCTTGTGGGTATATTTTGTTGGTCCTAACTATCATTAGCATTTTTTCTTGTTCCACTTGACATTAGGGTCTACAAGGTATTATCCTTGACTATTTTTTGCAAGTGCATGCTTATAGTCATCTTGACTTTCTTGTGTCTCGATACAAGCATAATCTTGCTATATTAAACTTAGGTAATCTCACTATACTAGTCATCTTGACCTATATGTCTTTGATGCTTAGGTGGGATTCCCACATATCTATCTGATATAGATCATATTCAGATTCACATAGTCATACTAGTGTGCATTGTATGATCTTGCGAGGCTACCAATAATGTTTGATGATGAATATTAGAGTCTAAAAGCTTTGTGACCTTTCAAGTAAACCACTTTTCATAGTATCTTGCATTTTTAGGTTCATGTTAGTTTAGTTTTGCATCTTGCATATGGAGAGAGCTCTCCTTCATCTTTCGTGGACTTGTCGGTCAACTGCGCTCACCTTTCCTTTTCTCAATCATATCTTTTGCTCCTTGTCTCTAACATCACATCTCTTTCTTGTCATCATAATGGGTTAATCTTATCATCATATATAAAATGATCCTTTTTGCCCCTTATATAGCATTTTCACTTTTTGACCAATTTTTAAAACATCTTGAAATTGCATGAAAATTGCACCCCTAGCTAATTGCGACATTCTAGATCCATTTTCGGGATCAAAATCAAAATTTGAGTTAATCTTGATAGTCAAAATTTCATTTCAAAATTTCACCCTCTTCTACGCAGTTGGCTGACCATTCAAGGCCTGATCCTTCGATCTTTGTTGGGGCATCTTCATTTGTTCATCCCCATCTCTTTCAACCTTCTAGTCTTTCATTCATTTTCATTCACTTCATCTCTCTGAGGTTTGACTCCATTTTTATCCAATATCTTTTTTGGTCAAACCTAGTCAAACTAGGGCATGTCTTCACTACTTGATGGTTATCCTATCATCTTTCACCTTTGATTATGATTTCTAGTGATTTGATCATATTTATCAATTTTTTATTTCTCCTCTACTTGATTTCAATTTTGATTCCAAGGGAGCAGTACCTATCAGCTTTAATCCTTGATTTAGCTTATCAATCAGCCTTGCTTGAGATTCTTATCTCTTATTTGAGACTTGATTATCACCTAGCTATACAGGTGTTGGTCTTGTCTTTTAGCTTATCTTTGTCAGCTTATGCTTATGCTTGTCCTGATATGTTCCCATCCGTCGAACACACATCTGGGTTGTTTTGTGATCCCAAATCGATCTCGCATTTCAATTCCATTCTTTGATTGCATGTGGTCCCAAATCGATCTCACATTAGTCAAATAGGGGTAAATGTATGCACCCTAAAATGGTCAACTAGACTTTGGGCCCCCATTCAGCAATTTATCAAATCCCTGAATCATTATTTTCAAAAAAATAGCATTTTTCAAATTATATCAATTTCCTTGATCAAATCCTATTTTTATCAGTTATTCAATTATTTTCCATGGGCTAAACCATTTTATCCTAAGTCTTTATTTATTTAAAAGGAATTTCCTCCCCTTTTAATAAATAAAAATCCCCCACCTTTCCTCTTATCCTAAGTTGCACAAATAAAGCATTATTCTTATTTTATAAAAAGAAGAAAAGGCCTTTTTGTCTCATATGGACACAAAAGTCAACTCTTATTTTCTCATTGGAGGATATTTGTGCACATGGATTGCTCCTCTTTCAAGCTCCACCCTTGATTAAATCTTTTGCCTCTTAATCTCCATGCTCCATTCCTTTTCAATTCCTTTAAAAGGAGAGCTCTTTTCTCATTCTAGGATCCCAACTTTTTATGCTAATCTTATGCTGCAGGATTTCTTGGATATTTTGGAGCTTTTGGAGATCTTCTTTCATTCTAGTTTCATTCTTACATCATAGCTTTCATGGCATCTAGCTTAGTTTCCTTTATGCTCTAGATTAGCTCACATAGCTTAATTAGCAAGGGTTTGTAATACTTTCATTTCTATAGCTTAACTTGCATCTTCATTCTTAGCATAGTTGCATTGCATTTCCATTGTTTATTCTTGAGCATATTTTCATTCTTGCCCTTGTCTCTTTGAATCTCCCATTGTGTGGTTTACTATCAAGGTTGCATGCTTCAATAGCTCTAGCTGAGAGCACTATCAATATCCTTGTGACTCCATGCCTAGAGAGCTCTAGGTCACTTTCTCAAGGTTTCCCATTCATGGATTCCCTTGGAAGTAATGACTTAGAGAAGTGCACTATTTAGTGCGTGCAACCACATGTTATGTTTTTATTATTGGTGTGACAATAGTGAGTTGGATTTCTCAACTACAAAAGGTGGTTTCTTTATCCACTATAGAGGCAAAGTATGTTGCTGCTACAGAGGTAGGTAAGGAGATGATATGGCTACAATTTTTCATGGAAGAGTTGGAAAAATCACAAAGTGAAAATTATCTATTTATAGATAGCCAAAGTGTCATCCATCTTGCAAATAATTTTTCCTTGCATTCAAAGACCAAACATATACAGTTGAGGTATCACTTCATTTGGTCAGTATTGGTTAATGGACAGTTAAAGTTGGACAAGATACATATAGATAAAAATTTAGCGGATATGTTTACAAAGGTAGTAAAAAGGGAGAAGCTAAAATCCTCTTTAGCTTTGGTTTTTCTTCAAGACTAAAAACAATAAAAAGAACAACAGAGTCCAGGGTGTGTCAATCCAATGGGAGCTTTAGTGGTAGCGGTGTTTGGTAAAAGAGCACCTAGGATCTTGGCTAAGGTCCTACTCTATTTTGGCTTGTACTGATCCTAGCTAGGTTAGGATAGTTAGAGGTTCTAGATTATAATATAGTTGGTGCATTTGAATGGTCTAGATTTGGCTTAATCCAATCTAGTACCCTGGTTAAGTCTTGAGTGTTAATTAATGGTCCTTGAGTTAAATATTGGCTTGGCATTGGGATTTGGGCCAAATGACCTATTTATGATAGGGAAAGGTGGAAATAAACCTAAAATGGATTTTCTAATGTTTTTTCACCATTTTATAAGGTTTTGATGTCATTAGACCTAGGGAGAGAAAGAAAACCAAAAGTGGTCAAAATGTTGTCATGACAACATTTACAACTTTGAAAAGTTGCATGACAAAATTTGTCTTGGCAAAGACAAGAGAGTTTTTATGGCATGGTTGGTATTCTAG
The DNA here is from genome assembly GCA_027943335.1 of Chamaecyparis obtusa. Lineage (NCBI taxonomy): Eukaryota > Viridiplantae > Streptophyta > Pinopsida > Cupressales > Cupressaceae > Chamaecyparis > Chamaecyparis obtusa. Next base: position 827,205 of record BSBK01009470.1, read on the forward strand.
CCACTTTTCCATGTTGGGGAAAATTATTTTACACCATTTGAGCTGAAATCCTAAGGTTAGACACTATTACAAGCTTTTACAACTTTTTATCAAGATCTCTCTACCTAGGTTTTGTATCATAGTCTATTTGTGAAATAAATCCAAAGGATGTAAATGGATTGAATCCCAAGTTTTGGCAATGGATTCTTGTAAATAGCATAGTTTTTTTATTTTCCATAGATTAGGAGTTCTTTGCTACATATCTTTTAAGTTTTGTTTATTGTTTTGTGAAGTTAGCTAGTCACTAAGGTGTGTTTCCATGGCTCCCACATGAAATCCTACTATGAAATCATCATGGGGATTTGGGAAATATTAAGGGATCCTATGTATAGTGTACATACAAATGGAGGAGTCTTGGAAGTTTCATTGGCCATGAATGCAAGCAAGCCCTAGGTGAGCATAGTGACCCCAATTAAGGAGCTTTCACTTGATATTGTATGTGTCAGTGCATGGGTTCGATGGTGGAGTTAAGTTGAATGCATGGAGAGAGTAGTTGGACTCATACATAGACCCTCCAAGAAGATTGGGGTCTGAACAATCCAACCAAGGAGACATTGAAGACAAGAAAGTATGACTGGTTCAGGAGGCTCAATTAGCCCTAACAATCCTTAAATTTAGGAAGGGCATGTATAGACAGTTTGAGGAGGAGAAACCTACAAAATCTTGGATAAATCTAAAAAGTTTATTAGAATCCATAGTATATTTTTTGGGTTATTTAGAAGCATCTCACACAAATAGCCAAAAACCAGTCAAGAAGACCTAGTTGAGGGCTATTAGGCCTAATAGGCTTTTGAGACAAAAATTGGAGATCGGTAACCAAAATCTTGATACCTTGGGTTAGAAGGATCAAGATTGAACTAAGGAGGTCAAAAAAAACATAAGAACCCCTCCAAGACACCAAATTAATTGACAAGATCCAAACAATCCATTAGAGAAGAGCTAATGGAGTTGGGAAGATTAATGTAATTGGAGATAGATACCCTAGTGAAGCACTAGAGAATGTCAACATGCATGGAGGCATTGAGAAGTCCTAAACCAAGTAGGAGGGGACTTAGAAGATCCTAGGAGTGATTGGGATCTTGGTGGATTGGAAGTTAGGAGGTTCCTGATCAAGTTAGTGCAAACACACTAGATTGTATCTATTAGATTGGTATTAGAGCACACAAGATTAGACTTGTGGGTGAATGTTTCAATCAAAAGAATCAGTTGGGGAGTCTACAATGGTGACTAATGAAAATTTAGCTAGGAAAATGGAGGATCCAAAAGAAGACAACTGAATACTTAGAGAAAGACTAGCTCAGTTGGAGAAGAAATTGGATTAAGTAGATGAAAAGATAGAAGAAGTCAAGGATAAGTTAGAAGTAAAGAACAAAGAAATACCCCTAGATGATGAGGTCCCTGAACTAGACCCTATCATTATAGAGGAACCATTCCTTAAATAATTTCCATAAGTGGAAAATATTTGGAAGGGGTACCCATATTCAGTGGGAAAATGGAACCAAAGGTGGTAATGGATTGGATTGAGGGACTTGAAAACCACTTTGAGTTTGATGGAATAACTGGGGCCCAAAAGGTAAGAGTAGAAAAATCAAGACTTAGGGGATCTTCTCTCACTTGGTGGAATTTTATCCAAGATGAGAGGGAGAAAGAAGGGAAGAAGTCTATAGCTACATGGAAGGCTATGGTGGCTAAGGTTAGAGAAGCATATGTCACTAAGGATTACAAAATCCAATTGCACAAGAAAAGATAGAGTCTTAGGAAAAAATAACTGGATGTCAACTCATATATTGAAGAGTTCCAAAGATTGTGTATGAGGTCTTGAGTGGATAACGATGAGAGTGTGAAGGAAGCCAGATATCTGAATGGTTTAATGTGGAATATACAAGATAAGATTAGTCTCTTAACTCCTACCACAATGCAGAGATGTCATCAATTAGAAATCAAGGTGGAAGATAAAATGAGAAAGAAATAAGACCCAAAGATTAATAAATAATAAGGAAGAGGAAGAGATGGAAGGGGCCATAGAGGAGGTTTTGGAGGTAGGAGTGTGGAACCAAAGACCCAAGGAGAGACAAAGTTGATAGAGAAACATGAAAGTGGCTCAAACTAAGGAGGCTAAAATAGAGGTAGAGGTTCAAATAATAGTGGAAGAGGAAGGAACAATGGTCAAGGAAGAGGGTCATATTTTTCCAACATGAAGTGCTACCACTGAAACCAGCTAGGACATCCAACCTATAGGTGTCTAGAGAAAGGGTCTACATCACAAAGTAATGAAAGAAGAGTCAACTATGTCCAAGAAGAGGTATCTTGTAGAAAAAATGTAGAAGTACCCTTAGAGTCAAAAGAGGGGGAGAATTTGATGATTAGAAGAACACTTATCAAAGAACCTATCCAAGAAGAACCTAGCCAAAGAAGAGCACTATTTAGACTAAGGTGTAAAATCTTGGGGAAAGTTTGTAAAGTCATCATTGATTTAGGGTCTACTAACAGTATTGTGTCAAAGGAGGCAATGAGTAAGCTCAAACTCCAAAGGATTCCCCACAACAATCATTTTAGAGTCTCTTGGTTAAACAAGGGGTAACATGTCCTAGTTAATGAGAAAGCATGGGTGGACTTCTCCATTGGGAGGTATATGGACAGAGTGTTATGTGATGTCTTTCCTATGGATGCATGTCATCTCTATTGGGAAGGCCATGGAAATATGATAGGCAAGCCATGCATGAAGGGTATGAGAATGCCCACACATTCAAGAAGGATAGAGTTACTTTCAAGATATAGTCTTTGCTAGAGGAAGGGGAAGTAAGGTCAGTAGGGCCTAATGTTCTTTTAATGGGTGAGAAGGAGTTCTTGAAGACTCTAGAAGAAGGTGAGGGAGTAGGGTATGCACTATTCTTAAAGCCCAAGGAGGAGGAGATAGAAAAGAAGACAAAGTTACCTATAGAGGTTCAAGAGATGTTGGAGTAGTTCCAAGACATTGTAAGTAAAGGAAAACTAGCTAACCTACCCCCTGAAAGAGCTATTAGCCATCAAATATATTTCATCTGATGGGCTACCCTTCCAAATAAATCTTCCTATAAGATGACACCTCAATAAAATGAGGAGATTTCCAAACAAATCCAAGAGCTCATAGACCAAGGTCTAATTAGGAAAAGTATTATCCCATGTGTTTTTCCTACTTTATTAGCTCCTAAAAAGGGGGGTACTTGGAGATTATGTATTGATTCTAGGGCTATCAATAGAATCACCATTAGGTATAGGTTCCCTATTCAAAGAATAGAAGACTTGATGGATTATTTAGGGGAAGCCAAGTACTTCACTAAGATTAATCTAAAGAGTGGGTACCACCAAATTAGAATCAAAAGGGGGGTTGAGTGGAAGACTGCCTTTCAGACCAATGAGGGATTGTATGAATGGATAGTCATGCCATTTGGGTTGTCCAATGACCCTAGCACCTTTATGAGGCTAATGTATAAAGTGTTGAAGGACTTCATTTCTAAGTTTGTGGTAGCATACTTGGATGATATCCTAATTTATAGAAAAACTAAAGAAGAACATCTTGGGAATTTGCAAGATGTATTTCAAAGGTTGCATGAAGAAAGACTAACGATAAACTTGGACAAGTGTGAATTTTTTAAGTAGGAACTAGTGTACCTTGGCTTTGTACTATCACAAGGAAATCTCAAAATGGACCCAAGAAAGGTGGAGGAAATTATTAATTGGCCTACTCCTAAGACTTCTATAGAGGTGAGAATTTTTTATGGACTAGCTCAGTCCTATATAAAGTTCATTAAGAAATTTAGTGTTATATGTGCTCCAATGATAGAAACTATCAAGGGTGGTATGAAAACCAAGTTTCAATAGAATGAATAAGCACAATAGGTGTTTGAAGTGTTGAATAAAAGGATAGCCACACAACCCATTTTAGTTTTCCCTAGTATTGAAAAACTTTTTATTGTTGAGTGTGATGCTAGCAACATTTCTATTGGGGTTGTCTTAAGTTAGGAGGGCATACCAGTTCCTTTCCATAGTGAGAAGCTTCATGAGGCAAAAAGAAAGTACTCCTCCTATGACTTGGAGTTGTATTCTCTATTCCAAGCCTTAAGGAAGTGGAGACACTACCTCCTTCCTAAGGAATTAATGGTTTATAAAAATAATCAGGTCCTTATCTTTCTAAATTCTCAAGACAAACTTAGTCACAAGCATATGAAATGGGTGGAGTATATCCAAGCATATACATTCACCATTAAGCATAAGAAGGGGAAACAAAACAAGGTTGTTGATGTACTAAGAAGAAGACTACTGAAAATACAAGAGATTAAACTAAGAAGCATAGGTATCAATAGCTTCAAGGATCTATACTCAAAAGATGAAGACTTTGAAAAGGCCTAAAAGGTGTGTAAGGATCACCAAAATCATTTTCATGGCATGTTCTCTGATTATAAAATACAGAATGAGTTTTTGTTTAAAGGGGGTCAGCTTTATGCGCTAAAAGTTTTAATGAGAGAGAATCGGATTCAAGAGAAGCATAATGGAGCTCTTATTGGACACTTTGGGGTCAACAAGACTCAAGAATTGGTGCAAAGGTATTACTTTTGGCCTAAAATAAATTAGGATATCAAAAAATATGGAGTGTTGTATTTTTTGCCAAAATTCCAAGGGAACATCTTCCAATGCAAGTCTTTATCAGCTTCTTCCCATTCCTAGCAGATCATGGGAATGTCTTATCATGAACTTTGTGGTGGGCTTACCTAAGACAAAGCAAGGGTATGATAGCATCTATGTTATAGTAGATAGATTCAGTAAAATGGAACATTTTGTACCTTTCAAGACCATCCATGATTCCACACAAATAGCTCAATTTTTCTTCAAAGAGGTTGTTAGGATTCATGGCCTATCCCTCAACATAGTGTTAGATAGGGACTCAAAGTTCCTTAGTCACTTTTGGAAGACACTCTGGCACAAGCTTGGTACCAACCTATCCTTTAGGTTTGCATACCATCCTCAAACTAATGGTCAGACCAAGGTGGTCAACGGGAGCATAGGTAAACTTTTGAGGTTCCTTACTAAGGAGTATGGTTAGACTTGGTACCAAATCCTAGCACAAGATGAGTATGCTTATAATGATACAATCAATCGGGAAATAGGGAAGAGTCCATTTGAATTTGTCTATGGCATACACCCATGGGGTGTTTCTGAACTTAGAGAGTTGGGAGAAGGATCCTCAAGAAGTAGACATGCATAGGACTTTTCCCTTTCCATGAAGGACATCCAAGACTTAGTCAGGAAGTCTCTCACAAAGAATGCTGTAAAGATCAAGCACAAGGTTGATGAAAAGAAGAAGGATCTCCAATTCCAAGTCAGAGACCTTGTAATGGTACATTTAAACAAGAAGAGATTGCAGAATGGAGTTCCCAATAATTTGTAGATGAGGAGGTTGGGACCTTGTGTTATACTAGATAAGTATGACAACAATTCCTACAAGGTAGAGCTCCCTAAAAACATAGGACTATCTCCTATCTTCAACATTTCAGATCTAGTACTTTTGATGCAGGGGAGGGATGGAGGATCCAATAACGGATAGTCCAAACCTACACTGCCAATTATAACAACAATAATCATAGTGGAATACAACAATATAATGCTTCAAAATAGAATTTCATTCAACATGCCCGGTTGTGAGGCCTTCCAAGTTTCAGCCTATTACAATGACATTACAAATTATCAACAAGATCTTGAAAGATCCAAGGAACCACCAACTAGTTTAGATCTTAAACAGGTAGCCTTTGATAGGAACAACCAGGACAGAGTCTAAACTTTTGCTCGCAAGCCACCAAGCAACCTCTTGTTGTCCTACGCCCTCAAGCCACTAGTTCTACTACGAACTCCCAGATTCACAAATTTGCTTCTACTCAAATCCCATACTACTCATATAATTATCCTCATCTACTACATATTTCTTGATGATGATGATCTACATTGACCCAAGCTCTCAATATATAGCCACCTAAGCCGCAAGTCGGCCAGTCAGGCATTTAATTACATTATAGGTCCAGCCTAAGGAGAGATACCAAAACTAAATAAAGAATGATCAAAAATTAATGTGAGGTTAAATTTAGGTCCACACATGACCCAAGAACATAATCCTAACTTATCAAGATCCCATCTCATCACACAGAACCACGCAAGATGAAAAACTCCATGTTTCATGTGAAACTGGCTGAAAATTGATACCCAAGAAAAATGGTCATAACTTTTAACTCATAATAAATTAGGACTTTTGGTCTTAGGATAAGGTATTGATTTAGGTCCTCTTAAATTCACTAAGATATAAAAGGTTGATTCATTAAGGATCAATGGCTACATGACGTGAAATCAATACGCAGAAAGTAGGAAAATACGGCTCCGACAGCAAGGAAATTGCTCTAACTTTGAAATAGTCCATCCAATCCTTATGCACCCATAGGAGAAGGTTCCAAAATAGGTCCTCAACATAATTTAAGCTTTTCACAAGATGAAAACAATAAATGCAACCATTATAATTCAAACAACAGAAAATAGGAAATGTTTTTGGTTGATGCAAGATTGCTCAAGGCCCGAGATGTTCCTACATCAGACACCCTAGGTAAACAAAAGAAGGTTCTCATGAACTTCTTAAGGTAATTAGAACACATATACCATATTTTTTCTTAACCCATATCTCCTCTTGTCCTTCATTCCATGCTGTCTTTACTTTATCCACTGTCGCACTCAGCAAATCAGCTTGTCCTGCACTTTTCTCATCTTTCCTTTGTGCTACTAACAGAAACTAATTCTGACCATCTTTTCCACTTTTGATTACACTAGCACTTCTATGAATCACATCTTCCCTAGACTTACTAATCAGCTCGGCATCATTTGTAGTCCTCTCTATCACTAGTGTCATCATTTTCTACCCTATCTTTGTCAGAAAAACCATCTGCCTCTTAATCTCTATAAATTCCTCAACTATATCATGCTCCTTTCCTTTCAAATTTAGCTTCCTTTCATCCATAGGTTCATCAAATCTCTATTCTTGATGTTTTTCATAAGGAAAACACCTAATAACTCCACACCCCTTAGCCCCAACTTCCTACAAGTGTAATAACTTATGCTTGGATCCACCATGCATTACCACATATTTATTTGCATGACCATCAAAAAAAACATGTCTATCAAATTGCCAAGGTCTCCCAAGCAACAGATGACAAGCATCCATAGGCAATACATCACATAATATTTCATCATGATAAGATCCAATCTGAAAATTAACCAAACATTGCTCTTTAATCCTAACCTTAGACACACCTTGTATCCAACTAATCTGATAAGGATTAGGATGTTTCCTTCTTTCCAAATTTAATTTACTAACCATCTCTTCTAAAACAAAAATTTTAGAACTTCCACCATCAACTATAACATTACATACCTTATCCTTGCACTTACATCTGGTTCTAAACAATTTTTTTCTTTGCACTAGTTCCTGGACACATGTAGCCAACCTCCTAGTGATAAGAAATTCACCTTTTTCTACAACATTCTCAATGTCTTCTTCAGTAGTTAGTGCAACTCTTTTTCTAGGACATTGAAAACTTCTATGACCCTCTTCACCACATTAATAACAAGTACCAGTAAACTCATTTTTCCATCTCCCTCTCTGTCCATTATTGTAGTTCTTAATGAATTGACCACTACTAGATCCTTCATCAGTCTTCTAAGGACTCTCTACCACATTACCTCCAGCAAATGTTTCACCAGTCTTACCACCTCGGTTCCTATTATTTTGTCAATGCTAAATAGACTCACACAATCGAATCCAGAAACTAAATTTTCATTATAATGGATTGTGGAAATCTCTTTTTGTTAATTTTGTCTTCCTTCAAACCTCTTGTTCAGCTTCTCCTCAATATTCAATGCCATATGATAAGGATCTCCTATAGTTTTTATCCGAATAGTAAGTAACTCTTCTTGAATACTAGGTCTCAAGCCATAAACATACCTAGCAACCTTCTCTTTATCAACTTTAGAATGACCAGTCCTAATCAGGATTCTATAAAACTCCTTAGTATACTCATGTATTGATTTTTTGTTTTGCTTCAAGCCTTGTATCTTCTTAAACATCTCTAACTCATAATCCACCCGAATGAATTTCTTTTTCAACTTGTCAACCATTTGGTTCCATCTAGTGATCTTTTCTTTTCCTCTCCTACTTTCCAATTGAACTTATCTTCACCAAATATTTGCATGACCCTTCAACTTACTCTTTGCAAATCAAACTCTATCAAGACCTTCTATTTCTTCATACTCAAGGTATTCATCTATCTCATTAATCCAATCAATCAAATTTTCTCACCTAAGGCTTCTAGAAAATGTAGAAACTTCAATCTTAGGTCTTTTCCTAATTTTAGACATAGCCTTCAAGATTCTATTCTCCTCTAGATCCCTGCCTTCTTCTATAGCTTCTTCAAAGTGATCTTCCTCAGACTCATCATCACTATCTTCTTTCAAGGTAGTCTTCTTTCTCAATTCCTCTTGTAGATCTTGAACTTGTTTTTGCAAAGCCCTGAAATCATCAAGACTGAATTCTCCAACAGGTTCTTCCTCTGAGATCTCACAAGCTCTCCTCAGAGGCATCTTCAATCCAAGGTCCTAGTGCAAACTACCTTACCTCGGTGCACTATCCACACACTCAAGATCTTCAAGCTCTGATACCACTTGAGACAGGGGAGGGATGGATGATCCAATAATGGATAGTCCAAACCCACACTACCAATTATAACAACAACAAGCATAGTGGAATACAAAAATATAATGCTTCAAAATAGAATTTCAATCAACATGCCCAATTGTGAGGCCTTCTGGGTTTTGGCCTATTACAATGAAATTAAAAAGTATCAACAAGATCTCACAAGATCTAGGGAACCACCAACTAGTTTAGATCTGTAATAGGTAGCCTCTAATAGGAACAACCATGACAGGGTCTAAACTTGTGCTCGCAAGCCACCGAGCAACCTCGTGTTGTCCTAAGCCCTCAAGCCACTAGTTCTACTAAAAAATCCTAGATTCAAAAATCTACTTCTAGTCCACTCCCATACTAATCATCTAATGCTCCTCTTCTACTACATCATTCTTGATGATGATGATCTACATCAACCCAAGCTCTCAATATATAGCTAGCTAAGCCACAAGTTGGCAAGTTAGGCATTTAATACATTATGGGTCCAGCCTAAGGAGAGATACCAAAACTAAATAAAGAATGATCAAAACTTAATGTGAGGTTTCATTTAGGTCCACACATGACCCAAGAACATAATCCTAACTTAGCAAGATCCCATCTCATCATACGGAACCACACAAGATGTAAAACTCCATGTTTCACATCAAACTGGCTGAAAATCGATACCCGAGAAAAATGGTCATAACTTTTCACTCATAATGAATTAGGACTTGTGGTCTTAGGAGAAGGTAGTGTTAGAATAATTGAGAGGGGATGAATAAGTTATCTAGTGTCCCAAAACAAAATGTATAATCCAAAACAAATTCTTCAATTTCTGCTACTCAGTAAACATAAAATACTTTCACTGTCTGTGCTTTTACCGATTATCAGTCTAAAAATTATAGTAGTTACCGATCAAATCTAGCATGCAATATGCAAAGTATGATAACAAAAAAATATCACAATCAACACATAACATAAGAGATTTAATGTGGAAACTCTGTGAAAGGAAAAACCACTTGGGACTGGCAACCCAAAAATGTTCACTCTTCTGAAGTGAGGTCAGTGAAGACCCAACCTCATTAAAGGTTACAAAAACACTATTAGGTGTGACCTTGTTAGAGGATTCTAAACCAGCAGTTATCGTCCAAGCAGTAGTCACTATGGGGTTGACAGGATAACAATGTTCACTCTGTGAATGAAACATAAAAAGACTTTCTTAGTGCACTCGATTAAGAGAATTGACTATGTACAATGGTTAAATATGTAACAGTAGATAATCTACCTTGATACAAATTCAATTGCAATTTACAAATCAATATCTAGCTCATACAAATCTTTCTGATCAATATATCACTTCAGATTCAACACTATATCAACTTACTATCCATCGGTAATTACTCTTTGTAGCTCGGTAATTGTTCTACAATTCGGTTCTCACTAACCAGTATGATTAGAATACATGAAAACTTGTTCACGTGATAATTCTGTAGTATCTTCTTCCTCCGGCATTGTTTCAACAATGAAACCAATGTCTCTTATATAGAAGAGTAAATCATTTTCTTTTTGTCCATCAGATATTACCACTTAATCTCATTCATTGATTTTGCTGCTTTAACCTTCTTTGGCTGATTTTTTAGTAACACGTTTCAATTTGCTCCATTAGATCGTCCTTGAATTATGTTAGCCATTGATCTTCATAACAAACCTTATCTGTTACCTAGATTTCATACACTTTCTAGCTCATCAATTTATCGGCTAAACTAATCATTTAATTACTTTCTATTATGCTCGGTTAACACAAAAATGCATCGGTGAACACAAGCTTGGTTAACACTGCGCTCGGTATACACTACACTCCGTCAGTGTATACTAGAATGCTTCATTTACCTACAACACTGCTTTGTGTCTTTCAGCTCTATTCTTCATCATAGGTGAATGCAACATAATAAAGTCAATATCATCAAGTTATAGACTCATCAACAAGTTTCTCAGTGTATTCCTTATCCTCATCTGACATATACATCTTCCTCATGTAGATACTTTTGTTCTTCATCTCTTTCACCTTTCTTCAGATGTTTAGGTATAGTAACTTACAAGATAAGTACTGTCAAGCTAGTTGACATCAATGAAAACATAATACTGATTTAATTATCTTGCATATATAATCAGAAAATCCTCAGTGATCTTTAATCATAGATTCTTCATTCAAGTTCTAAATCAGTTGTAGTTCATCAATCTCTCCCTTTGGCATTGATGGCAACTCAAGTAATATGAAGTGTACCATACACATACCAAACATGTATTCTACAACTCTGTGAACAAATGTTGTGTAAGCTCTCCCTAGCTTAATATGTTTAATCACTATGTTACTAAACAACATTATAAAATACAGCTTTTCCATTCTGTAGATATGATCTTTTCAGCTCTCAAGTTCCCGCTACTATTCTCTGTAACTATTCTTCAATGTTCTATTTCTTTCAGATTATCTCTCCCTTAGGTAGTTCTCATCGGTGTATGTTTAACTTTTCTTTCAAATTATTTATCTCTCCCTTTGACAACAATGCCAAAGAAATAAATAAATGATCAGCTCTGTAGTGGCTAAGTAACTCTTTGTTGTCCAATACAGTCTCTGTATCTCTATATACTGATATCCCAATCTATTTTAGTTCTTCAAACTTAATCACAACCTTGAACATTATCCAAAGTGTGAACTATGTTGCATCAACATGTGTGATCTTTTGATAAGTTTAAGCTGATGCAACATCCAGATCACATTAGTGACCGGTAGATAGGGGACGGACCCCAAGTCTAGTCCTCAAGTATTAAAATGTGTCCTTCGATAGAGGCTTTGTAAAGATATCTGCAAGTTGTTCTTTAGATGTAACAAATTCTAACTTCACTTACTTCTCTTGTACTTGTTCTCTTAAGTAGTGATACTTAATTGATATATGCTTTTTCTTAGAGTGCATCACTGGATTCTTTGAAATATTAATAGCACTGGTGTTGTCACAGTATATAATCATCGGGTCAGTGATTACCTCATTCATTCCTTCCAACAGTTGCTTAATATATGCAATGTTTGAGCAATTAGTAGTAGCAAAAACATACTCTGCTTCAGCTGTAGACTAAGAAATACAAGTCTTATTTTTACTTGTCCAAGTTACAAGTCTTTCACCAAAGAAGAATGCTCCTTCGGTGGTGCTTTTTCTGTCATCCACATTTCTAGCCCAATCAGCATCGGTATAGACCTTCAGTTTAAATTTACCTTCCTTAGGATACCATAATCCATAATCCTCTATCTTTTTCAGGTATCTTAAGATTCTTTTAGTAGCAATCATGTGTGATTCTCTAGGGTTAGTAGAAAATCTAGCAACAATTCCCACAACATGTGCTATATCTGGTCTACTGTGAACTACATACATTAGCTTACCAATCATGGATCGATAAAGTGTCTGGTTTACCTTTGTAGTTTCATCTTCTTTTGTTAGTTTACATCTAGTAGCCATTAGTATTCCCATAGGTTTAGCATCATCCATGCCAAATGTCTTCAAGACTTCCTTTATGTATTTAGATTGTGAGATGAATATCCCATCACTCTGTTGAATCACTTGTAGTCCTAGAAAGAATTTAATCTCTCCAAACATATACATCTCAAACTCTTTTCTCATCTCATCAACAAAAGATTTGCATACATGATCTTGACCTCCAAAAATAATATCATCAACAAATATCTCAGCAATAATAATAGTGTCATCAGTATAACCTTTCATGTACAAATTATTGTTCTCACTAGTTCTAACAAATCCACTACTTAACAAGTAAGTATGCAGCATTTCATACCAGGCTCTCAGTGCTTGCTTCAAACCATATAAATCTTTATGTAATATACATACCATGTCTTTATTTTCTGGATCAATGAATCCTTTAGGTTGTTCTATGTAGACCTCTTCTTCAAGTATACCATTCAGAAATGTTGACTTCACATCCATTTGATAAACTTTAAATTTCTTGTGTGCAGCATATGCAAGTAGCATTCTAACTCCTTCCAATCTAGTAATAGGTACAAATGTCTCACCATATGTCGGCATTAAGCATGATTGGCATTAGTGACAACACTTATTCTAAACAGTGCATACTGAGCAGAATAGAGCATACCGAGCAGAATAGTACATACCGAGCAGAACAAAGCATACCAAGCAGAACAGTACATACTGAGAAGAACAGAGCATACCGAGCAAAGTAGAGCTTACTGAGTAGAACAAAGCATACCAAGCTCGCAAAGTCTCACAGTGTTTACCGAGTGCTGCACGGTTAAATAGGAAATTTAGTTTCTACCGAGTAACACTTTATCTACCGAGTCTCCAGTGTTTACCGAGTTTGAAACTATGACCAAGTGGTTAGTATGGACTGAGTTTCCACTTCTACCGAGTGCATGACAATGCTGAGTAACGTAGTGGATGCCAAGTATCAAAAAGTCACCGAGTTAGTTTGCAGTAACCGTGTAACTATATTTGGGCCGACTCAGTAATATTTGTGTTTACTTGTTTAAGAGCCAACTTTGTAATTGTTTTGGAATTGACTTAGATTGATATATAAACAATGTTTTATGTCATATCCAAGAATGATGAAATAGAGAAGTATGAAAAAGAGAGAATGGCAGAGATAAGCGAATTACAAAAGGCTACAGTAGTATAAGAAGCAGAAAAGATCTATCCATCACAGAAGGTGATCAGTACATCAAAGAATCTCAATTAGCAAGTATAGTTGCAAGTAAGAGATCTATTGTTTCATCCTAATAGGTGAATCAGCTTGAAATCCTTTAACCAGGTAAACTTGACAGTCTTTGTAAAAATCTCTTAACTGAGTGCATACTTCATTGTATGTTTGTAAAACCTCTAACAAGGTGGACCTAGCAGTCCTTATTGCTCCTAATAGGGCAGATCATCAGAAGTGATCATTGTAAGCCTTAACCAGCAAACTTTATACTGCAGTATTGAAGTTTTGTGGGTATCATCCCCACCCCAGTTTTACTTTCTACTTGGAAGGTTTCTGGGTCACCAAATCTCTATGTTCTAAGTGTTATGAATGTTTTATTCTTTTTGTTACTCATGCATGCAGTCAAATTATCAATCTAATATTATTAAGATCTAAATCTGTTAAAAGTTTTGAAGTTACTGATTCACCCCTCCCCTCTCAGTAACCTAGATAGTCTTGAATATTTCCAACAATTGGTATCAGAGCACAGTGGACTCAGAATAAAGTTTGACAGCTTGAGAAAAGATTCAGGACAATGGAGATATTCAAACTGAACAAAGTAATTGAGAATGAAAAGCTAGATCTGGAAATGGCCATAACTCAACTCAAAGAAGCAAGAGAGCATCTTTCCCTTTCCCTAAAAAGAAGGAAGGAACTTACAAATTAGATCAATGACCACCAGTATGTTGAAGAAAATATTGAAGACTTTTTCCCTTCAAACAGCTCAGATGAAGCAAACAATGCAATCAAAGAACTTCTAGAAAAGAGTGGTTCTCTGCAAGAAGTGAGAAAATTGAAAAGAGAATAGAAAATTCAGTCAATAAGATTCTGTGAAGTCTTGGAACAAAGAAACAAGATGAAAGATGAAATAGATGGAAAGAACAATGAAATCCAGAATAAAAATCTTCAGCTAGAAAATCTTATTGATCAAATTTCCAATGCAAGTGAAGAAATCTTGACTCTAAGATCAAAAAATGAAAATATGAGAGAAGAGCTGAGATCTGAAAAGCAAATCAATTTAAGAGTGATGAGTGAGCTAGATGCTGAAAGGCAAATCAATGAGAGAATGTTGAAATCTCAAGAAGATATGAATCAGGTGTATGAACGAAACCTTCATAGGCAAAAAGGAAAAGCAGGACTTGGATACAAAGAGGAAGGTGAATCCTCCAAACAAGGTACTCAAAAGAATCAGAAACCTACCTGTAATCACTGTGGAAAAATTGGTCATACTTCAAACAAATGTTGGAGCAATGGAAAAGAAAAATTCAATGGAAAATGCTACAATTCCAATCAACTTGGTCATAAAGCAAATGAATGCAAGGAAAAACCAAGATTTAAAGGCATATGTCACAAATGTAGCAAACAAGGACATAAGGCATCAGAATGTAGAACTAAAACACCCAATCCAGCGAAACAAATTATTAAAGCAATGTTTGGTTGGGATTACAACACTTGGTGTAGATGTCATTACTGTGGAGAATATGGACACATTAGCATGAATTGTGTAAGGCACCACTTGAGAAAAAGGGATTCTACCATAAGATGTTATAATTTCACTAAGCTTGGTCACATAGCTAAAAACTGCATGAATTTAGGCAAAATTGAAGATGAAAAGAAAGCAAAAGAAAATAACATTAGGAAGCAGATGAGACAAAAGTGGATTCCTAAACCTATCGAGCAAACCAATCCTAAAGTCACTAATGAAGGGAGTGGCTCTATGAGCTCTAAATAGTCTCCAAGAAAGCAGTGGAACTGTATCTTCATAGACATATTACAAAATAGTTCCTGAACTAAAAGGAAGATAGATCCAAATCAATATGCAAGATACAGCAGGATCACATGAAGGTCGGTATCAGTTACCACCGAGCAAGGTCGGGAGTAACCTAACTTCATTTGGTTACCGAGTAAGGTCGGAGAAGTATGAATTCATGTGATCACTGAGTTGCGGAGTCTTCACTGAGAAATTAATTTATAGTGGATGACAGCCTGTCTAATTCTATACCCTAATTCGTACTGAGCATTAATGACAAAGTTTTAACAAAAGGAGTGAAATCAAGTTCACTATTCACCGCAAACAAAAGTCTCCTAGTGCAATCAAGCATTTCGAAGCATATTTCAGCAAGATATTCTCTTTCCTCAAAGAATTTACTGTGTTCACCAAGCTACCATAGCATCATCCAGTGCTAAAATGAAGAAAGATTCGGAAATGTTGGTTCATTGAGAATGGAAAGCACCAGATTTCAAACTCGTGCCTGCAGTTGCCAGAACCCTAGACCCGAGTGGAGCTCAATCTCGGATTCCTCCTAAGGTACTCCTTATTAATGATATTTGTAGTCATTTTAAGTGTGCAATTCAAGAGCTTGGAACCCTAGAGATAGATACTATTCGTGAGGAACTATGTGTCGATGGTGTTCTCAAACCGGAGCATCAACATTTGGAAGATAAGGGTTTAGTTCACATCACACACTTGCCTCGGAGCTTTCAGATAAAATGGGTTAGATATATCCTTAGTTGAGTACATGAAGGTAAAATATGGCTTGAGCAACCAGTAGAGATTACGAAGAAGATGATTCATCGAATCACTAGTCTTCCCATGCTCAACAAGGAAAAATCTACAAAAACCCTAGGTCAGACGGAACTGGAAGAGAAAACCCTAGCTGAGTGGGATGGTAGAGGTATGAAGATAAGTAGAATTACTGATGCAAAATTGAAGTTTGGTATACATATCATAGCTCACAAGATATACAGTTCAAGTAGGCAGAACAGTGTTCCGTGTGAAGCAGTTGACCTAGCATATAAAATTGTAAAGAACAATCTGTCATTTGACCTAGCAGATCTTTTGTTGAGACAGTTCAACAAGAACATGGAGAGCATCCAAACCTCAAAGAACAATCCATGTAAGTTTGGCTCACTATTGGTTTGTTTATTTTTCTATGCTCAAAAGTTTTTCCCATCAAAAGGCACGGTAGTATGGAGAAAAGATGTGTTGGTTCTTTATCAGATAAATGAATACATTTCAGAAATGGGTGACAGTTTTGAAAGCATAATGGATAACTATTTTGAATCATTTAAAGAGAAAATGAACAATAGATTCCGGATTCCATAGAAATTGGTGGAAGATTACAAAGATGATATTTGTTTCATGGTGGACTGTGATAATTTGTATATACAGGCAGCAAAACCAAGGATTGTACATGTGAAACCTCTTCCCTATGAGATAAATATTGATGAAACAAAGAATATTATTGAAGCCCTAATTAATCAACCTGTTAACCCAAAGGCACCATATTTTGGGACATATGAAGAAGCTAAGGAGAGAATTGAGCTTAGTAGAAAGCTTCCACAGGCGGTTAACAAAGGAAGAAAGAGGTTGGCCAAAATACAAGCTAGCACACCTCTAATGTCAACCGAGGAAAAAGGAGAGGACTTTGAAGAAGAAGAAGAGAAAAAGGATGAGGAGGAAGAAGAACAAGTACCAGCAAAGAAGAAAGGAAAAGTATTTATCACCAAGGCACCCAAGCAACCCTCTATAGTATTTATAAGAAGGAGTGCAAGAGGCAAGGCAAGCAAAGATAGTGAAGAAATAGTATTCAAAAGGCCTCCTCCTTCATTAAAAGAAAAGATCAAGGACTTGAGAGAAGAATCTGGAATTGCAAACTTCAGATCTCTCAAATATGAAATCAGATCTGAGGAAGAGCAGCAAGAAATTGAAGATGTTGTTATTGAGAAAATAGGAAGATGGAAATACTCACTTGAAGAGATAGCTTCTCAAATCCCAGGAACTCTGCTGAACAAAATTAAGTTAAGATGGTCCAATGCAAGACAAACTATCAAGGACATCTATGCTCAAACCTTGAGGCAATTAATGCCAAGTTTGAAAAATGCTGAAATTAATAAGGCATTGATAGATAATGAAATTAAGATGACACTCAAATTCAACAGTTGTTTGATTTTGATCAAAGATATTGAGTTAGTTGTGAAGAGTGCCACTGCCACATGGAAAAACATCTATAATCTTCACAAACCAAGTGTCGAAACTGTGATAATCAAGGATATTGATGATGACAGTGATGAACATGAAGAAGATACTGAGGTAGACAAGCAAAGTGATGAGGAAGATAATATTGTTCGGATAGCTACAGAAGTCATTGCCTCACTTCCTCACTCTCCAGCAAAAGTTGCTACACCTAGCATGAAGATAACTTCAAGTATGATTATGAAAACTTCCATAGATACATCAAATGTCAAATCATCACTACCACAACTCAATGAATCATCGACAGAAATGACTACCACCTCTTTTACTGAGTTGTCGTCTCTTGTATCTACTTCAGTACCTACTTCCATATCAATTTTTCTAGCAGTAAGTACCTCAGTTCTGGATATTTTAGTAAGTATTTCAATTTTTGATTCTACAATTGTGAATACTTCAGTTTTGAGCCCTTCAAGTATTCCAGTCAGTAGTTTATCATTTTTCATAGCTAGTCCTACAATGTCTACAATAACTTCTACAAAGGCATTAAGTGCAATAACAGTTGATCCTAAGGCTCAACCGAGTACAAGATTTTTGAGTAAAAATGTAGAAGAGGATATAGACTTAGATGAGGAGATAGAGATTCCAAAATTAGACTTTGCAAATCTTTCAGCAAACCAAATGCAAAACATTGGTGAACTCCTTCAAAAGAAAGCAAAGTAGAAGAAACTAAAAGAAGAAAGGTACAAGGAATATAAAATTATTGAAGATGCAAAGGATATTTTGTTAGAAGCATTAGGTATTAAAGTTGATTCCTCTCAACATATTTTGTTACAGTTAGCTGAGGTAGTAAACAAGTTCCATGAGGATTCCTCTGCGTTAGAAAAGATTCTTGAGAAAGCTGAGAAGAAGTTTGACAATAAAGTGCTTGAGCAAGTTGCTCAGCATATAGCTATTAATCAAGTAGAATTATCTTTAGTTTTGACAGATATTGAATCCTCCTAGTCCAATGTTACCTCACTTGTTGCTAAGCTATGTAATGTTGTCGAGTTCACTAAGGAAGTCAAGGAAAAATTGAATAAGATTGATGAGGATCTGAAGGACAGTGTACAGAGGTTGCAACTTGAACCTAGTTCAAGCTCTGCACATCATATGAAAATCACATTCGTATCAAATAGGTAGTCAGAATTATTAAAAGAAGATACAAAGATCCGGTCAACACTGCTAGATATTCAGAACATGATCCTTCCCATCATGGACATAATGCAAAAGCACATTGTTCACTCAAAAGCATTACTCCATGACAATCAATTTTCCATTGCAGATCACATGATTAAACTCTTTGCAGAAGTCCAAATTGCACTCCAAACATGCAAGATTCTGCAAGAGAATTGGGACAAAACTCTCGCACTAATCATAAAGGTACATTCTAATTTTCTTTCACATTTTGGATTCTCCCTATAAAATACTTGTATATACACCTTTGGCATTATTGTCAAAAAGGGGGAGAAAATGTATAGGAGAACGTGTATAAGATTAAGGTGTGTAATACGAAAGGGGGAGAAATTACTCTATATAAGGGAGTCATGAAATATATAAATAGCAGTTTGACAAAGATAAATTTTGAAAAATCAAAAAAGATTCAGCATGATTCTTGTATATAAGTTTTGACTATAAGTGTTTTTGTCACTAATGCCAAAGGGGGAGATTGTTGGCATTGAGCATGATTGTCATTAGTGACAACACTTATTTTGAATAGTGCATACCGAGTAGAATAGAGCATACCAAGTAGAATAGTACATACCGAGTAGAACAGAGCATACCGAGCAGAACAGTACATACCGAGCAGAATAGAGCATACCAAGCAGAGTAGAGCTTACCAAGTAGAATAGAGCATACTGAGCTCGCAAAGTCTCACAGTGTTTACCAAGTGCTACATGGTTAAATAGGAAATTTAGTTTCTACCGAGTAACACTTTATCTACCGAGTCTCCAGTGTTTACCAAGTTTGAAACTATGACCAAGTGGTTAGTATGGACCGAGTTTCCACTTCTACTGAGTGCGTGATGATGCCGAGTAATGCAGTGGATGCCGAGTATCAGAAAGTCACCAAGTTAGTTTGTAGTAACCGTGTAACTACATTTGGGCCGACTCGATAATATTTGTGTTTACTTGTTTAAGAGCCGACTTTGTAATTGTTTTAGAATTGACTTAGATTGATATATAAACAATGTTTTATGTCATATCCAAGAATGATGAAATAGAGAAGTATGAAAAAGAGAGAAAGGTAGAGATAAGTGAATTACAAAAGGCTACAACAGTATAAGAAGTAGAAAAGATCTATCCATCACAGAAGGTGATCAGTACATCAAAGAATCTCAATCAACAAGTACAATTGCAAGTAAGAGATCTACTATTTCATCCTAACAGGTGAATCAGCTTGAAATCCTTTAACCGGGTGGAATTAACAGTCTTTGTAAAAATCTCTTAACCGAGTGCATACTTCATTGTATGTTTGTAAAACCTCTAACAAGGGGGACCTAGCAGTCCTTATTGCTCCTAACAGGGCAGATCATCAGAAGTGATCATTGTAAGCCTTAACCGGCAAACTTTATACTGCAGTATTGAAGTTTTGTGGGTATCATCCCCACCCCAGTTTTACTTTCTACTTGGAAGGTTTCTGGGTCACCAAATCTCTATGTTCTAAGTGTTATGAATGTTTTATTCTTTCTATTACTCATGCATGCAGTCAGATTCTCAATCTAATATTATTAAGATCTGAATCTGTTAAAAGTTTTGAAGTTACTGATTCACCCCTCCCCTCTTAGTAACCTAGATAGTCTTGAATATTTCCAACAACCATAATCAATGCCTTCTTCCTGTGCATATCCCTTTCATACCAATCTAGCTTTATTTCTTGTCACCTCACCATTTTCATTTAGTTTGTTCCTGAATATCCACTTAGTACCGATAACATTCTTATCTTTAGGTCAGGGTACTAAGGACCAAGTTTTGTTCTTCTCTATTTTTGCTATTTCCTCTTTCATTGCATTAACCCATTCTTCATTCTCTAATGCAACTTTTACATTTTTTGGTTCAAATTCACAAACTAGACATGTACCTTCTCTTGCTTTGCTTCTTATCTGCATGCCAGCTTGTCTATCTCCAATAATTTGTGTCTCAGGATGATGTCTCCTGACAAAACTAGCCAGTACTCAATTTCTTCTTTCTTGTTCATCATGTTCAAGTTCATGTGCTTGCTTGGTAGCTCCATCTTGTTCGTCGATTTCCCTTTCCTATTCCTCGGGGTTATTTTCCTGTTGATCGGTTATCATAGTTTGTGACTTTGGTAGATAATCAAGATGTTCAATGTAAGTGAATCTACCATAGTCTTTTGGTTCCTTTCTACTTTCCTCTATGTTCTTGTCATCAAACTCATCAACACAGACATTAGTACTTTCAATTATCTTATTTGTAACCTTATTCAGACATTTATATGCTTTACTCTTAGTAGAATATCCTAAGAATATTCCTTCATCACCTTTTGAATCAAATTTCCCATTTCTCTCATCTTTCAGAATAAAACATTTTCTTCCAAAAATCTTGAAATAACTTACAGTAGGTTTGTGTCCAAACCATAGTTCATAGGGTGTCTAGTTGGTGTCCTTCTTTAGTTGTACTTGGTTAAGCACATATATAGCTATACTGATAGCTTCCCTCTAGTATAAGAAATATTCTTTTGCAACATTAGTGTTCTTGCACAGTCAATTATTGACCTTTTCCTTCTTTCAGAAATCCCATTCTACTGAGGTGTACTCGGTGCAAAGACCTATCTTTTGATACCACGCTCATTACAGAAATTACTAAATTCATCAGAGATAAATTCACCTCCTCTATCAGATCTTAAGAATTTTAATTATTTTCCAGTCTTTTTTTCTACCTTTGCCTTATACCACTTAAACATCTTCAATGCTTCAAATTTTTCTTTTAAGAACATAACTATCATCAATCTAGTATAGTCATCAACAAAAAGAAT
Organism: Chamaecyparis obtusa; assembly: GCA_027943335.1. Classification (NCBI taxonomy): domain Eukaryota; kingdom Viridiplantae; phylum Streptophyta; class Pinopsida; order Cupressales; family Cupressaceae; genus Chamaecyparis; species Chamaecyparis obtusa. The sequence goes on from BSBK01009470.1 coordinate 848,741, forward strand.
AAAGTATCTATCACCATAATAACTCTGAGTTCTCATAGGACCACATAGGTCAGTATGAACCAACTCAAGTATCTTCTTTGTTGAGTAGTCTTTGCTTTTAAAACTAGACTTAGTCATCTTACCTTTCTGACATTCATGACGCATAGCATGATCAGGTTTTGATAAGTTAGGCAACCCTCTAACTCTTTTCTTTTTACTAATCTTGATCATGTTATCAAAGTTCACATGGCATAACCTTTTATGCCACAACCATGCATCTTCATCCTTCATTAATAAACAAGAAGACTGATCAATATCAAGATAAAGTAGATTACCTCTGGATTGTGTACTAGTTCTGACAAGTCTTCCTTCATCATCATAGATTTTTACCTTTTTGCTCTCAAAAGAAAGTTGGTGGCCTAAATTATTCAACTATGCCACACGTAACAAATTATAGTTCAGTCCATCTACCCAATATGCATTTTCACATTTTATTCTATCATTAATCATTAGTGAACCTTTACCTCTTACCATACAGGGTGCATCATTTCCCATCCTAACACATCCTCCATCATATTCATCAAGTAGATCAAATTTCTCTACATCACCAGTCATATGATGTGTACAGCCACTATCTATGATCCATGTATCATTTCTGCTTAGTTTAGATATTAGTGTTGTTTCTTCATGTTTCTCTTCTTCCTCTGAGTCATCTTTTATAGAAACAAATTTACTACTTCTATATCATCATCAGTATCAAATTTAGATTCAATATCTTCGGCTATGTAACATACCTTTTTCCCTTTTTCATAGTTATCTCGGTTGTCTTTGTTGTTGTGTCGGTAGCCTCTATTGACTCTTCTCCATAGCTTCCTTTGGATTGGTCTTTGGATCTATCATCATCTTTTTTATTTAGACATCTAGCAGGGATGTGGCTAACTTCTTTACAATTAAAGCATGCCAAAGGTAGCTTACCTCTATACCTTCCTTTACCTTTAGGTAACCTTCTGGCCATAAGAGCTTCAAGCTCATCAAGTTCATCATCAGTATTATTATCACTATCATTATTCTTATTATTACTGCTAGTAGACTTACCAATATTCAAAGAAGACATGAAAGCGGTTCCACATAAGGTACAACACTATTGTCAAATTTATTCAATTCAAAGGTTGTAAGCTTACCAATCAGTGTGTCAAGAGTAAGGTTGGATGTAGCTCTTGTTTCATGAATTGCAGAGAACCTAATTGCATAAACTAGCAGTAAAGTTATGAGAATCTTGCTTATCACTATTTCATCATCAATAATTCCATCTGATGCTCTAATAGCATGTACTACCTCTTTTAGTCTATTTGAGTATTGCACAATGTTCTCACCTTCTTTCATCTTCATATCATCAAATTGACCTCTTAAGCTTTCTGCTCGGGCTCTTTTAACATTCAAATCTCCACTGTATATTAGAGTTAGTTTATCCCCCATGGCTTTGGCAACAATGCATCACTTAATGTCTTCAAATTCAGCATCGGTATAGGTAGCAGCAAGTTCCATCATAGTAATATTGTGTTCATGCCTATATTTTAGTTGATCAAGGGTTAAGGGACTAGGTGTCAATTCAATGTAGCCATTCTCCATCAGTTCTAGTGCAGAATTCCCAATTCTAGATATGTACAACTTCATCCAGCTTTTCCATACTGTGAAGTTCTCTTTGTTCAATCTTGGTACTTCCCTCTTATACATTTTGAGATCTTTGTGCTGGAGTCCTTAAAACTCTATTCTAAGAAACCATAGCTCTGATACCAATTGTTAGAATAATTGAGAGAGGGGTGAATCAGTTATCTAGTGTCCCAAAACAAAATGTATAATCCAAAATAAATTCTTTAATTTCTGCTACTCAGTAAACATAAAATAATTTCACTGTCTGTGCTTTTATCGATTATTAGTCTAAAACTTATAGTAGTTACCGATCAAATCTAACATGCAATATGAAAAGTATGATAACAAAAAAATATCACAATCAACACATAACACAAGAGATTTAACATGGAAACCCTGTGAAGGGAAAAACCACTTGGGACCGGCAACCCAAAAATGTTCACTCTTCTGAAGTGAGGTCAATGAAGACCCAACCCTATTAAAGGTTACAAACACACTGTTAGGTGTGACCTTGTTAGAGGATTTTAAACTAGTAGTTATCATCCAACTAGCAGTCACTCTGGAGTTGACAGGATAACGATGTTCACTCTATGAATGAAACATAAAAAGACTTTCTTAGTCCACTCGGTTAAGAGATTTGACTGTGTACAATGGTTAAATATGTAACAGTAGATGATCTACCTTGATACAACTTCAATTGTAGTTTACAGATCAATATCCATCTCATACAAATCTTTCTGATCAATATATCACTTCAGATTCAACACTATATCAACTTACTATCCATCGGTAATTGTTCTGCAGTTCGGTTCTCACTAACTAGTATGATCAGAATGCATGAAAACTTGTTCACATGATAATTCTGTAGTATCTTCTTCCTCCGGCATTGTTTCAACAATGAAACCAATGTCTCTTATATAGACGAGTAAATCATTTTCTTTTTGTCCATCAGATTTTGCCGCTTAATCTCATTCATTGATTTTGTCGCTTTAACCTTCTTCGGTTGATGTGTTAGTAACACATTTCAATCTACTCCATTAGATCTTCCTTAAATTATGTTAGTCGTTGATCTTCATAACAAACCTTATCTATTACCTATATTTCATACACTTTCCAGCTCATCAATTTATCAACTAAACTAATCATTTAATTCCTTTCTATTCTGCTCGATTAACAAAGAAATGCATCGGTGAACACAAGCTCGGTTAACACTGTGCTCGGTATACACTTCACTCCGTCGGTGTATACTGGAATGCTTCATTTATTGACAACACTACTTTGTGTCTTTCAGCTCTATTCTTCATCATAGATGAATGCAACATAATAAAGTCAACATCATCAAGTCATAGACTCATTAACAAGTTACTCAGTGTATTCCTTATCCTCATCTGACATATACATCTTCCTCATGTAGATACTTATGTTCTTCATCTCTTTCACCTTTCTTTAGATGTTTTAGTAGAGTAACTTACAAGATAAGTATTGTCAAGCTAGTTGACATCAATGACAACATAATACTGATTTAATCATCTTGCATATCTAATCAACAACTCCTCAGTGATCTTTAATCATAGATTCTTCATTTAGGTTCTAGATCAGTTGTAGTTCATCAGGTAGTACTTTAGGTCCTCTTAAAGTCCCTAAGAGTGCAAAGGTTGATTCATTAAGGATCAATGGCTAGAGGACATGTAATCAGAACGCAGAAAGTAGGAAAATATGGCTCTGACAGCAAGGAAATCGCTCTAACTTTGAAACAGTCCATCCAATCCTTATGCACCCATAGGAGAAGGTTTCAAAATAGGTCCTCAACATAATGTAAGCTTCGCACAACATGGAACCAATAAATAAACAATTATAATTCAAACAATAGAAAACAAGAAATGTTTTTGGTTGATGCAAGATTGCTCAAGGCCCGAGATGCTCCTGCATCAACTTTAAAAAGGACCAATACCCAACATAGATCACAACCTCATAGAGTTGAGTAATGAGGTAGAAGCACTTCAAATACCTCCCACAAAAAATCCAAAAGCAGTGAAGATTCTAAATTCAAGGGTTAGTAAAAGGACCAGGCATAAGACCTATTGGGAGCACTTGGTCAAATGGAAAGGTAAGGATGATGTAGAGGCAGCATGGGTACAAGAGATCAAATTCTAGAATTTAGGACTCAACCCTAACTTGATCATTTTAGTGGTGACTTGATTTATTTTTATTTGGGAGAATGGTGCAGAAGCACCTAGGATCTTGGCTAAGGTCCTACTCTATTTTGGCTTGTTCTGACCCTAGCTATGTCAGGATAGTTAGAGGTTCTAGATTAGAATTGAGTTGGTGTATTTGAATGTTCTAGATTTGGCTTAATCCAATCTAGCACCTTAGTTAAGTCTTGAGTGTTAGTTAGTGGTCCTTGAGTTAAATTTTAGCTTGTCATCGGGATTTGGTCCAAATGACCTATCTATGATAAGGAAAGGTGGAAATAAAACTAAAATGGATTTTCTTATTTTTTTCCACCATTTGATAAGCTTTTGAGGTCATTAGACCTAGGGAGAGCAAGAAAACCAAAAGTTATCAAAATGTTGTCATGACAACATTTACAACTTTGAAAAGTTGCATGAAAACATTTGTCTTGGCGAAGACATGAGATTTTTTAGGGAATGGTCGATGTTCTAACCACTTGGCCATGTTGGGGAAAATTATTTAAGACCATTTGAGCCCAAATCCTGAGGTTAGACACTATTGAAAGCTTTTACAAGTTTTTATCAAGATCTCTCTACTTTGATTTTGTATCATAGTCTATTTGTGAAATCAATGCAAAGGATGTAAATGGATTGAATCCCAAGTTTTGACACTAGATTCTTGTAATTAGAATTATTTTTTTCCTTTCCATAAATTAGGAGTTCTTTGCTACATATCTTTTAAGTTTTGTTTGTTGTTTTGTGAAGTTAGCTAATCACTGACCTATCTAGGACTGAGGTGTGTTTCCATGGCTCCCACATGAAACCCTATCATAAAATCATCACAGGGATTTGGGATAGGTTAAGGGATCCTATGTACAGTATACATATAAATGGAGGAGGATTGGAAGTTTCATTGGACATGAATGCAAGCAAGCCCTAGGTGAGCACAGTGAACCCAGTTAAGGAGCTTGCACTTGATATTGTATGTGTCAATGCAAGGTTTGATGGTGGAGTTAAGTTAAATTCATGGAGAGAGTCTTTGGACTCATACAGAGACCCTCTAAGAAGATTGGGGTCTGAACAATCGAACCAAGGAGACTTTAAAGATAATAAAGTGTGACTGGTTCAGGAGGCTCAATTAGCCCTAACACTCCTTAAATTTAGGAAGGGCATGTACGGATAGTTTTGGGAGGAGAGACCTACAAAATCTTGGATAACTCTAAAAATGCTATTAAAATCCATAGTTTATCTGTTGGGTTGTTCAGAAGCATTTCACACAAATAGCCAAAAACCAGTCAGGAAGACCTAGTTGAGGGCTATTAGGCCTAATAGGCTTTTTGAGACAAAAATTGGAGATCAGTAACCAAGATCTTGACACCTTGGGTTAGAAGGATCAAGATTGAACTAAGGAGGTTGAAAAAACCATAGGAACCCCTGCAAGGCACTAAATTAATTGACAAGATCCTAAGAAGCCATTAGAGGAGAGCTAATGGATTTGGGAAGATGAATGTAATTGGAGATATATACTCTAGTGAAGAACTAGAGAATGTCAACTTGCATGGAGGAATTGAGAAGTCCTAAACCAAGTAGGAGGGGACTTAGAAGATCCTAGGATTGATTAGGGTCTTGGTGGATTAGGAGTTAGGAGGTTCCTGATCAAGTTAGTGCAAGCACACTAGACTAGATCTATCAGTGTTGCTATAGGATTAGTCTCCCAGTGGGGGGTTTCTTAGTGTGGAGCCTAATCAATCCCGAAGTGGGAGATTGTCAGTTTTTGGTGACTAATCAGGAAAGTACTATCAAGTATTTCCCTAGGTTGAATTGTCAAGTATTTTAGGATTAACTTGTTAACCAAAATAAGTCTTGTTATAATGGCTTAGGGTTAGGGTTTTCTCATTATGAGAGTTTGATAGCTTCTTGCAGCGATATTGAGTTGCAAGTGATTGCAAATTGTAATAGGCTGAAATAACTAGATAATAATATTGGACTCTCTGTTTGGTGGACATAGCCCAGGATTGGGTGAACCACGTTAAATATTTGTGTCTTCTTGTTCTACTTATGTGTGATTTATTCCTTTTTATTATTGAATATATTTGCATGTAACGGTTAAATTTTTGTATGCTAATCCTAACAGCTATACATGTCATCTAAAACATATTTTGAAATCAGAGGAAAAAAAGATTATTTACATATAGTTTTTTGGCGGGAGGTAGACCCCTCGATCTGTAATATTTTTCAATAATTGAAAAATGAACTTTAAAAATTAAAATAATATATTAATTATTGTTCAATTTTTTTTTAAAAATAATAAGAATAAACTTCATCCATTTTTACATATTTCATCAGTTTACATCATCTTCAAATTCCAAACACAAATATCAATTTTATGTCATTGAAGTTGAATAGTTTTGGTGTTGTCAGTCTTTTCCTTTATAAAAGTGTGACACAAGTTTGTACTTTTACTATTAAGGTTTATTATTTCTACCACTTCACACTGCTTAACCATTTTTTCCATAATTCCTTTGTTAGTTTTTAGCTATTTTTGTTGAAATCTCTAGAAAAATCTATTAAGAATGTTATGGATCTGGCCAAAAAATTGGACAAGAATCTCATCCTTAGGGGGTCACCTTTCATCTCTACCATATCCATTTATCCTTGTGCCCACCCAAACCAATTATTATGGTATAGTCTCCCCCCATTCTTAGTCCACATCCTTGGCTACCATTTTGGACTCCCTTAGTGGCCATCAAAGTAAAAAGAAATACTTATAGGTCTTGGGTGCTACCAGAGATTCTCCTTTGGAAACCAATTTAGATCCTAATGCTCCTCTCAATTCACCACCCTCACAACCTATAGAATATTTACTCCCCATGGGGCCAAGACTCCTAAAACACTCCTCTCTATGCATAGCCTTGATGTCAAGGGTCTCTGTGGCTATAAATAGTGCACTACTTCTACCTTTCTATTAAAGGTCTTTGTGACCTTAAACAATGTACTACTTCTACCAACTAGGGTGAAAGAGGGAAAACCAATCAATCTGTGCCCCCAACCAAGAAAGTAAAGAGGGCCTTGGCCCAATTATATATTGAGGATATTGAGAGTGAGGGAGATGCTACATAGGCTACTAGGGAGGAAGAGAACAAGGGTACATGTGGGACCAACCCTTAAGGATTTAACAATTTGTGGGGGACTGTCTATGGACAAAGAAAAAGAAAATGTGGAAGTGGAGGATAATGAGGAAGATTATGGGGAGAATGAGTATGAGGATTTTAAGAATGTGGATATCTCAGATAGGTTGACTAGTGGGTAGTCCACGAGCCACCCAAACGACACCATGATAGTGTTGTTGGACCTAACTAAAGATGACATCTATTTTTCTAGAGAGACCCACCATGGGGAGGAAGCTCATACCTGTACAAAATAACATGCCACTGCTACTAAGGTTCCTTCCTTAAGGGTGAAGGTCCTAGACCTTGAAAAGAAGATGAAAAATCTTTCCAAGTTCATCTCAAAGGTGATGCACAGGTCTTTCACCATGCTTTGTTTGCCACATAAGAAGGTGCTTGGGAAGGATGGTGATGATGTCAAAAACTAAAAGGATTGGGGTGTCCTATTTTCTTAGCCATTTGTTAGCTATTTATGTTTTTTTGTTTAAATTTTAGAAAATTTAAGACTTTACTTTTGTTCATTTTATTATTATGGACTAGTTTTGATATTAAAAATTGGTCTATTGTTTATGTGTTGTTAATTTTTTGTTAATGGCCTGTTAAAGCTGCCTACGAGTTATTTTGTCTAAATGGTCAACACCCTTGTTTTGCTTCTTATTAATATAAAAAATAAGGTTCTATGTAAAATCATGTATTTTATTGTAAATTATATGGTCAAATATTTGTTTGATGGTAATCTTCATCTCTACCATAAATGCATATATTTTATTTAGTTATTTTTACTAAGGGAATACTTCATTATTGTGTTGGTGTAATTAGTATGTTCATGTGTTTTTTATTTAGTTTTATGTTTTTTTTTATAAAGATATTTCAGTATAATAATATATTAAAACTAATATATTTAAGTAATAAAGTTGACTTATACCACAATTCTTTTTTTAATTTAGTCCATATACACACACACACACACACACCTATGTGTGTGTGTATAGACACACACGCACACATATTTGTGTGTGTGTGTCACACACACACACACATATGTGTGCGTGTGTGTCACACACACACACACACATATGTGTGCGTGTGTGTCACACACACACACACATATGTGTGCGTGTGTGTCACACACACACACGTGTGTGTGTGTGTGTGTGTGTGTGTGTGTGTGTGTATAACTAGAAATAAAGACAAGTAACTTTGGTCTATTATTTATGTGTTGTTAATTTGTTGTTAATGACTTGTTAAAGTTGTCTACGAGTTGTTTCGTCTAAATG